>OX465290.1:5002500-5597500 GCA_949987695.1 Merzomyia westermanni | reverse complement strand
TTTTTCTGTTATGGTTGAGATTGAAAGTACTTTCCCGTTTTATATTAAATTGCTTAAATAGAAAAAATATAGTCGCCTAAATAGTTTTCTTGGATTCGCCACTAGTTCTGACATAGATTGAGATTAATTGGTTTGATTGAACTAAGATTTTTTGAGATTTTCTCTCTCGAACTAGTTTTAATCTGGTCTTTTCCTCATAGTTTGTAAGCAATATTATTCTGTCCGAAATCTGACAATCAACATTTTTAGGGCGGAACAGAAGTTAAAAGCACAAGTTGGCTAAACGAAGAAATGAAATTTACTTGCTTCGACGGCTGGGAATACAAAAGCTTCTTTGCGTGTATGTGCACACTAAACAGCCATCGTAAAACATAAATTTGTATTGTATGCTCTTATCGACTCATAAGCATTTTATGTTTGTAGCGAGTTTTTATTTGTGTGGTTAAGTGATTCGGTATACTACCAAAGGATAAGGAAAAAAAGGAAATAAAAATCGTCAACGAACAATGCAAAAACTGTTTGCACGGAAGTGTGGTACACTAATACATTTACACCATAATTTTGTTAATGTAGCAGAAAATAGTTGGTGCCATAATCACATTACCTACACGCCTACAAATAGCCTATATTTTTGGTTTTATTGCTTATTCCATTATATATGTATGTACACATGTACAAAAGTAGCATATGACCTCATGTATAACGCAAGGAAGAAAGAACGACTCAGTCGTACGACATCTGTCTTGCTTCATTCACCGCTTCATTCATCTCGATATTGGTTCATCTGTGTGTGCGTGTGAAACAAGAATAGAGAGGATGATTGTTTGTATGTGATTATTTGAATTTCTTGAATAAAAACCGATTATTTAAACCCTCAGAGTATAAGACTTTATTGCCAAGATGGGAAAGGAAAAAGTCTTTGGTTATATAGTCCGAAAATTCAGTATCCGCCATATAACATCTGCCAAAGCTACTAGCTGCGCAAGATACAGACCGATGATAGTTTATCCAATCGGCTTTGACACATGCCATCCTCTTGAGCTTGAGATGCTGGCTGACAGGAATAATGACCGAAATTTCAGAAGAAAAGATCCGGCGGATGATGGAAGGTATCATTACTGAATTGCGACAGAGACAACGAATCTGAACCCAATCCCTGACAGTGGAAAAAACGCGACACTTAACCTTGTTCGTAGCTTGTAAGGAAGAGCGCATGTCTCCAGTTTGGGACTTAGGTGTGATATAGGGTTCTATCTAGCGTATTGTTCGAAAGACTGAAGTCCAACATTTACAAGGAGATTGGGCTTTATGATTGTAGCTTCAGAACTCGCTCAGATCTCCCCGAAAGAACCGATGATAAGATAATCGACACGCATCAACTCTTTGTCCATCTCAAAGAACCTCTCGAAAGCACGAAAATTACCTGCTTTATTGTGATGAGCGCGTACGCCTTCGGGTTCGAGGCCAAAGAAGGAGTCAGATAAGACTAGTCAATAACAGGTGATTTCTTTAGCTTTTCGCAGGAACAGCGGATTCGAATAGTCACGGGCATTGTATAAAGAAGATGAGATAGCCCCTGGAGTATTCGAGACAAAAGGACTCTGGTTATGGTCATTGATGCTTTGTCAAAGGCGAGGATCGAAGGATGAGTCACATCGTGCGCATGAACAAAGGAGCTTCGGCCCTAAAGGCTTTCGAATCAACACCTAAATTCGGTTAAATTCGACTGAGCTTTAAAAAAGGAGAATAACTTGACTAACCTCGGTGTTTCCAATTGCTTTAATTCACAATCCAAAGAATAATGGTCTGAACTTCTAGTTCAAAAATTTAAGCTAAACCTATATAAGTTGGAGACTAGTTAAATCAATGTAGACTTCTAAGCAGCAGGCTTTCTTCAGGCATTCAGTAGAAACATATGCCACAAATGCAGCAATAAAACAGCCACTAACAGTGATAAGCATGAAAAGCGATTATTATCAACTGGACATATAAAAACCCATATTTTTCCCAATGTGTACCGAACACATGTACCCATAAATACATATTTACGCTAAGGCAATAAAACACAAAACATTGAAAATGAGACGAAATTTATCACCATTTTGTAAGCTTGAACGCTTGGCTTTGTTGCTTGACGTGCATTTACCCTTCAAGCAGAGCGATTAAGTGACAAATCCTTCAGCGACTCCCACTGCTAAAACATACATACGTCAACCCATAAAATTAAGTGCAGCCACACGTGCGGACGAAGGCAGAAAGTTATCAGCTAAGCTGTTTTTTAAAAGGTTTTGTTTTGGTTTATACCAAGTGTAGGCGAGATAGATATAGGCTTAATGGTATCAAGGTATTAAGCAATGTCCATCCGTCCGTCCGCCTCTGAATACGATGGGCCGAGTAAGTTTAGAGATATCTTACTGCCACTGGGTACACAGATTCTGTGATATGCATCTGCCAATGCTTTTTATAATCAAAACATCGGTTAATAGCCACGCCCACTTTTTATACATCGGATATTTAGGAGAATGCTCGGTACATAATACTCTTATAAGGACGAAGTTGGATGTGTACATAGAAACAAAGGCATCCAATTAACTTTTTTTTTTCGGAAATTTTGGAAATGGGTGTGGCACCGCCCACTTTTCATTAAGTTAATTTTACAAATATTATTAATCAATAAAATATCGCTATAGATATCATAGCAAAATTCAAAACACAGATTACCCTTACAGAGAATATCCCAGAAAAAAATTTACGAAATCGGCTAACGACCACGCCTACTTTGACCTAAGACCTTTTTGAAAGAGTCATAGATTAATATAATACTTAATAGCTGCGCGAAAACAATTGTATATTAATCCTTTTTCACTTCCAAAGTGTTAGTATACGTAGAAATTGGAAAAATATAAATTTTCGAAAATGGGCGTAACCCTAGCCCTTTTACAGTGGTTTATTCCAGAAATTGTTAGTGCCATTACTCGAACAAAAAAGGAATTTTGGTAATAAAGTTTTATGTTCCTGTTTACTATAGAACCGCAACTTTTTATTTTGAAAATGGTCAAAGTCTCTCGAAAGCCTCGCCCCCTTTTCAATGCAATTCGGAAAATTGTGTTTATAAAATTAAAAGCGCGATATTGCTGTAACTAGGTGTGTTAATTAGCACACCTTAGAAGCTTTTTGTCGACCTCAAAGGACATTTTTTAGAATGGGTGGAAGTAGGCGTGGCACTGCCCACTTTTCATTATAAAAACTTTACTCTTTTCGAAGCTCATTTTTTTATCATGATATATCAGTAAAAATTGGTAAGCACCTAACTTATTCTCGCCAAAAACTAAGCAAATTGAATAACAAAGAAATAGCATATGCGGTCGGTCAAAATAGAAGTTATATCTTGTCTGATATTTCTCCATTTCAGAGTAAATAGATAAAACTGCATAATGTGAGGCGCCATAATAGATTACTAAAAGGTATATAATACAAAGCTTTACCCAGACTTAGACTTCCTTACTTGAATTTATTGGAAAGGATAAAAATAAAAACCCAAATATACTCGTTTTAATGCTTTTTTGTAGGGCATATTTCACCTTCAAAGAAGGACTGGTCGCTGTAGTGAAAAGAAAATCTCAGTGGACAAATTCTTGTTGTTTAGGCTTACTCATGTTGCGTAAAGGGCAGCTGGCGGAATTAACGCACCCACCCGCAGGGGATTTGATAACAAACTACCCAAAAAATGAAAACACGCTGACTATACGATTTCCACTGGATAAATGGGGATGAAAGCAATTGTGGACAGATTTAGTTTAACATTTTGCGAGAAAGAAAAAGGTTAGAGGTGCAAAAAATATGTTATCAATACGTAACCACAAGCGTAGGACTTTGTAAGACTAATCACTAGCGTGCTCGTGTTTTTTTGCTGTGAGGCGGTCTCAGGTGGGCCACAACGTGCGACAGCAAAAGAGCATGGGATGACAGGTTTTTCTTGGTTGTCTCTTTTTAGATAACGAATGATACATTTTTTGCAGCTCACAAGTTACTAGATTCCCTTATGAATACTTACGGTTATTTATACTTTATAATTTTTATGTGAAGTTGTATGCGCGCTTACCTGAAATAAAAAGAAATATTAAATAAGTAACTAAAATGAAGTTGAGGTGATACAAAAGGAAGTAAGCTACTTGTCATATAAGTAGCATAAGATATCATAAGCTGATATAAGCAAAGATATAGGGCTTTGCAGTACAGCAAACTAAAAGCTAAGAGTGGTCAATGGATTCAGTTGAGAGCGAGTTTTTTTTGGTGGCATTAAAGCATTTTCTTGGTGTATGCAAATTTAATGTTATCAGTGAAGTCATATTGAATAATAAACTAGGCCAAAAAATTTGTTTTTTTTCTTTGACATATACCGATATCATTTAAAAAAAATGGCGAACAAAGTTACTTTAAGATCGATTCTTTTTTTTTTTTTTTTTGATATTTATAAAGGTTTAAATTGTAGAGATAGAGATAGAGATAGAGATAGAGATAGAGATAGAGATAGAGATAGAGATAGAGATAGAGATAGAGATAGAGATAGAGATAGAGATAGAGATAGAGATAGAGATAGAGATAGAGATAGAGATAGAGATAGAGATAGAGATAGAGATAGAGATAGAGATAGAGATAGAGATAGAGATAGAGATAGAGATAGAGGTAGAGATAGAGATAGAGATAGAGATAGAGATAGAGATAGAGATAGAGATAGAGATAGAGATAGAGATAGAGATAGAGATAGAGATAGAGATAGAGATAGAGATAGAGATAGAGATAGAGATAGAGATAGAGATAGAGATAGAGATAGAGATAGAGATAGAGATAGAGATAGAGATAGAGATAGAGATAGAGATAGAGATAGAGATAGAGATAGAGATAGAGATAGAGATAGAGATAGAGATAGGAATAGAGATAGAGATAGAGATAGAGATAGAGGTAGAGGTAGCGATAGAGATAGAGCTAGAGGTAGAGGTAGAGGTAGAGGTAGAGGTAGAGGTAGAGGTAGAGGTAGAGGTAGAGGTAGAGGTAGAGGTAGAGGTAGAGATAGAGATAGAGATAGAGATAGAGATAGAGATAGAGATAGAGATAGAGATAGAGATAGAGATAGAGATAGAGATAGAGATAGACATAGAGATAGAGATAGAGATAGAGATAGAGATAGAGATAGAGATAGAGATAGAGATAGAGATAGAGATAGAGATAGAGATAGAGATAGAGATAGAGATAGAGATAGAGATAGAGATAGAGATAGAGGTAGAGGTAGAGGTAGAGGTAGAGGTAGAGGTAGAGGTAGAGGTAGAGGTAGAGGTAGAGATAGAGATAGAGATAGAGATAGAGATAGAGATAGAGATAGACATAGAGATAGAGATAGAGATAGAGATAGAGATAGAGATAGAGATAGAGATAGAGATAGAGATAGAGATAGAGATAGAGATAGAGATAGAGATAGAGATAGAGATAGAGATAGAGGTAGAGGTAGAGGTAGAGGTAGAGGTAGAGGTAGAGGTAGAGGTAGAGGTAGAGGTAGAGGTAGAGGTAGAGGTAGAGATAGAGATAGAGATAGAGATAGAGATAGAGATAGAGATAGAGATAGAGATAGAGATAGAGATAGGAATAGAGATAGAGATAGAGATAGAGATAGAGGTAGAGGTAGCGATAGAGATAGAGCTAGAGGTAGAGGTAGAGGTAGAGGTAGAGGTAGAGGTAGAGGTAGAGGTAGAGGTAGAGGTAGAGGTAGAGGTAGAGGTAGAGATAGAGATAGAGATAGAGATAGAGATAGAGATAGAGATAGAGATAGAGATAGAGATAGAGATAGAGATAGAGATAGAGATAGAGATAGAGATAGAGATAGACATAGAGATAGAGATAGAGATAGAGATAGAGATAGAGATAGAGATAGAGATAGAGATAGAGATAGAGATAGAGATAGAGATAGAGCTAGAGGTAGAGGTAGAGGTAGAGGTAGAGGTAGAGGTAGAGGTAGAGGTAGAGGTAGAGGTAGAGGTAGAGGTAGAGGTAGAGGTAGAGGTAGAGATAGAGATAGAGATAGAGATAGAGATAGAGATAGAGATAGAGATAGAGATAGAGATAGAGATAGAGATAGAGATAGAGATAGAGATAGAGATAGAGATAGACATAGAGATAGAGATAGAGATAGAGATAGAGATAGAGATAGAGATAGAGATAGAGATAGAGATAGAGATAGAGATAGAGATAGAGATAGAGATAGAGATAGAGATAGAGATAGAGATAGAGATAGAGATAGAGATAGAGATAGAGATAGAGATAGAGATAGAGATAGAGATAGAGATAGAGATAGAGATAGAGATAGAGATAGAGATAGAGATAGAGATAGAGATAGAGATAGAGATAGAGATAGAGATAGAGATAGAGATAGAGATAGAGGTAGAGATAGAGATAGAGATAGAGATAGAGATAGAGATAGAGATAGAGATAGAGATAGAGATAGAGATAGAGATAGAGATAGAGATAGAGATAGAGATAGAGATAGAGATAGAGATAGAGATAGAGATAGAGATAGAGATAGAGATAGAGATAGAGATAGAGATAGAGATAGAGATAGAGATAGAGATAGAGATAGGAATAGAGATAGAGATAGAGATAGAGGTAGAGGTAGCGATAGAGATAGAGCTAGAGGTAGAGGTAGAGGTAGAGGTAGAGGTAGAGGTAGAGGTAGAGGTAGAGGTAGAGGTAGAGGTAGAGGTAGAGGTAGAGATAGAGATAGAGATAGAGATAGAGATAGAGATAGAGATAGAGATAGAGATAGAGATAGAGATAGAGATAGAGACAGAGATAGACATAGAGATAGAGATAGAGATAGAGATAGAGATAGAGATAGAGATAGAGATAGAGATAGAGATAGAGATAGAGATAGAGATAGAGATAGAGATAGAGATAGAGATAGAGATAGAGATAGAGATAGAGATAGAGATAGAGATAGAGATAGAGATAGAGATAGAGATAGAGATAGAGATAGAGATAGAGATAGAGATAGAGATAGAGATAGAGATAAAGATAGAGATAGAGATAGAGATAGAGATAGAGATAGAGATAGAGATAGAGATAGAGATAGAGATAGAGATAGAGATAGAGATAGAGATAGAGATAGAGATAGAGATAGAGATAGAGATAGAGATAGAGATAGAGATAGAGATAGAGATAGAGATAGGAATAGAGATAGAGGTAGAGATAGAGGTAGAGGTAGCGATAGAGATAGAGCTAGAGGTAGAGGTAGAGGTAGAGGTAGAGGTAGAGGTAGAGGTAGAGGTAGAGGTAGAGGTAGAGGTAGAGGTAGAGGTAGAGGTAGAGGTAGAGGTAGAGGTAGAGGTAGAGGTAGAGGTAGAGGTAGAGGTAGAGGTAGAGGTAGAGGTAGAGGTAGAGGTAGAGGTAGAGGTAGAGGTAGAGGTAGAGGTAGAGGTAGAGGTAGAGGTAGAGGTAGAGGTAGAGGTAGAGGTAGAGGTAGAGGTAGAGCTAGAGGTAGAGGTAGAGATAGAGGTATTGACAAGGATAATAACATAGGATGGCTTTCACTTCAGCATCGCTATTTCTTTACAAAATACTGTCGCAAGGGGCTATAAGTAAAGCTGTCATATACTCGTAGATCTCTGGGAATGAGTTAGATATAAACTTAGTAGATGTACAGGGTGGCTAATGAAAGCCGCTACCAAAAAAAAATTAAATAACTTTTTTTCTATTTAATGAATCTGGTTAACTTTTTTTTTATTTTGCAGATTGACTTTTACATTTAACAAAAATGGATAACTGGGACACTGAAACAAGAATTTGGATTGTCCGCCGCTATCACGCACTGGAGTCCGTAGTTTCGGTTCAAAGAGAGTATAGGCGCACGTTTGGCGGCAATCCTCCGAGCAGATGGACCATAATAAGACTTGTAAACAATTTTGCCGAGCATGGGACAGTCAACAGAAGACCTTACCATCGAAACCCTTCAGTTCGAACCTAGGAAACAATCGCTGCTGTAGCTGCTGCCATACAAAACAATCCACGTGTTTCGACAAGAAGCTTATCTGCTCAAATGGGTGTAAGCAGACAGTCATTACAGTCAATTATGCACAAAGATTTGGACTTATTCCCATATAAAATTCAAATGGCCAACACACTGAACGCTGCAGACTTGCCGATTCGCTTGGAATTTTGCCAGAAGATGCTTCAAATGGTGGAAGAGGATGGAAACATGTTGAACTGTCTTTTCATGTCTGACGAGGCCCATTTCGATTTAAACGGCAACATAAACAAACAAAATTGTCGAATATGGAGTGCTTCCAACCCACAGATACTCCATGAGACGGAATTGCATCCACTTCGTGTCACAGTGTGGTGTGCAGTTTCATCACGCTGCATTGTCGGGCCCTACTTTTTCGAAGAAAACGGTCACACCGTTACGGTTACTGGAGACCGTTACTTGAGCATGTTGAGATAGTTTTTCTATCCAGAATTACGCCGAATGAGAATTTCTTTCAACTCTGTGTGGTTTCAGCAAGATGGTGCAGCTCCTCATATAGCCCAACCTGTTATGACAGAATTGCGACGAAAATTTCCCAATAAGCTGATATCCAGAAACTCCACATTCCGTTGGCCACCCAGGTCGCCTGACCTTACTGCACCTGACTTTTTCTTGTGGGGTTATTGCAAACAGGAAGTCTTCAAAGCAAAACCAACAAATTTGAATGAACTAAGGCAATCCATTCGAGAAACAATTGCGGCTATTCCTGTCTCAACTCTCCAAGCAGTAATGAACAACTTTTTGGTAAGATGCCGCACATGCATCGTCGAGCAGGGGGGCATTTAAATTCCATTATATTTAAAACTAATTAAGCTATATTTAATAAAATTTAATGAGCTTTAACATGAATAAAAGAAAAATGAATTCCATACACTGAAAAAAAAATTATTTGAGTTTCTTAATGTAGCCAAATTCATCAGCCACCCTGTAGAAGCAGGGGAAAGGATTGCAAGAGGTAGAAGGTACAGGTAGAGGTAGACCTAGACAAAGAAATTAAAAGGAAAAAGCAAGATATGGGGCGGTATTGACAGGCCATATTTTCGTTAAGAAGAAAACGAGGGAGAGGCTGAAAATGAGGTAGAAGGAAGAGAAGGATGTCGAAGGTAAAGAATTTCGAAATGCGCCTAAGTAAATTCTACGGTAGAACAACGTCTGCCGGATGAGCTTGTAAACTATAAAACAACAAACCGTCATTATATAAGGTTCTACTCGGTACTGGTAAAATTTTGAAACTTTTTTTTGTTTTAGACCGAAGAATAGTTATATATACGAGTATTTCGGTGCGACTACTCTTTGGAATATGAACTCAAAGTCTTGACATAGCTAAAAAGGTTCTGTCTTTTAGGTTGTGCTTTATAAAAAACTGTCGGCTTTATTCAAGAGAACCCATTTTTTTAAACAAAATAAATGTAACGTTATTAGTGAAAAGGTTTCGAGGAAAGCTCAAAATAAATTTAGTTTTTTTGTTCAAAGTTCTTTGACATTTTATCACGAACTTTTTGGTTTTTTAATTTAATGCATAGGATTTAGCGTTTATTTTCTCGAATGCAAGCTGACAAATGCTGCAACTTCAGCGCTGTTTGAACTAAATATTCCCCAGACAAGAGGGTATTGAAAGTTCTCGAAACAAGATTCGGATTCTATCGTGAAGTTCTCATAAGAGCCGGTTGCATTATTTGAGTAAACAATCAGCTGTTTGCCTGACTTAAAGTCTATAAAGCAGTATTCCAATAAACCACACCGGCTATGCCAACATAATTTTCACACAAATAAGTAGTCCAGTGAATGCTGGGTGAGCAAGAAACACCGATTCAAGGACAAATTGCTCTTCGGTTCTGCATTGCAATTATAAGCAGAGAGTTGATTTTAGCGCTTCCGCTGAAGGCAACGGAAACCTATCGAACATGCCACATACACACCCCCTTTGCAAGTACTGAAGCACATATGTAAGCAAGCACAAAAAGTAACTAATGAATGCACTGACTAATTGAATTAAACTACACGTAATTATTTCCATTTCAATGCCTCTGTCAACCAGCTGCACTGCATCCTACATTGAGCGGTTGAATGAGCAAACGAGCAAAAGGGCTGACAGGCAGACGGAACACCGTTAGTGTTTCCGGCAAATCGTGTATTAAAAATAAAACTAGCACACATAAGAAATAAAAAATTAAACACAAATACATACACACATACACAACAGCCACACACACATACCCTAATTTTTCTAGCTCCCCAAAGACGTTCATTTGCTCAACAGTTGCTTAGGGCGCTTACTCGCAGACTGTCAATGCAGCTGGCTTTGGCAATGAATGCTGTCTGTGTGTGTCTAATTGTGGGTGTTGGCAAATGTCACAGGTGAGTGTTGTGTTGATGTGAGTGCATAGAATAGTTGTGTAAATGCTCGGATGCAATTCGATAATGATGCAAGTAATAAGGACAGTGTAAATGTAGTACACGATGATGATGCTGTTGCTGATTGTAAGTGGGTGACATGCTTGCAATTCCTATTATGCTTGAGTTGTAGTCACAATTAAGTATTTACAAATGTTTAGGTACATATTCACATACATACAAATTCTCATGTGAACGTGACGCCGTTCTATGTATATCAAATAGTTGGAATGATCGAAGGGAAAATATGCAGAAGTACATCTGTTATTGACCTCACTTATGTAAGGGGAAATGTAATAAGCACACAAATGCGTGTATTGAGGTATATGTTCCTTGGTTTTTATTCAATTTACTCATAGGGGAACCACGGCAAGATTAATTGAAAATATTATGCAGCTACAATGGATGGTAAAATACTGTAGTTATTTGAAGTATAAGAAATGCAAGTTTCAGAAATACTCGGCAGGTATAGAGCTCTATATATAGGAAGCGTATAATTGTATGAGGTTTGGCATTCACTTAGCAGAAATAAATTTTTGTGAGCAGCAAAGCTCTATATTGTATAGATCTCAAACAAGACATAATAGATTGTTATTTAAATAATATATAAACCAAGTTATCAAATCGATTAAAATAAGGTTCCAGTTTCTGTTCCGGTTTTCTAAAATTTTACGGCTTCGGTTCTGGTTTCGTTCCTGAATATTTATTTCAATTTCAAAATAATAAAACGAGCACAAATTTGTGAGCAAAAAACTTTACTAAGTTTATCGCTGCTACAAAATTCAAGGGGTTTCAAATAGCTGTGACTTTTTTAATTTTTTTCTAGGGTATATCCTGGATTTTCCCCAATATAATAATAAGTATTGTTCTATGGATAAAATTTAGCCAAAATACATTCTGAAAATTAACACAGTTTTTTTTAAATTTTTTTTTCCGATACGTATATTCTGTCGATTCTATAGATATATATCTAACAGTCATGAAAATTTTATCGAATTTGATTTTAGGCTTTTTGAGAAATCGGAATATGAAAAAGTTTCAATCCTTGATATAAGCACAATAGAACTCGATGTGTTTGTCAAAATAACTCTTCGTACTTTTGGAGAACAAATTTGGTTTCTCTCCAATTCGAAGGATGTATCGAAACTCTTTTACTAACATACTATGAACTTATCACGAAAAACTCTTGAAATAAAGTAAGGGAATACGCAAACCTAACAAACCTAACGAAGGGCAAAAACAATCAGAAAAAACCAAAAAAGTAAAATAAATAAGTGAAACCAAACAGCCAAAGCAACCGAACGAAAGAAAAACAAACTAAGCAAATGTAACAAAGAAACTATACAAAACAAGGAGAACGTACAAAGCAAATAGAGCAAAACGATAGAACAAAGCCAGCAAACAAAGCAGTTATACTCAAAAAAACTAACCAAAGTAAATAAAAGGAATATTCAAACAAAGAAAATACAAAAAACATCAACGACAAGCCAATCAACAAAATTAGTAAAATTAAATTAAACAAACAATTCACGGAAGAAATATCCAACTAAAAAGAGGAACATACAAAACAAATAAAACAAGAGAAAATATGCACCTAACAAACGGAACGTACAAAAAATTACAGATAAAAAAGGTAAAATAATCAAATCAAGAACACCAAACAAACCAGACAAATAAAATTAATTAAACAAAACGAATATACAAAACAAACCAAACATACAACAGAATCAAAAACAAAAGATACAATGCAAACAACATATTGAAAACAAAATAAAACGGATAAACCAAACAAAGAAAACAAAAAGATACTGAACAAAAGTAAACAGAACATATAAATAAAAAAATAATAAAGCAAACAAAAGACTCATAAAAATCAAAAACAAAACAAAAAATGTAACCAAAGTAAAGAAAAATAAATAAAGCAAACAAAACAAATTAAATTTAAAAAATTTACGAAACATATGAGATAAGCAAACTGTATTGCACAAACCGCACAGGCAAAACACAAAAAGCAATAAAAGTAAATAGAAAAACTGGCAACTCAACTTAACCGAAGAAAAAAAACAAGGTCATAAAACAAGTAAAATAAATAGACTATACAAATCAAAAAAAATATAGCAAACAAAAGACTTAAAATCTACAAATGAAAAGAAAAAAACAACGTAAACAAAGTAATGCAAAATAAATAAAACAGTCAAACAAACAAAGTAAATAAAACAAACAGAACCAAATAAACACTCAAAAGAAAGCAAGCTGACAGAAAATAAAATTAACAATCACAGAAATATGTAAATAAAAGTTCACAACAATAACAAATATAAAAAAACACCAAATTAAGCAAAACAATAAACAGCAATAGATGAAAGCTTAACTCGTCATCAAACTAACAAATCTTTTTATAAAAAAAGAATAATAATACTTCTAAAAATATGCGCTCAAATAAATATTCACAGCCGACACCGGCGCTCGTAATATTTCCCTAATACTAGGGGAACTGCAATAGTTTGCGGAATCAAGTACTCCGTGCATTGCAAGAATTCTGCGATTGTCATTTGGTAAAATTTGAAGATTTTCATTCATAAATTAGTTGACTGTTCGATTTTAAATTGCTCGGTTTTGTTTGAACCTAATGTTATTAGATAAATAACGTACGAAAAGTGGAAATTTCGAATCGTGATTTCCGAGTTAGGATTTTTTATGATTTTCCATACGGTTTAACGTAGCAGTAATGTTTTCCACACATTACTTAGTTCGTTATTTGGGGATGAAGCATCGTCCAAAACTATGGTTTACAAATGGTTCCAGAATTCAAGCACGGGAGGCCAATGTTTGATAACGATCTTCGCGAAGGTCGTCCTTGGACCTGAGTTGTCAGATCGGCATGTGACCTGTAGTGAGATAGAGGCACCCTTAGGCATTGCGGAGAAACAAATAGTACAAATAGATTTAGTACTATCGTTTGTATGTCAGGAAGCTTTGTAGTCGTATGATAAAGAAATTTGAAGGAGGTAGCTTAAACTCGGTATACAACATCGGAACAGGTGACGAATCTTGGCTATGTTCAAATGAGCCTGAAACTTAACAGCAATCGATTTTTGGGGTTTTCAAAATGAGCCTAAGCCCACAAAAGTGGTATTGAATGTTAGTTTGTTTCTTGGGAAAAATGGTTCATTTTGCAACTGTTGCATTAGAGGATCGAAAGACAGTTAACGCTACAATTTGTTTGCCGGAAGTTATCGCTAAAATTAGAAAGAACAAATGCAACAATGAAAGCGCTCATACAGCACGACGAACGAGAGAGTATTTGACCAGTAACAACATCCTATTACTGACTCATTGCCCATATTCCCTTTATTTATTTCGCACCAAAAAATGCGTGGCGGTCGGTGTTGATCGCCTAAAGAAGCCATTGAAGCATTCAGATCTTTTCTTTTGCAGATACCTCGCTCAGATTGGCAAAGTTATTTTGAAGCCTAGTTTCATCGGGTGAAAAATGTATATATCTTAAAGGAGAGTATTTTGAGAAGCAATAAAGAGATTTACATAAAGTAATTGGTGTTTTGCTTAACCTTTTCCGCGAACTTTTGCAGTGCCCTCCTCATAGTTCCAAACAATATTTTTCATTCCACTAGGCTGCTATGAAAGTTAATTGAACTTTTACAAAATTTAAATATGCTTATGTATATATATATAATATATATATATATCATCCAAATCTTCCAACTTATTCTTTCCCTCATCCGTTTTCAGAGCTTAAAATGTCAAGTGTATCCTTGTGCATGCGTGAAAAAAATCTTCTTAAATATTGGCGCAGTCCAAATTCAGACCAGAATGCGCTTTTCAATATGCCAAAAAATTGTTAAGAACATATGCTGCACACTTACAGTCTAAGCAAACATGCATACATCAACACGAAGAAAGTTACTGTGGACGGTTGACTGGCATTGTCAAAGCACTTCAAAGAATCAAAGGGCAGCACAGAAAAATAAAAAGCTAGAGGAAGTCAGTAAACAGTGAAGTTTTGGGGCGAAGTATAGAATCGAAGCAAAATCACTAGCAAATACTATTAAATGGATGAGAAAAGCACATTTTCAAACATTGGAAATTATGTACACACAATCAAAGGATGATATTGCCCTGCAGTGAAATTGGGGGCCAGTCTCCAAGAAAGACCGTCTTAGAACTAAACACTTCGTATGTCGTGCTGTAACGGTTACAAAAGCGATAGTACAGGACCGCTTGTGAATTAGACAACAGAATACTTTCTGAGAACTGTCCGGAACCGGGAACCGGTTGAGAACGCAGTATCATCTAAACGCTTGTGTATTGAGCTAAAACCGGTGCCGCCTTCAACTGGTATCACTTTAGTTTAGTGCTGAGCTAGCCGAATCCTCTGCAGGGTATATATCTAGGTGCGCATATGCCTTCATTTCAAGTCTGTACAAACGACATCTCAGAGGACAAAAGCGAAATTCATATTTGCTTTTGAATTTTTTTATTTAACCGTTTCCTTAATAGTCTAAAATGCAATTCTTGATTCATATCTTGTTGTGTGCTGGTTCAGCTGACTTGGTGCCTGATAAAAGAGTGCTTCATGCGAGCTGTTATCATGCTCGGTTGTGTAAATTTACAAGGTTGATTGTGTTAGCATGCAAGTAGCCAACAAAAAGTGGTGTAAGCCATTTTAAGACACGAGTTCCAGACTGTAAGTCTACTCTAAAAACATTATCAGCAAACCTTTTTTGCTTTTTTTCTATCTGTAAAATCGGTTTTCTAGACCCGGACTAATAAGATCTATATACAAGGTGGCGCAAAAGTAATCCTCCTATCAGAAAGTGCTATAAATTTTGCGATTGGCCCCTAAAGTCAGTTCTGTTTTGACATTTGTGTGGTAAACACATGCGAAATACACGTTAATAAACAATGTTACGCTACACTGCTCCAGAACGCGGAATATTGCTGACTATTTATTTGACCAATAATCGGTCGGGGCCAAACGGTTACTGTGAATGATGAGCGCTACAGAGCAATGATCAACGAGTTCTTTTTGCCGCAACTTGATGAATTGGGATTGGAAAACATGTGGTTCCAACAAGACGGTGCAACAGCACACACACACACTGCACGTGCCACAACCGATATGCTGAACATCGGAAGCTTACTTTTGCGCCACCTTGTATTTACTGCTGAGTGAAAGATCACCCTATTTTAAAATATGATTTAAAAAGGACCTACCTCAACTGAAAATTAATTGAATTTTCGTTCAGATAGGGCGTTCTTGACATAAATTTTGACATATGGCGTTATTGAAAAATATCTGAGACAGTTCGTTTTTGAAAAAAATCTGAAATAGAGCGTTATTGAAACATATTCTGAGATATAGCATTATTGAAAAATATTTTAAAGGGTAATGTTCCACACAGCCGTCGATATATTCCAGGTCCCTCCTTTTGCACATCATCAGATTTTTTTTCTGATTATTTATACTAAAAAAACGTCCACATTTCATGACTTCTCTTCTTATTACAAATTCATTTTTGGATGATTGTTCTTGTCACCAGCGCTTGCCTCAAATATAATACAAATCTGATATAAGTACAGTTTTAATAAACAGCTCACTTGGCGGAAAATTATTTCTTAGCCTATACCTGAGTCCATATCAAAAAAACAAACAAAACAAAAGTATATGCGCTAGAGAGAGACAGACATACTTTCTGATTCAGCACTCTGTCTCTCCCCCTCTAACTTTACTGGATCCCTCGCCTCGTCTATCCCTTTCTACCAACCTCCCAGTCAAATGTTTTTGATATGAAGAAAAGAGTGTCGGGCTTACACTGAATTAAAACTCCCTCTTCCCTGATGGTATGGCAGGACAGTTATATGAAGGTCACACGGAAACCTTTCAGATGCGCCTTACAATGTGTTGGTGAAAAGTAAATCAAAATTCTACCCGTTGATTTGGAGTTTACCACGTTCGGTGAGGCAGACAGACAGTTTTAGTAAAAAATGCTTCAGCATTCTGTTTCTTCCATTTTATATTACATTCCGTTTCCTTTCACCCTTCTATTCATATCCCTACTCCGATTCAAACTAATATTTTTTTTCTAGACTTCTTCCTCTACCTCCCATTCTATTCTATTCTATTTTCCACTCTTCCTCTAATCGGCTTACTAATCACATCATCTGTAATATTTCCTAACGCTGTACGGTCTTGGCGACCAATTGGAGTCACCAAGGGAGGTCAAGTCATCTTCCGCCGGCCTTTTCCATCTCTATCGAGGTCTACCCCTTCTTCTGCTGCCAAATTCAGATGCCGACATAAAGTCCTTTAGGGCCGGAGCTCATTCATTTCCATTACATGACTCAATCAGCGGTGTCTTAGGGATTTAATTCGCTGTACTATGTTTGTAAATGCGTGAAGCTCGTACAGCTCATCGTTAAATTTCCTGCGCGAATACTCTAAGGACCATCTCGGCCTTACCGTACAGGTGTTATGAGAGACTTATATAGTGTGATCATTGTTTTTTGAGACAAGACTTTACTCCTCAATTGCCTATTCAGTACAAATACTTTGTCTTGTTCTCGTCTAATCTACCTCCTAGTTACGACACTCTAGCTCTATTCATTCCACCAGCTCCCACTCTACCATTTTTCCTTCTTCTTCTTCATCATTCTAGTTTCCTTTTTCGCCGCCTTCTTTTCTTCTTCTCACTCTTTTCGTGCTGGCTCTCTCCGTCCATGCCACACTACTGCACACAAAGGCTAAGCATAGCTCCGTCCACTTTTCCAAAACTGTATAAAGACTATGCTGTAGGAGCTTCTGCTTGCAGGACATCTCTTTGAATTGATTCATTAGTCAATCTGCCTTTTGTTTAAATCAAATAAGCTGCAAGTTTTTTGGTGGGTTTATACTTGGTTGTGTGTGAGCCATGTGTACACCCATTTCTTTTTAAACGCTTTTAAAAGCCTGATGTGACGACTTCCCTGTCTGCATCAAGCTGCAGCATATTTACTCATATTCCTTTCGTTAAGTTGGTGTGATTGTGTGTGTGATGCAAACAAAGAAAACTCTCACCCGTTCGCTTCTTATTTCTCATGCGAAGCGCTGCATTCTACACATTTGTTGAGTTATTGCTGGAGCTTCTTTTTTTATTTACTTTTTAGTTTTCTCAAAGTTGTATTTTAGTTTGGAGATGACTTGTTTCTACACACCGCTTCTTGCTCCACTGGTGAAGACAGTGATCTTGTATGTCTTTGCCGTATTTACGGAAGGCATCAAAGAGGATTACAATCTCACACACACTCATTCTCATACACACACTACAGTGCAACACCAGACTAGTCAAGAAACTTTACTCATCTCAAACTAGGCCAAAAAGAACAGGATCAACTCTGCAATCCCCAAAGTTGGAATAATCCTAGTAGAACTTACTTTTTTTTTAATTTGTTTCCAGACCAGAACTCGAACCTGTTACCGCTCCCGTACGGACTGAGTACTCATAAACCATGGGCGGGAGTTTAAATTATTTTCACTTAACAATTTCCACTAAAATTTAACATTTTGTCTGGTTTCTTTTAAACTAGTTTGAGGCTGTTACATTTCGATCCGAAAACTGAATGCTCTCATTTCGGCGGACATTCTCGTTTTAACAATACAAGTCCCTTATATCGAAAAAATGCTGTTGGCATTGGTGTTACACTCGTTTTGAAGTAGTTTACAACTATTTGATTTTCCTGCAGGGCATTCACGCACACACTCTGACAGACATCTCGCTTTGTGTCTTTTGAAATCATTATTCAACTGTCTTGAGTGTAGTAGATATGTCGAGTACTTAGCGTCTGCCAAATACTTGGCCGCTACGGTTATAGTTGGTTTTGTTGTTATTGTTGCTGCTGCTGAGCGAGTTTTCCTATGCTTTGTTACATAATAGAAAATCCTTAATGAAATTTTCTTTACAATTGTAAATCATGAAAAGGATAAGAAGTAATGGTT
This sequence comes from Merzomyia westermanni, assembly GCA_949987695.1. Taxonomy (NCBI): domain Eukaryota; kingdom Metazoa; phylum Arthropoda; class Insecta; order Diptera; family Tephritidae; genus Merzomyia; species Merzomyia westermanni. Next base: position 5,579,042 of record OX465290.1, on the reverse strand, counting down.
AAGACAAACACACATGCATAAACACAAATACACACACACACAAACATTCATACATACAAACATCTATAAGACGGCATGCAGTGGTGGGTGTAATGGGAGCATTGCGTCAGGAAGAGCTGTATTTCCAGGTTCACAGTTACGCAAGCAAAATGAATTGAGTGTTCCTGCTTTGGCAATATTATCCGCTCATACGCCATGCATTAAATTCTTTCCTTGGCTGCCTTTATTGTGCGCATTGTATTACAATTTTTTATTTAAACGAAAGTGGGCGGTATCTTCTGTTTTTCCATTGCTTTCCGTTTTAAAGCGTGGCAGCGTTTTGGTTTTTCTTTGATAAATTTTATACAGCCGGCCTTCTGCTTCACTGCTATTTTGCAAAAATTTCACTCTGTCGTTTTCTTTCACTTTTTAATTTATGTTTTTATTATACATTCAAGCGGTGTTTCAATGGCGTTGTTGCCCTGCGCCACACAAGAAACTACAATTTCTTCAATTCGTTTGTTTGAATGTTTACACAAACATATTTATACGCGAATTTTGTGTTAGCTGGCTCGAGGTCAAATTTAATAAAAAACGAGTTTTATTGCGGGGTTACCCAATATATTTCAATCTCCTTCGGAGATCGTCTTCAGGGGCTATAACAATATTTAACAATTTTAACATTCTCATACATCAACACAATAAATAAATAAATAAATACATACATACATTTAATGTGAATTCTAAGCACACGGCCTCCGTTTAGTTCGCCATGTAATTTTGAACTGATTTAATTTTTTTATTTTTTACTTTTTACAGTGTAGTAAGTGTTGGTATATATGAGCACATGCCTCTATATCTTTCTTGTAGTTTAATCTCTTGTTTTCAGCTAAGTTGGTAATGTGGAGCATTTATAATTACATAATACCAACCACAATAATTTAACTTTTAACTTAATTTAATTTAATTTCATTTTCTTTTATTTTATTTTATTTTATTTTATTTTATTTTATTATATTCTATTTTATTTTATTTTATTGTCTTAAAATAAAATATTTCTTTTTATTTTATTTTATTTTATATTATATTATTTTATTTTATTTTATTTAACTTTATTTTTTTCATTTAACTTAATTTTATTTTATTTTAGTTAGTTTATTTTATTTTATTTTATTCAGTTTTCTTCTCTTTTATTTAATTAAAGTTAATTTTATTTTATTTTATTTTATCATATTCTATTTTATTATATTCTATTCTATTTTATTTTATTTTATTTTATTTTATTTTATTTTATTTTATTTTATTTTATTTTATCATATTCTATTTTATTATATTCTATTTTATTTTATTTTATTGTCTTAAAATAAAATATTTCTTTTTATTTTATTTTATTTTATTTTATATTATATTATTTTATTTTATTTTATTTAACTTTATTTTTTTCATTTAACTTAATTTTATTTTATTTTAGTTAGTTTATTTTATTTTATTTTATTCAGTTTTCTTCTCTTTTATTTAATTAAAGTTTATTTTATTTTATTTTATTTTATCATATTCTATTTTATTATATTCTATTCTATTTTATTTTATTTTATTTTATTTTATTTTATTTTATTTTATTTTATTTTATTTTATTTTATTTTACTTTATTTTATTTTATTATATTCTATTTTATTATATGCTATTCTATTTTATTTTATTTTATTTTATTTTTTTATTTTATTTTATTTTATTTTATTTTATTTCATTTTATTTTATTTTATCATATTCTATTTTATTATATTCTACTCAATTTTATTTTATTTTATTTTATTTTATTTTATTTCATTTTATTTTATTTTATTTTACTTTATTTTATTTTATTATATTCTATTTTATTATATGCTATTCTATTTTATTTTATTGTTTTTTATTTTATTTTATTTCTTTTTATTTTATTTTATATTATATTATATTATTTTATTTTATTTTATTTTATTTAACTTTATTTTTTTCATTTAACTTAATTTTATTTTATTTTAGTTAGTTTATTTTATTTTATTTTATTTTAGTTAGTTTATTTTGTTTTATTTTATTTTATTCAGTTTTCTTCTCTTTTATTTAATTAAAGTTTATTTTATTTTATTTTATTTTATTTTATTTTATTTTATCATATTCTATTTTATTATATTCTACTCTATTTTATTTTATTTTATTTTATTTTATTTTATTTTATTTTATTTTATTTTATTTTATTTTATTTTATTTTATTTTATTTTATTTTATTTTATTTTATTTTATTTTACTTTATTTTATTTTATTATATTCTATTTTATTATATGCTATTCTATTTTATTTTATTTTATTTTATTTTATTTTATTGTTTTTTATTTTATTTTATTTCTTTTCATTTTATTTTATTTTATTTTATTTTATTTTTTTTATATTTTAATTTTTATTTTATTATTTTCTTTTCTTTTACTTATTTCATTTATGCTACGAAATAGTAATATTCTCAATATTCCTCTAGTTTCATCGCTTTCGATTTCATAATATCTCGTTGCCCTATAGATTTACAAAAGCAATCATAAATGATCAAAACAGAAATAGAAATGAATATTGCAAAATTTAATCAAGTGCCGTGCATTTATCATCCATACCCTATTTACACAGCGAAAAGAGGAAGAAAAAATTTTACTTCGCTGGCAGTTATTGCACCATTTTCTCATTGGCAACCAAGAGCACCACAAAAATGCAAACCAATAATGCCAAACACTCACACTAATGCATGTGCTCTTGGCTGAAGGTGTGTAAGGCTGTGTGTGTGTGTGTAAAAAAAGTGGAAAATAATGGAAATTCAGGTAATTGAAATAAAAATGCACACACGAACAAAAACGATAAATATGTAAGCACGTACGCAAGGATCGTTGTACAAAACTTGCAACACGTAAAAGCAACCAACAAAAATATGAAATTTGTTGAGGGCCAATTGTTGGCTGTATTGATACTGAAAAACTTTCGTTTGCTAAAAACAAATACAAATTTGTGTTTCCGGTTTCCGCTGTTATGCGTTGTTAGTTCATTTTAAAAAATTTTTGTTTGCCACATGCTGCAATGACTGTACAACAAAAACAAAGCATCTACGAAATTTGAGCAGTTAAAAGTCAAGCTGCAGGTTTTCAAATAATCCGATTGAAAACATTTTTAATTTTGAAGAAAGAAATTGTTGCTCAAATATTTAGTACTACTTCATTGGCATTTTCTTGGGAAGTAGCTATCCAAAAATGTTCAAACTCATTTTGGTTTTAAATTAAGTTTTTTGATGTATTTTCTACAATTTCTATGGTAAAATGAGAAATATATAAATAGTTGGATGAGCAAAGTGTCTTCTTTTCAAAGGCTTTGACCCCTTTCTAGAAAGAAAGTTATGCGCAAATATGTGCTTAACCTAGGAAAAATGGGTTTGTGGCCCCTCACTGTACATTTCGAAAGTATATTGGAAACTTTGAGTATGTAGTCCTACAATATATATGAACGTCGAAAAAAGAATTTTCATTTCTTCTCTTCTGTCAAACATTGAATACACAAGAGGAGTTGGGATTGATTATGCTTTGTAAATTAGGGACTCTGAAACACAAGTATCGTTTCCAGTACGGCCGAGGTCGATTTAGCAACGAACTTTACTTGCAGGATAGGGGGAAGATTATGGGTCCTAAGTCTTTTGAATACCTCAGGGACTCCGGTTCGGTCCAGTAATACAGTAGCAGACTTTGACCCGACATACCTAAGGTATGCCAGGCAGGCGGTAGGTCGCCTCATGGTACAAAACATCTTTTTAACTTCTCAGCTAAGCGAATTCTGCTAACAGAAAACCTCACTATGGCTCAACCCTATTGAAAATATCAGTTAAATTTTCTTAGAGAAATCTATGACAATTTCGAAAACAGATCTGTCGATAAGGTAGGGCGAAATACTTTTACAACAGCAAGGAGAGACAGTCTTCGATATAAGCTATTGGATTCTCTATCTTTCTAGGAAAGATTGAAGTGATCGGGAATACAATCGGCAATTCGGTATGTCAGTTTTCTTGGATCTAACCAAAATGGCCTGTGTTTCGGATCGCCACGTCTTTTGAACTTAGCGAACGTATTTCAATCTTAGATCTACTTTATCAATTAGGCGTGCAGAGTATTACTATGTTTGGTCATCAGCGGCAAAATGTAGCATTTTTCTTTTAAAGTAAAGCGGCTCTTCGGGCGTTTGAGTCAGTGACGATAATATCGAGTCTGATTGTTCTTTGCAGAGAGTGAACTATGTAGCTGGCTAGTCCACATTTTGTTTTTCTAATATGGGAAACGTTGTCGTTGTTGTTAGTATTGAAAAAAAAATTCCCGAAGATTTTTGGGAAGTTGCCGAAAGTGACAGTCCTTTGTTGGATATGCACCCGATACGGTAAGGTACTCTCTTGTGGTACATGCCGGACTGTAGCAGGAGCGATTTGGTATGCCCAGTGAAATCTTCTATATCATCTTATCACCACCTTCCGTAGGAAAGGAGTTGCGTGGCATCTAGCTGCCGTAGCTGAAAAACATTTCTAGGAAAATTTATTTTCGGGAGCCTTTTGGAACTCAAGGATATTAAGCGTGGGGAGCTTGCTAGATATCACAATGACATTTCAGCATTTGCCAGTTTTCTTACAATACCTTCCATTGGTTGATTCGCGAGCTATGGCTTCCAAACGGTGCATATGCGTTAATTGCAGTTAGTTGGAACTCGGCACAGCAACCCTTTTATGGGTGTCAATACCTGCCAATTAGTTCATAAATAGCAAGACATATTAATTAAAAACAACTAAGTAAGCAATTTAGACAAGCAATAGGGCACTGCTAAAACTGAGCTATTGCAAGTACTTCCGAGGCCCACTCAGCAACGCGTGAACAACCCGCGCAATCTGTGCACGACTCACGCCCAGCCCCTCACCCTCTACAAACAAGAAACTCAGTCAATCAGTCACTAAATCTCTTATATCCTGGTTGGCTACATGGCACCAGCTTGCGCTGTCTTGTTTACTTTTAATGTTTTGGTTTAGTTATCATGTTGCATGTCGATAGTGTTGATTGTTTTTGTTATTTTTGAACCTGTTTTGTTTTTGTGTTCTCGCCTCGCTCTTGCCACACACATTCTCGTTGGACATTTAAACAAGAACAAGAGCAATGTTAGCTAAACAATTTACACAAAGTAGACTCTAGAGAATATCCTTCGCCTTGACTGTACTCCTTCAAATGTTGCAAGATGAAATACAAACGAGCTGCTGTTGTCTGGTGTTCTATTACTATGGCAACAAACAACAATATCTGCTGTTGTTGGGTCACACTTGCAACAACACAAAATGACAAAATCTCTGCTCTAGTGTTGGTGATGAGAAATAAAGTCATATTTACTTGTATTACACACGTATTTGGAGGATATAAAATAAGAATGTGCACAGAAGAGATTTAATGGCTGTAGCCATATGGAGTCCTTGGAGAGAAGTGCATTTGCGCGTATGTGTGTTTGTGTGTTGGTGTCGGCTCAATGGGTTGAAGGTTTTTAAAGCTGCGTACATTTGAAATTATTTGAACTAGTATAGTGTCTTTCTGTAACTTTAGTTTATTCGCTTAGATATTAAAGAATAGAGTACCGAGCAAATGAGCAAAATTGGTCGTTATTGCCGCTTCAATTTTTTATTCTATAAGTAGATAGTTATCAGCAAAGAGCATTGTAAGCCTGAAATGTGAGATATTGGAAATATCCATAGGGACATAGTAGGGGATATGCCAAAAAGTAAATACAATGGATTAGGTGGCAACCCTAGCTAGCAAACTTACATAGAAATATTTTTGTTGAAATTCTACGCAAATCCCTTTCTGTACTGCTTTTTCCTATGCTCTTACTCTTCTATTCTTTTTCTTTCTTCATATCTTCTTACTCATTCCTTCGTCTCCTTTTTATCCTTCTTGCTATCCCTACTCTAATATTTTTCTTCTTCTCCTTCTTATTATTTATCTCTTATTCTTTTTCTCACTTTATGTATTTGTTTCGTATTCGTCTTCTTTTCATTTTTCTCAATCATATTCTACTCCTCCTTTTTTGCTTTTTATTTTTGTTTTACTCTCCTCTTATTCTTCTTTTTGTCTTTTATTGTTCCTTTTCTTGTCTTTCTCATATTTCTCCTTCTGTTAATTATTTTCTTATTTTTTCTTATTCTTCTTCCTCTTTTTCCTCATTTCCTTCTTATTCTCTCCTTCTTCTTCTTCCTATGCTCTTGTCCTTCTTGTTTGCCTCTTATGCTCTTATTATGTTCCTTCCCCATGTCCTCTTTCTATTTTCTTAGTCTTTTTTCTCCTTCCTGCTATCCTTATTCTCTTTTTCTTCTTCTTCTTTTAAAAAATTTTTTTTTCTAATTTTTCTCATTTTATTTTTTTCATATTCGTTTTTTTTTTCTTGTACTACTTCTTATTCTCCTATTTCTTATTCTTTTCACCCTTTTTTCTTCTATTTCTCCTCCTTATTCGTCCTCTTCCTGTCCTTTTGTTTTTCTTCAGGAATAGTCCTCGTTACTGTTCTTATCTTTTCCCTCTTCTCTTTTCTCCTTCTGTTAATTATTCTCTTGTTTTTTCTCATTCTCTTATTATTTTCCTTTTTCTTCTTCCCTTCAACTCTTTTCTTAGTTTTATTCCTGTCTTCCTATGTTCTTGTTCGTCTTTTTGCTCTTCGGTTTTCATAAATTTCCTTCTCGATGTCTCCTCCTCTTCCCTTGGTCTTCTGCTTTTCCTTTTTCCTATCCTTCCCTTTGTCATCTGCTTCTCCCTCTTATAATTATTCCCTTCTTCATGTTTTCTTTGTCTCTTCTTATTCAGATTGGTTTTCTTCGTCTCTTCTTCTTTATCTTTTCCGGCTCTTTTTGTTTTTCCTCTTCCTCCTCCATCTCTCAACAGAGATGCATCTGCCGTCTTGTACTCGTTGACCGCTAGCTCCACTTTTCCCGGTTTTGAATCAGTTAAAAGAATGGTGAACTTACGCCTTTTTGTTGGCGGGCTGACCGCTGGGATAGAAACCCCTCGATTCAAACTTTCAATAATAAACACTTTAGGTTCCATAATTTTTCAAAAACCAAAGCCCTATTACTCATCGTCATTTGAGGAATTTCTTTGGTGCCGTAAGTTGCGGCAACGTGAAACTCATTCGCTGATCCACTGATATGACATCTCTCACTTTCCACAAGCAATCTCTGGGATTCCATACGCAAACTCTGCGATTCCATGGCATTTCTCTTACCTCTTCTTTAGGAGCCACCTTTCAATCATTTCAAGTCGTTCTCATGTCTGGGCAAGTACATCATACAGTCAGGACTTTTCAGCTGCCACTTTGAGCTTTCTTCAAACTTTGGTTTTGTTTATGGAAGTCAGCTTGTGAAAGCACCAAATTCTCGGCATTATGGAAAACAGAGGAAGCTTCAACCTGGAGTATGTGCCACCCTTGCCCATCTACACACTGATTTCTCTGAATAATTTTATTAAAAAAATCTATTTTTCAGTTTTTCGTTTCAGTGAACTCCCATAAGCTGTTGATAAGATGAATTAAAGCATGAACCCACCATCGTAAGCCAGGATAAGTCCATATAGTACATATTTATATTTTTCCATCCAACCTGCCAGCATTCACAATTCATTATTAAAAACATATTCTCCCATGAACATACAAAATGGAAACCAAGTAATTGTAATACAATAAAACTGGACGAGTATGGAGATGTCATTGCTTATCATCTTCCCACAGGCGCACGATTGAACGTCTTGTTCCGGCAAGCTCTATACCTACGTTCTATTCAAATTATTCACTACCTCACTTGTGCACTCCAGGGAAATTTGCGCACTTGTCTGAGGCGATTGTAACGGGTAAGAGAGACAAATGGACCGGAACATATTCACTCGAAATAGACATTTTCAGAAAAGCTCACAGAGGTGGTATCTACGATAACTTTGTATGTTTGTATGAATGTTGCAGCAATCTAAAAGAAAATATTTATACATTTGGGTATATAAATATCAGTGAGCGTGTGTGTGCGCACCTGTAACCCGACCAACAATGTGAGTTGTGCTGCAAGGAAACTAATAAACCGTAAAATAGCATTGAATTGGAAGGCAACAACAAAAGCAAAGTGTAAGAGTACGATGTTATGATACTCGCATAGTACCATAATCCATTGAAATATCCTACACATTGGCGCCTAGAGAGGTATAAAACAAGCATACATGGTGTTCCAACTACAGTGAAAACAAAGAGCATAAAATTTCTATTGAATTTCAATTTGAAAGTAACTGAAAAGATACTTCCATCAAACATACAAATGCGCCCTGCACAAATTGCGATTAGTCTAGGATGCATCCGGGTTGAGTTGCAAAGGAAGGTGAGACTAGTGCCAGTTCTGATCACTTTATATGGGTTGAACTGGTCACATTTGTTTGAGCATGTCCTATGGAGAGACCAATTGGACCCATTTATACCCGAAGGGGTACAAAAGGAGTATTTCACTTTCTACGCAAACGGGTACTTTTAACTCCTATAAGTATGCTACAAAAACTTAAATTGACTGTCACCCCTGAGTATGCTACCAAGTAAAAATGTACTTATGTATATTGAATTATAGCCAACTGTGGACTTGATCGCGGATCGCTCTCTTTAGTGATTAGTCACACGATTTTTTGCAGGGTATATACTCGATAAGTTCCAACTGGTAATAAATGTATATGTGTGGAAATATATCCGCGTAGGAAATAGAAATGCGTTATATTTGCCAGATCTTTGTCGAAATTTAATATTGTAATTACGTTTCAACTGGGTAGGACCCGTGGGGGCAGCCGGCGTTGTGTGGTGGTAGTATTGCTCGCCAGGGGACTGTTAACAGCAAAATTTCATCTGCTTCAAAGAGGCTGTTTGGATTCGGCAAAAAAATTTAGGTCCCGCCAAGTTATAGAAAAAATTATAAGCACACCACAATATTTTCAGACATAAGCAGTACTGAAAATCTCATTTGTACGGGTGGTGAGACGCCCTCTTTTTCCTTTCTTCCCTTTTTTCTTGAGAAGTTGGAGCTTATTCTCATTTAACTTCTCATCAATTTTCAATTTTCTACCATAAATACTTCCAGAGATGTGCAGTAGAAAAAATATCATTTGTACATCAGTCAATGGTCCGGATTGTGAATATAAACGATTTTCGAGCCCATTTAAGTACACGGAACAAATGTCATCAATATCGGTACAACTTTTAGAAAGAGGTTAGTGACATCGGGCACAAAAGATTTTTATATACAAAGATGCGATATGTTGATGTTTTTAGCCAAAAAAAACACTCCTCGAAAGTTTTGGGAAGTGTTGTCGGAAGTGACTATCCTTTGCCGGATATGAAGCCGGTACGATCCGGCACTCCCTTGCGGTACATTCCCGAATGTCGTGGGAGCCATTTGGTGTGACCAGGGAAACCTTCTAGGCCATCTCACCCCATGCTTGAGTAAGGAAGAAGAAGGTTGGTAATCAGAGGCGTTAGATCTGTAGATCAACGATCAAGTTGCACGTCATTTCTCTTTGTGGATTTTAGTCGCCTCTTACGACCGGCATGCCTACCTCGAGTATATTCTAAACCCCTTACCCACAGGAGGTCGTTCCTATAGCTTTGCTATCGCCCCAAGTAGTGGCCCGGAAACAGCCTAATCATAAACTCGCCTCTGACTTTACCTATAAATTTTATGTTGCCTTCATTTAGGCGTATTATTTTGCATACAATCCGAACTCTAGATATTTCATACGATACGAAGGTTGCCTTTTATATTTTGCGCTGTAATTAGATATTTTTATCGTAAAGTTTGGTACTTTTTGGCATAAACTTGCATATAACGTTTTCACTTACGAGTTTTATTTGTGGTGAGTTTAAAAATTCATATTGCCTAAAAATGGAATTATCCCGTGAACATTTTCATGCCATGATTTACTACGATTTTCGACATGAATGATCGATTCGACGTGGATTATTATAGGTGTTCCAAGACGAGCCTAATCCAACAAAAGTTGTTCGCGCAAGAAGCACCTCAAAGCAAATGGTCGCCTGTTTTTTCGGAAAATCTGACAATGTCGCAACTGTTCCACTAGATAAACTTAAAACGGTCAATTTTGAGTGGTATACAACCATTTGTTTGCCAAAAGGTTTTTGGAGAATTAGGGAAAACCAACCGCCGAAGACAAATCATTCTTCACCAAGACAATGCGAGCTCTCACGTATCGATACACAGAAGAGAATTTTTGAGGACTCAAATGTCGAATTGATGGGTCATCCGCCTGACAGCCCTGATTTGGCACCTAATGATTTATTTTTATTCCCGAACATCAAAAAAAAATTCGAGGTCAACGTTTTTCAACGCCTGAAGGAGCTGTAGAAACCTTCAAACGGCTGGTATTAGAGGTACCCCCTTCTGAGTGGCAAAAGTGCTTTTAAAATTGGTTCAAGCGAATGCAGAAGTGTATTGACTTGGATGGAGAATATTTTGAAAAACAATAAAACTATTTTCCTTAATATTTGATCTGGATCGAAGACAATATTACTGATAAGCCAACTAGATCTTTATGATACTCTAGAATTCAGAAGTGGAGCAGAAATTTCGAAAAGATCTTATATATAAATAGACAAGATGAATGCAATGTAGAACCGTTTTCTGCTAAACTATAATTCTAAGGTATACAAATTATATACGAGGTGTGTTCAAAAAGTATCGCGAATTTTGAATTTTCGCTGGTTACGTATATTCGAATTTCGAATTTTTTTGTGGCGTTATGTTGGTACTCATGTCTCTCACTTCTGCCGACAAGCTCGGCCATTTTGAATGTTCAGTTAATTGTTGACAGCTGTTTTGCTTGCACGTGTTTTGGATCGTCTTCGATTTTTACGCGAAATTCGTACCAAAATTGCTCAATTGTGACCAAAAACAGCATCGCATGAACATTGCTAATGAGATGTTAAACTCTGTCCGCGACGACCCAAATTTGCTCCTGAGGGTCATAACTGGTGACGAATCGTGGGTTTATGGTTATGACGTGGAAACCAAAGCTCAATCATCTCAATGGAAGCTGCCGCACGAACCAAGACCGAAAAAAACGCGCCAAGTTCGGTCGAATGTGAAAGTTTTGCTGACAGTTTTCTTCGATTGCAGGGGCGTGGTGCATCATGAGTTCTTGCCACAGGGAAGGAGGAGCTGAACAAGATACAAAAAAATGATTTTTTGATGTGCTTCGAAGATTGGAAAAACCGTTGGCACAAGTGTATAATATCTCATGGGGATTACTTTGAAGGGGCAAAATAGATATTCATGAATAAATAAATAATTTTTGAAAAAACACAAAATTCGCGATACTTTTTGAACACACCTCGTATGTATAGATAAGAAATTTTGAGGTGTACTTTTATCCGTAAATAAAAAAAATTTCAAAAATCATTTTAATATAAAAAATTTAACATAAAAGTCACACCACTACACATTTACTTATTCACACTATAGACACGCTGTGTGTGTGTACTTGCTTTTTGTGTACTATGCTGAATCGTGAGCATGGCCGAGGAGTTGCTTTGTAGGAAAAAATTAAGAGCCGTAGTAGTGTGAGTAGACTTGCCATGCATGTTTTTGTGTTATTCGTGTGGTCGGCTCTCACTGTGTGTGCGAAGAGTTGGTAGTGGACCAATGAAAAATAAATATTCGCACTATAGATACTCTGTTGTGTCATGCATTTTTGCTTTAGTTGTTGTTATTGTATTGATTACTGGCTACGATGCCCAGTGTCAGCTGCTCTCCTGAGAGCACGAAAAGTTGCTTTGTTGGATACATTAAACAAGCAATGTAAAATATGAGCAAATATGTAAAATTCATTGCTGATACCTACAAACAGATTACTCATAAAGAGTATTAAACACCGAAGAAAATGAAAGGAAAATAGAGGAAAGGAAAATAATTGAAAGGAAGGAAAATTAAAGGAAAGAAAGGAAAGAAAAGGAAAGGGAAGGGAATGGAAAGGATAGGAAAGGAAGGAAAATTAAAGGAAAGAAAGGAATGGTAAGGAAATGAAAGGAAGGGAAGGGAAAGGGAATTAAAGGAAAGGTAAGAAAACGAAGGGGAAAGAAAGAAAATAAAAGGAAGGGAAGGGAAAGGAAAAGAAGTTAGAGGAAAGTAAAAAATAAAATAAGAGAGTAAAAAAAGAAATCAAGGAAAATAAAAATATGTTAGAGGAAAGGAACGACATAGAAAGGAAGAAAAAAAGGCGGATAAAACATACCTACAGCAAAAAAATAAAATAAAATAAAGTTTATTGGTTGAATTTCAACCACTGGGCGAACTCTAGTACCGATAATTCCTCATTCAATCTTGAGACTTTTAAACTATTAGTGGTTATGTTGAAGCCCACACATCCTTGCTTTGAGACAAAGCGTATTATTTTAAGACTCACGAAGTTCTCTATAGTGAAAGTAATTTTAGCAAGCACTGGTAACGCAAGCAGCAGCAGAACCTTATCCTCGCTGTTAAATTTGAACTGATCTAATTTATCAATAATTTTTCTGGTTTTTTTTTTTTTTTTTTTTGATATTAGAAAGGTGCTGGCACTTGGGTTCGTAACCCAGTGTCCGAATAGGAGTGTGTGTGATGAGAAGCTGGGGACTTCAAAACATGTCATCCCATACCATCGCTGTGCATATCGTTGTAGTTTTTCTTTAATATCAATTAACAAACAAACATAAAAATTTAAAAAAAAAACCTTACTTCAACAACAATTACCTTAAAAATGCATCAGGTTTCCCTATTCCCACCGGGTTTTGTTAATACATACGTATACAAAAACACATATACTTCGTCCATTACTCCTGCTGCTTTCACAGACAAGCAGATATTTGGTTTGTTGCTTTATTTAAAGCCACTTGAGGAAACACTGCAAGCGAAATATGGAAAATAAGACCAAAATCAAAATTGAATGCTTATATACTTTTCATTTATATACATTTCCGTACTTATGATACAAAAGATGAAGAAAATTATGGCACGAAATTACCTCAAATGGGATATAGTCAACCAAGCAAGAGTTCTCAAGGTATGACAACAGAAGCAAAAAATGAAGATCTTAAAAAAACTAGGTAAGTGATTGTGTTGTGGAAGCAAACTCCAAACTTATGGTACATTTATCTCAGAGAGATTAAATTTAAGACAATAATTGGCGTGTTTCCAAATTAAAATGTATATGCTCCAACCCGAAGACATAACCGAAGTTGTGCAGACCGAACTCTGGCTTCAATCTCCAATTTCTCGATGCCGCTGCCGTATATAACCTCTGCCAGTACGCAATGTACGTATCGATAGGGAGTTGTTGTTGTTGTTTTAGGAGTGTGACTTGCAGTAAAAGCTGTACTTAACTTTAAGTTGGATATCTAGCAACATATCGGTGATGATTGCATTCAATTCTATGATGCGGTTTTTGAATGATGAACGTACAAACAAACAGACAGACCGACAAAAATGCTAAAAAAAACTTTTTTTTTATTTCGATTATTATAATATACCCACAAATATATATAATATTATATCTCTCCACTTTTCCTACAACATTATATCCGCAAATTGCCAACGAAACCCTCCTCTACTTAACACGAAAAGTAGGCGTGAATATTATAACATTTTCAGATGCTTTAAAGATTTGCTACTCACATTCAGGTCAAAAAGCGACCTTCATAGTGGCTGCTGAAGCACTCACCAATGAAGAGTAGTAATTGGATGTGGTTACGTGTGCGTACGATTTTCTATTCACCCACCCACTCTAGGCGTTGGCCATTTCTAGCGCCACTTTTTTATGCCGCCTTTCTGTGGTTCGTTTTGCCTGAGGGTGGATTATGAGCGCGCACGCTGACTCCAGTTGAGATTTGGCTATGTTTACATGGTATGGTATCACATTTCACCGTCTTGTTTAGCTCGTCAAGTGCTAGAACACATATTTTCTTGATTTTCTCATTTCTCCCCTATTTTTCCGCTATTTCGTATACATTTTCATATGACGTTCGATTTTCTTATTGCTAGCTTTTTGCCCATGCAGCGATATTTTATAATATTTTTATTTACTGTAGGAGGTTGATTCTAATAAAAATGCTTCTATAGCAATATTTTATTCAAATGAGATAGACGTTTTTTAATATATATTTTAATATAAGATCATATAAACACTGATTTGTGTATTTTTGGAACGGAAATTAAATTTTGATGTGCATACAAAGTGAAATGCGGTTTTTTGCTAATAAATTTCGAGTTTTGGGATATTTGGTATTCAAATATTTAAATATGTGATGTGATAAGCTGAATGAGGAGGTAATATATACATGCCGTGAGAAGCTCTCATAGCATGTCTTATAGTAGGCACACACAAATATATCTTATCTCTACATATAATAAAGCTTTAACAGATCTACGGGTTTCGGAGTTTTCGTATGTGGGCCAGGGTGACCCAAAATGTGTTAGTATATTATGGGTATCAAACGAAAGGCGCTAATGGTTTCGGAGATATAATGATTAAAATCGGCCTGTAAATTATGCGTTCTAAAACGCAGCGAAGTGTGGCCGGGTCTTTTTCGTAAAAAATGTTGTGTTTGTGAAGTTGTCAATAATGCGAGAACGGCAAACCGGATTTGGATGAAACTTAGAAGGCAGAGAGAGGTATAGATACCCTGTGTCTTTTGGTAAAGTTTAGGGTCGCGGGCCCCTAGGTAAAGTTTTTTTTAAATATTTTTTCCCACCTTATAGCTGTGAGTATATTCTAGATGGCTTATGACCTTTCGTATAAAGCTCATAAAAATCGAGACCTCAGCAGTTTTAGCTGCCACCCCTTTGGCCCGTTTTTTAAATAGAGTATTGGTTAACTAACATCTTGTTGAAACTACGGTTGCACGAATACTTTAATGTCTGTATACAATATAGGTATCATACCAAAAGGTCAAGCAAGAGCTTTAATTTAGACAAAATCAAACTCCGGTGAATGATGTTTATATTATCGTGGTTGGCTACTTGAATGTCCAGTTTTTCTTTGAGTTTCAATCACGCCGAAGGGTTGAACCGATTTAGATGAAATTTGGAAGCATCTACTAGATATATATTTGTTTTTTTTTTGACAAGCGCATGCGCCTGGGAGAACAGTTGGATAATTGATGTCCACTTGTTTCTCTTAGTGCAAAAACGCTAAATCTTAAAAATAGAAAATTTCGGTAAAAGTATTCTTTAAATTTTTTTATTATGCTCTCTTTGTTGTGAACACAATTTTCTATTAAGATAAAGGCCAGCAAGTTTTTTTCTACCACAACGGTTTTGCAGTTAAATTACGAACAGTTTCTTTTTTTGGTCCAGTCTAATGTGCATAATAGTGTTCACCCGGATCCCGTGCGTTCTAGGTGACAAAAACCGTAGGAATTCCTTTCATAAAATCTTTTGCGAAAAGTATGAATGCACATTTATTCGTCAAAATTATGTTGGTTGATTTTAAAACTTTCATTCAAAAATTTCTTTACTATTCAAAAAATTTGCTTCAAAAGTTCAAAACTTTTTAAAGACGCTACCTATTTGATGATCTTTGTTATCCGGGATAAAGCTTTCTTTGTAAACCAAAAAAAATTTATAAACAATCTAAATATTTGTTAGAATTTAACATATTTAAATTGTGCTTGAAGTAGAAATGAGAAAAAATAATAGTTTTTAAGAAAGGATATGGCGTGCCACCAGTTTGTATTGTATAACAATTGAAAGGCGGCCGCCGTGGTGTGAAGGTAGTGTTGCCGGCCTACCACACCGAAGGTCCATGGTTCGAGCCCTGGTACAGGTAACATCAAAAGTGATTTGAAAAAAGTTTTTCAAAACGGGGTCGCCCCTCGGCAGTGGTTTGGCAAACTCTCCGAGTGTATTTCTGCCATGACAGGCTTCTCAGCAAAAAATTCGTCTCCTTTGTAGATGCCGTTCGGAGTCGGCAAAAAACTGTAGGTCCCACCAATTTGTAGGGAAAATTCAAATCGGCACACCACAAATTGGAAGAGAAGCTTGGCGCAAAAATCTCTTAGGAGGTTTATGATGATATACCTGTTGTATATCGCGCCATAGAGATAGAGATAGAATGGAAAGTGAAAGTTGTAGTCATGATTTTAGAGACTTTTTAAAAGTTTCCTTAAAATTGGAAAAGCCATCAAAGTTACAAAAGTGCACCATAGCACCTTCATCCCTGTACTGCTGCAACTGCGTGGGGGAAACTAGCTTTGTATAATATTTACCAACAACAGTTTTCCATTAAAATTCAAGGACAAAGGTAAAGTTTAATGCCATATACATTGAAACCACATACAGAAAATGCTAGTTTCAACATTACTTTTTATTAATAATTTTATAATTTGTATGCCACGCGTGATGCATCATCATTAATCATCTGCTGGGTAGTACCAAATGATGCTACTTTGTGCAGAGTACCCACTTGACAGCAGTGAAAATAAGTTATTTTGATGGAAAATTTGATGGGTTCCCTTGAGCACAAATGGCGAAGCTTTGATGGAGGTTAAATGTATAACAATAAAAATATTAGTAAATGATAGAAAAGTAAATAAGGAAATAGTTGTAAGGATCAAATGATGAATAAAATGTGAATAACAATTTTGAAATTGGTTCAAGTGCAGCTGCAAGTGGCACCGCCTGAGGGCGTGGCATCACCCACTTTTTCAAAAACTATATATAGCCAATGCTGTACCCAGTGAACCCAAGAATATACTGTGGAAATTTCAAAAAGATCGGCTTAGCACTTTGGACGCCTATAAAAGACGTAAAGACACACATTTACGAGTATATATATTTATTAAAATAAATATTTTAACTCATTCACGAACAGATCGTTTCGGCCCTTTTTTTGTATAGTCCGGATAAAATTTATTATGAAGATCGCTTAGAAAATAATTACTGAGCAGGGTAACGGTTGGTCTTTTTGGACAAAATTTTTGCACAAAGAACGTGAAAAACTGAATTGAATGAAACATATTTGACGCCTAAAAGTATGCAACAATTCTCCTTGCAATAATGTATATCTAAAAGTACAACCCTATGCTTAGCCTCTTGGCGTTAAGTGAAATCTTGAATAACTTAAACACCCCAGAGGCTAGTCATGGAGCTCAGGCTTAACTTTAAACCGAGACAATTCAAATATCTGGACAGTCCTTTCGCTTTTTGTACTGGTCTAACTGCCGTGGAAGCGATTTGTTTAACCCCATCGAACCTTCGGGTCGTCTCTTATCACAGGGATAACTGCCCGTGGACATTTTCTAAACATCCAAAACCCACTGTGTCGATCAAATTTTCTCTTCTATACGTGGTCTTTCAAGATATTTGGACCCAAATTTAACAATTCAACCTGCTATCGATCGACAAAATGTAATTTTATTTAGACTATGCAAACGAGAAGAATTATTTAGCGAAACCCCACATATTTTTCTCTCCTCACCTTCATTCATAATTTCAAACTGTCCGGGCAAACACATTTGCCTGAGACCGCAAAAAGATTTCAAAGTGTCATTATAGGGGTCGCGGTATTTAATCCAGAGCTGGAACTATTCCGTTCAAGAACAATAACCCATAAATTGTTGTTTTTGCTATTGGTTGTGTAAGATCGCTAAAATAATCTTTTACGACAAATGATACTGCACGAAGTTTATGGTTATCATCTTCTCCTTCACCAAATGATTGCCGTATTATGCAATCGTCAGTCAACAATATCTAAGTTGAAAAACTTTTACTAAAATTTATTTATGTTAAACGAAGTAAATTAGAAGTGTTGAACTCTTAGCTAACATAAAAATCTGAAGAGCTTTGCATGCCAAACAACCCTAAAATAAAATAAGTGCCTTATAATTACTGAGTGCTATGTAATACATAACCATTGACTATGTTAATCACTAAAAAAAACTAAAAAAAAAAATGCTGCAAAAGCCAGTTAACGAGCGAGTTACAAAAGCAAAAGCAAAAGATAAGAGGACAATTAAAATTGGTGCGACGAAGGTGGAAGCAGACAGCTGGAATAAACACATTTGTTATCTTGCCAAATGATGTCGTAATATTACATGACTACGTGGACATTTCTACAGCAGCAGTACAACAAAAACAGCATTAAGTAATGAGGATCTACGTTTTTGTTTTGTGATTCAAGTAAATTATAATAAATTACCTTAATGACGCATTAAGTGAAAGGCACTCGTAACAGCCGTAACAGAAAAAGATTTTAATAAAATAGAGTTAGAGAGAGAAAAAGAGAAGAGAACTACAAAATAAAACAAAACAAAAATAAGGAAAAAAGTCTACTGACTAAGCGCAAACTAAGAATTCGTAAGTAGGCAAGTAGGAAAAAAATAAA
The DNA here is from genome assembly GCA_949987695.1 of Merzomyia westermanni. Taxonomy (NCBI): domain Eukaryota; kingdom Metazoa; phylum Arthropoda; class Insecta; order Diptera; family Tephritidae; genus Merzomyia; species Merzomyia westermanni. Next base: position 5,560,602 of record OX465290.1, on the reverse strand, counting down.
ACAAAATAAAGAGGGCACGTGCGTTGTCCACATCTTCCAGCGTATAAAATCCAGAGCGTTTAGATGAAGTTGACCGTATTAACCGTTATACGTTTATTATTAAACATAGGAAATGAACACTCACCAACAAATGTGTTTATTTGATGATGAAAAAAGGCCTTAGCTATGACATTAACATACTGAGTGGCTATAGAAATCAATGTTAAGCCTGTGTAGCATACTTCAAGGCGTATTGATTTAAGATAATACAAAAGGCTGATTGGAAAAACCAAGCAGTCTTGGTTTTTTAAACAATCAGAAGCTTGACTTAAATAGCTAAGAAGATACATTCAAAACTGTAGTTATAGCAATGCGGGGCTTGAAATTTGATCCTTAGTTATATCCGAAATTGAAAGGCGAATCTTAATTTCGAGTAGCTATCATTGTAGTGATAATCGTGAAGATAACTTCAAACGAATTGCAGCCCAATCCGTTCAGTGGCGTCCATGATCTTACCTTTCAAAAATTGGGACTTTGTTTTATAACAAGTATAACTTACACAGAGCAGGAACAGCAAAATGTATGCTTCAAAATAGCCCAAATGTATCGGCGATAAAAACATACATACAAACGGACAGACAAAAATTCTTAAAAAGCTATATATGTATTTGTGTATGTATGTACATAATATATTTTTCCATGGCATATACGACATAGGCCTGTTACAATTTCCATACATTTATAAAAAGATATTTAGGCGATTTTTATTGCCACCACTGTATTAACGTGAACAAAATATTTTCCTACCAATGAAGTGCCTAGGAACTGCGAATTGGACATCTAGCAGTGCATGGGTAAAAATTTGTTTACATTTTATGCAGCAGTGTTTGTGTGATGCGCGTACAAACACATAGACAGACAGACAAAAATTCGAAACAGTTATTTTTTCTTCTCCTACTGTAATGGAGACCTTGATATTCATTATTTTAAAGCTATAATGTACAGACATCAACCAGCAACAATTTTATTATATAAAAAACTTAAAATAACTCACCCTTCAAAAAAAATTGAAATATCGACATCTATGAATGAAGTTCAAAAATTCAATTTTGACATCGATATGATCTATTGACTTTCAATCTGGCTTTGTACACAAACAAATATTAAGGGGCATTAAACTTTTAAGGAGACAAACACACACACATTTGAAGCTCCTATGCACAACAACAAAGTGTAAAACATATTTAATTTAAATATTTTATTTGTGCCAGTCCGAAGCTAAAATATTTGTAAATATTGGAGCTTAAGGAAAATAGAAAAACACACAAACTCTTGAATGATGTAAAGCACATACAAACAAACGCCTCAGAGGTAGAGCGGACAGCTGACAAATGGCAGCTTCGTGTAAATAAATGATAGCAAAAAGTGGAAGAAAATAATCGTGCAAATAGAATAATTGTCTAAATAGAAACGATGGATGGGCGTGCGTTGCAAGATGTCAAAGAGCTTACATGTATACATTAAACCGTGCCAAATAATTGTTTTTTTCTTCTCTTTAATTTAATCAATTTTTTTTACTTCAATGGTTTGCCAGTTTTGAAACTAAAATGTGATTAGTCGTAAAAAATAAAAACCTAAACTAACAACGAAAGCCCACTAAGAAGTAGTATTAAGCTCTGAGATTTTAACAATATTTTCCTGGCACGTTGAAAGTATTTTTTTATTTTGCGGAAAAACAGTCAGTATAATTTTCAAAAAAATAAATATAGAACAATTTTTTTTCCAGTCTGATGTACATACATATATTGACTATATGCGTAAGTCAACAAAAACGGCCAAACAGTAAAAATGTCACCGAATATTCGCTAACGATGAAGCAGCTTCAAGGACATTATCCACAGCAAGTGAATGCTGCTTTCGATGCTTTGCGCTTTGCTTTTATATTTTAATGTGTCGGCTTTAGGTCACACAAATAAGTTTTCAAGAATTATTACAGTAAGATATTCGTAAAAGTGATTTGCATATAAATTGACAAAAAGTAACGGAAATGAAACTGTAAGATTTGCTGTCGAGTAGGAAGTCAAGAGATAATAGGCTCTTAAGAAAATAAAAGTTTCTCTGAGCTGAGGAAACCGAATGAAATTTAATCAAGCCAAGTTATGAATCTCATCCGCATACGCCAGCTCTTATTCCGACGTGTTAAGTAATGATTATCAATAGGACTCATAACCGGTTTAATCATCTTGGAAAAGCCTACTATCGATTGATTACCCTTTGTTTTTTTTTTTCAATTAGTAAGGATTACTATGCAATTAATTTGAAAATAATCAAAAAAAATCATGATTTTTCAGTTATTAAAAAAAAAAAATAATGATCCAAAAAAGTTGTCTTGATTTTTTTAATTATCTTAGTTTTTTTTTAATATGTTTATTTTTTTAGTAGCTTTTAATTTATTTTTTTTTTTTGACTGTACTTTATTTTTGATTATTTTTGTTTTTTTCGTGCACGCACACAAGGTATATTAACTTAAATTGCGTAACGGTGGTATGTAATGGCATAAACGGATCGAGATAGATATTGACTTATTTATATCAAAATGCTCAGGACGAAAAGAGAAATTGGTTAAGCCATGTCCGTCCGTCCGTCCGTCCGTCTGTTAACACGATAACTTGAGTAAATTTTGAGATATCTTAATCAAATCTGCTATGCAGGTTCCTTGGTACTCATCTCCGAGCGCTATTTAAAATGGGCGACATCGGATGATAGCCACGCCCACTTTTTATTTATAGAATATTTTCGAAAATACAAAAAAAGTGATTATTCAGTACATAATACACCTATAAAGATAAAATTTGGTGTGTACATTAATGTTAAGGCAGAAAATACATTTTTTAAGAAATTTTTGAAAATGGGGGTGGCACCGCCCACTTTTGATAAGGTAAAATTTAGAAATAATATTAATCATAAATCAAAAACCGTTCAAGATATCGAAGCGAAATTTAGCACACATATTTATATTAATACAAGGTATGCTCCGGAAAAAATGGGAGAAATCGGTTAAGGTCCACGCCCACTTTTATACGAAAGATTTTTAAAAGGATCATAGATATATTTAATAGGCAATAACTTTGTGTACAATGGCTTTGAATCATTTCTATTTCACTTTCAAAGTGTCCGTGAACGAAGAAAGTCGAAAAATATAAATTTTTGAAATTAGTGTTGCCAGCGCACCACACCGAAGGTCCAAGCTTCGAGTCTTGGGACAGGTAACATCAAAAGTAGTTTGAAAAATTTTTCAAAACGGGGTCGCCCCCCGTCAGTGGTTTGGCAAACTCTCCGAGAGTCTTTCTGCCATGGAAGGCTTCTCAGCAAAATTTCGCTTCCTTTGTAGATGCCGTTCGAAGTTAATTTGTAGGAAAAAATTCAGAACGGCACACCACAAATTGGAAGGGCAGCGGCTTAAAATTCTCTTAGGAGGTTTATGATGATATACCTGTTGTATATCGCGCCATGCATTTATATTTTTTTTATATCTATATATTATTGTTGCTTTTCTTTTTATGATTATTTAGGTTTTTTTCATGTTTTTTTTATTATTTTTGATTTTTCATGCTGTATTTTTTTTTCAATTATTATTAGATTTTCTTATTGTTTTTGATTATCTTTGATTTTTTTTGGAAATTTTTTTTTCATTGCTTTTGATTTGTTGTTTTATTTCGACTTTTTTCTTTTGATTATTTTAATTGTTTTTGATTTTTTTTTTTATTATTTTATATTTTTTGATTTTAGTTTTTTTTTTTTTGGTGATTTTCTTTTTTATTACTTTGATTTTTATGGAATTTTCCTTTTATTACTTTTGATTTTTTTAGATAATTTTTGGTTTTTAATATTACTTTTTACTATTTTAGATTTTTTAATTTTTTCAGATTTTTCTCGATGGGGTAGCTCACAGTACAGAGTAGTCTAAGAAGACAATAACAGGCTGAAACCAATAACAACAATGTTGTTTTTCACCTAATCCAGTGGCTGTATGTATAAATATACCTAGTCAGAACATGAACTAAGACTCTCTCTAAGACTACATTTAGTAATATATTACGACATTGTTATAGATACAGCTGTGGCTAAAAAATTAGCATCAAAATCATTTTAAAGGCTGAAATTGTGTTCTTCAATTTTTAGTTTCACATAAAACTATACAAGGTGGCGCAAAAGTAAGCTTCCGATGTTCAGCATATCGGTTGTGGCACGTGCAGTGTGTGCTGTTGCACCGTCTTGTTGGAACCACATGTTTTCCAATCCCAATTCATCAAGTTGCGGCAAAAAGAACTCGTTGATCATTGCTCTGTAGCGCTCACCATTCACAGTAACCGTTTGGCCCCGACCGATTATTGGTCAAATAAATAGTCAGCAATATTCCGCGTTCTGGAGCAGTGTAGCGTAACTTTGTTTATTAACGTGTATTTTGCATGTGTTTACTACACAAATGTCGAAACAGAACTGACTTTAGGGGCCAATCGCAAAATTTATAGCATTTTCTGATAGAAGGATTACTTTTACGCCACCTTGTATTTTAAATAAAGTTCGAATAATATTAAATTTACAACCAATTCGCGTTTGAGTTTAGCTGCTTTTTTCTTGCACGCCACTGTATAAGTTTCTAGTTATTTACGTTGCAAATGAGCAGACATATGCCTTTATTTACATCCATAAATACCTGCCGGCATATTAAATTTAATTACATCTAAATTTCAGAAGTGGCAAGAGTTTAAGCATTAGAGTGTTTCTAAAACAGAAAATGGTTTTTAGCTCCAAGTTGACATAAAATGAAATAACGTGAGATTTAGCAAGCTGGGATTTACTGCTCACGAAATCTTTTTACTAAAAATTATAACATGGAATTAGTGACGAAAGTGCATCTTTACTTATAATCTGCGTCTGAAGCACCCAGACTAAGTCTAGTTAACTGATTTTTATTGTTTGGGCCGGAACCAATGAGAAGAAAATATTTCGTGTTAGTATATTTTAGATAAAATACTAAACCGGAATTTTCGTAAGAGCAAATCTGCTAATCTACTAGGCCGATTCCTTTGATTCAAATGGTAAAATGAAATATTAGTGCCACAGAAAGACAGAGGAATATTGTGAAAGAAAAATTCTAAAACAGAGTATTTTATAAAAACTGTTTAAATAAAGTAATCTCTCACTCAGTAGTCGATATCTCGACCTGTAACTGGGGTAATTTAAAAAAAAAAAATTTTTTACCTCTTTCGTTTAAAAAAAATCTAGTTACTTTCGCTCAGCTCACACAAACCCTAAAAATTTGACATAATGTTTTGACATGAGTCTTAAAAATATAAATTTGGAAACTCTTTAAAAAAAATCGCTATTTTGTTAGGGTCAAACACCCTAATATACATACGCGGCATCGGCAATTTCAACAAACAAAAAGTCGATAGTCCGAAAATTGTTTCACATTTTCATTAAATTAACTTACAACATACTCAATTACTGCATGGAAACTTACATTAATACATTTTTATCATTCCTGAATTTGTACCCAATAAACATTGAAGAGAAAATCTCAAAAATCACATTAAAATCTACAAGGTGGCGCAAAAGTAAGCTTCCGATGTTCAGCATATCGGTTGTGGCACGTGCAGTGTGTGCTGTTGCACCGTCTTGTTGGAACCACATGTTTTCCAATCCCAATTCATCAAGTTGCGGCAAAAAGAACTCGTTGATCATTGCTCTGTAGCGCTCACCATTCACAGTAACCGTTTGGCCCCGACCGATTATTGGTCAAATAAATAGTCAGCAATATTCCGCGTTCTGGAGCAGTGTAGCGTAACATTGTTTATTAACGTGTATTTCGCATGTGTTTACTACACAAATGTCAAAACAGAACTGACTTTAGGGGCCAATCGCAAAATTTATAGCATTTTCTGATAGGAGGATTACTTTTGCGTATTAGCTGAGTGAATCGTTGTTGTTCTTGTAGATTGACACGTTGTTACTTGTCTTTAGCGTTTTAGTTATTATTACATATACATACGTATTTTGCACTCATTTGACCCTCTGTTACAACAATTATCTGCAGCCTGAAAGTGCTGCCACAAAATGTCTAGAGACCGAAATCAAAAAAGCTCTGTTTTCTGATGGCTTTATTTAATAAAATAAAGAAGCACAGAAATTGTGGGCGAGAGATAATGATGCTGATGATGGTGATAAAGATTAAGGTGTGAATACTGCTAAAGATACTATTAAAGTTACGGCTTACGGTTTAAAGCTAACTTTACATTTACGGTAATGGTTATGGTAAGGGTTATAGTTGAAGTTATGGTTACTGTTATGGTTATGGTTACGGTTGTAGTTATGATTACGGTTACGGTAAGGGTTATGGTTACGGTTACGATTACAGTTATGGTTCCGGCTAAATATATATAATGTAATATTTAAAAATAATCAATAGTTCAAATAGTTGATCAATAAATCATCAGAAATATAATAATAAAAACAGGAGCACGAGTTCGAATCCCACTGAAGGGAAAAAGCTTTGAAAAGATGTATGGTGGTATTTATAGTTTTGCTAAAAAAATCTATGAATACTGCCACATTTTGAATTAAAGTTAATCATGATATTCGCTTGAAAAATATTAAAATACGACATTGGCTGTTATTATTGTTACCAAATAATTTGCACACGGATCTCATTTTTCTTTGCCTGCATTTAGGCGCTCATGACATCAATTTGTCTGCCAGAATTTTTTGGCCCCTGCTATTGCTTTGCCAGCTGAGTAACTTAATTAATGTTTATTGTGTTGTCAACTTTGTTCGCCATTAGTAGCTGCTAGAAGTTGAAAAATTTCTTTAGTTTTATGCTATATGTTTAGTTGTTGTTGTTATAGTAATTTGCTATGTTAGTATTTTGCTCGAAGGCTTTTAATATCTTGCTCTAAGCAAGTAGTAAAGACTTTATTTTAGTTAATTTCAAAAGGTAGATTAACGTAGCTATCCCAAAGTTTAGTACTCGAGAAAGGGAGTACTCCTAGGTTAGGAAGCAGAATTTAGGAATGTTTATCTAGGCATCTAGTACTATTATTCGTGAATCGAGCTGAGCTTAAGCCCACTGGTGAGGTTACATATCTTGGCCATAGGTAAGATAAATTTATGAAGGAAAGTGGCATATTTTAAAGAAAGTTTAATGGCCAGCTGCATTCACATTACAAACTTTTGAACATATAATAGATGGGGATTGTCTTAATAAAATGGAAGCCGCAGTTTGGAAAGGAAAACACACTTTCCACAATTAAATCATTATTTTCATCCACAGTGAAGCCGTTATGAAATCCCTTGGCTCTTACTCATTCTATTCCAAAGTAACACTAAACAGTTGAACAGCTCTTCAAAACGTGACCAAATAGAATCGTAAGGATCTCATAGGGGTCCCGGTACACATGGACATTGAAGAAAATTGCATGGCAGATAAACTTGCTAGGCAGGTTCTTGCGGACAAAGAACGCCTAGGGATACCCTGTGCCGCCTTTTCTTTCCCTTATTTGTTATTTAATTGAATCAATCTCTCATCAAAGGACTCCTTTTATATTAGACTTTCTCTCGCAACACTAAACATAACTATGGTAACACTTATAGTTAGAATATGCTACGCAATGTAAGAATAAAGAAAGAGCACAACATTGCTATCAATTTGATTTGCTCTCACTCTTTGGAACATGGAACATACAACAAGCAGTCGTATCAAAAGTAAAAGCGTGAGAAATATTATGCAACCATTTGCCATTCCAACTTTTTTCTGCACTCTCATTACTTGCTGTTGTCATTGTAGCAGCATTTTTTACTATTCTACTTATCATTGCTGCTATAAATTGAACATGGTAAATGGTATGAAGGAAATGAAAAGTTTTACTAAAACGGAAATATGACTCGATATGCATATTACAGCAGCAACTGTAAAAGTCATAAACGAGCGGGGTGAAACTTGGCGATTGCACGCCTGTAAGTATGCAACACAAAATGCAAAAGCGCCTTGAGCAAAAGTGTGAAGAAAGAAAGGCGCCGACAATGAAAGCGTCGAAATTTCTGAGTTGCTTATTGAGGGAAAATATTTTTGGGAAACTTAGCAAGCAGCTAAAAAGTTTTTATTGAATTGGTTGAATTCTAAAATCATATTAATTATGATAATATTTTTATTCAGAAGTTAGCGCTAATAAGAGTTCCAAGCCATTTTCGCACGGTATGCCTCTTTGACTTGTGCTGTACTATTTCATTTTTTGGAGAAGGCAGTTTAATGTCGCTAACTCACCGCTTTCAGAAAATTTGACACATCGTCCCTTGTTTCACGCTTCGTACACCATCACATGCTTTTGGTTCTGTTTACGAAATTTTCCGAAAATTAATTTCTACGCGGGTTGTGAGGTCATTGGTTTATCGTAATTGTAGCAACCACCACGCATTTGTTTTAACTGAAATTGCGAATCAACTTGGAAGCCTTAATGAAATGGCAATTAAATGCAATACAAATTTGTAAAAATATATATACTTTGAAAGCTCTCCCCGTTTGCGTTCTCAAGCTCCCAATAGAAGTCCTTTTTTCTGTTAGCGCAAGTATTTACCGCAAACACGTTACAAATTGAAAGCGTCACTAATGATGTTGATTGATTGCTTTGCCTGTTGTTGTGCACTAGACTGGGACCAACAAATTTTTTTTTATTGATTGAATTTTTTATGTGTAAACATCTTTCGGCTCGGTATAGGGCAAAGTTACGCTTAACAAAATATAGCATGCGCCTGTGCCTTGTCGTTGATGTTGGCTCAGTACTTCAAATTTATTTAGCGCTTCGTAAATTTTGGGGTTCTCTTTGTGACTTTCTTTATTTTCAACATTACTTTTGCTGATATTTTTTGCTGCTGATCTTGTTGTTATTTTTAATATTTTACTTGCTTCCACTGACATATCTTTTAAGTTTGTTATTGTTATGCGGGATAATGCATCCGCTATATGATTTTCCTTTCCGGCTATGTACTCCACTTCAAAATCGTACCCTTCTAAATCGAGTCTTACTCGTGTCAGCTTAGATGAAGGACTTTTCATTGAAAATAGGTATGTTAAAGGACGATGGTCGGTTTTAACTAGGAATTTTCTGCCATAGACATATGGTCTGAAGAAGGTTATGGCCCAATGGATTGCGGCCAATTCTTTTTCTATTGTGGCTTTGTTGGTTTCGCCTTTTGTAAAGGACCTTGAAGCGTAAGCAATTGGTAACTGTTTGCCATCATGTTCTTGGCTAAGGACTGCTCCACAAGCGTATCCACTAGCGTCTGTTGTTATGCAGAATTCTTTATCGAAATCTGGGTATTGCAAGAGTTTTGGACTAATTAATGCTTCCTTTAAGTAGACAAAAGCTTTTTGACATTCTTCTGTCCATTTGAAGGCAACATTCTTTTTGCATAGCCTAGTTAACTTTTTTGAATGTTCTGCAAAATTCGGTACAAATCTTCCGTAATAGTTGCAGAAAGCTACGAATCTTTTAACTTCATCGGCTGTTTTTGTTGTTGGATAATTTTGAACGGTTTCAAATTTGCCTGGATCGGGTAATATTCCCTTGTTTGTACATTTATGTCCTAAGTAGGTTACTTCTTGGCTGAAAAATAGGCATTTATCTGGATGTAATTTTAGGTTATATTTTCTGCAAGTGGAGAATACGTCTCTTAAATTTTTTAGCATGTGATTTTCAGAACAACCTAATACAACTAAATCATCCATGTAGAGAAATGCTTGAGATGGTTTGAGGCCTGCGAATGCTAGGGTCATCATTCTTTGGAATGAATTCGGTGCTACTTTTAATCCGTAGGGTAGCCTTTTAAATCTATATGTGCCATTTTCGGCTGTGAATGAGGTTATATCCCTGGAGTCTGTGTGTAATTCAATTTGATGAAAACCTGACATAAGGTCTAGGCATGAAAAATATTTTGCTCTTCCAAGTTGATCTAAAATATCGTCAATTCTTGGAAGTGGGAATTTGTCCGCTGCTAGCTTTTTGTTTACCTGTCTGTAGTCTACCACTAATCTCCATCTTTTTTCTGTTTTGCCTGGGAGTGATTTTTTAGGGACTAGTAAAATTGGGCTATTATACTCTGAAATAGAAGGTTCTATTATATCATCTTCGATTAACTTATTTACTTGTTTGCTTATTTCTCCTTTTTGTGTTTGAGGTAATCTATAATTTTTTATGTAAACAGGAGTGTCCTCCTTCATGTATAATTTTTGTTTGTAAAAGTTATTAGAAGAACTTGGTTCTGTTTCTAGTGCAAATATGTCTATGAGTTCTGTGCATAGCGTTGTTAATTGACAAATTTTGGAAAATTTTTTGTTAATCTTTTTAATTTTTCTGTATTGTTGCACTTTTTACTGTGTGTTTCGTTTCTGCTTTAATTAGTGTGTAATCGTCTAAATTTTCGGTATTAATCTTGTAATTTTGGATAGTTGTGTTTTTATGTGTTGTGTTGATAATTCTAACAAAAGTTTGATGTTTATTTGTGATAGTGTTTGCTATGAAAATGCCTTCAGATAATTGTTGGTGTGGTATGAAGATGTTTTTGTTATCGGTGTTTACTTTAACTTGTCTAATGACTTCAGATCTAGCAGGGATAGTTAGTGTGTTGACAGACAGACAATTTGTTAGATGCATTGTTATTGTTTGGGGGAAATCATATGACCTTAGTATTAATTTATCCTCTGTTTTGCCATAATCTAAAATGCAATTGTATTTCTTTATGAAATCTAGTCCTATTATTCCATCACACGGGATTGGAAAGTCGTCTTCTACGACGTGGAATTTATGGTAAATTAGAAGGTCATCACCTTTTTAGTCAGCTTTAATTGTGCCTAATGTGCTAGTTATTCCCTGACCAATGCCCTTTAAATCTATAATTTGTTCTTTATTAATTTTGTTAATTTTTCTAATTTGATGCATTTTTATAATGGAAATGTCTGCTCCCGTATCAATTAAAAAATTTGAAATCGAATTATTTAGAGATGTCCTTGTGGATATATAGCTGTTTAGATTTAGGTTCAGTACACATATTTTTCTTTCTATTAATTTTGAAGTGGAGCTTCCTGGTTTTCCGTCTGGGTACAGCTGCGCACATTACGGGTCTGGTTGTAGGCTCTATTGCCGTTTTGGGCTTGTGATCCTCTTCGGCTATTATTATTATTACTGTACGACCTCGAGTTATTGTTGTATCTCGGTTGTGGTCTGAATATCCGATTTTGGTAATTTCCATAGTAGTTACTTCGGTATCTTCCCCGGAAATTGTTCCTGTACTGACTTTGTTGTCGTACGTTCAAAATTGTATTCGAGCTGCATGTTATTTCGGTGCAGCTGTTGATGAACTTAGAGATCGTATCGTTCATTGTTGTGAACGTTCCCGCTTGCATTATCATTTTAACATTATTGTTGGAGCTGTTTTTACACATTGCCTTGACGGGTGCCTGTGTAGAATATCTCGTTGCTAGGTCTGGATTGAGTCCGCCCGAGATATACGCTCCTTCTAATGATTTTGTTATTTTTTCTATTTCTGCTGTGTATTGGTTAGCAGTTTTGCTACGTTGTTGAACGTTTAGAAGTTTAGCGGTTAAAACCTCTACCGATTCACCTTTTATCGCGCTTTTGAGTTTTGTTTTTATTTGTCCAATCGTGTTTTCATTACTGATGAAGTTTCTTGCCGTTCCTTTTAGCTTGGTCTTTATCATTGTTATTGCTAAAAGTTCGTGCTCATCCTTGATTTGATCGAGTATGTCGAAGGCATCTAAGAAACTGTGTAAGTTTTCTGGCTTCCCATCAAACTCTGGAAGTACTGACGAGGCGGTTTTAATGAATTCGACTACTGTTTGTACCATTGTGACGTTTATGATGGGGATGTTTACTTTTTGGGTGTCTTCCCCTTGACTAAAAGAAGGTGATGGAGTCCGGCTTCGGACACGTTCTGACAAAAGTAAGTTAAAATCAACTTGGAGATTCTCCTCTAATGTGGTTGGTATTGTCACTTCTATATTGTGTCTAGCTAATGAAGATACAAGTTTGTCTCGTACTGCAATGAAAAATTGGTAGGCTTCTTTTTGGTGTTCCTCTGTAAGCAACTTATTTACCGATTTAATCACCTGTCCTAGGTTATTTAAAGATTCTAATATTGTATTCAGGTGCTTTACTATTGTTTCTGTTGTAATAGGGATGCTTTTATTTATACATTTGTACGACTTGCTAGCTTTTGCTTTTTCTTCATGTAATTTTTCGTGGATTTCTTTCCATTGGTTCATTTCTTGGTATAGCGTGTTAATTCATATGCGTGGTTGTACATTGTTTAATCGTCTCAATTTATTTTTTATATAGTTTTTTATTAGGACTGCAATTGCGACGATTAGACATGTAATTACGCATGCAAAAACAGTCAACCACATATCGGAAAGCTCTTCCTTGTTTTCTATAATAGGATGTGGTTCATATTTGACCAATTTATTTTCCTGACTTTTCTCTGCTGAACTTTCTTTACCAACTTCATATCCTGCTATACCTACTAAAATGCTGTTTAGGGCAATTTTCCACCATGATGCTATTTTTTCAACCTAAAATTTCTTCTTTAATATATTTTGTGTTTATTTATTTAAAAATTTACAAGGTTTACTTATTCTTTATTTGGGAATGTTATTTTAATCATTCTCATGATTTCCTCTTCCGTAGTTGTAGGGTATAGAATATCACTACGTGTTTCTATTTGTTCGTTTTCACGTTCTAAACGACCAATAATATCATTGATTATTCCATAATCAAGATCAGGTAAAAGTGCACTATCCATAGGAAATAGATATTTACTAGTATTCAGTAATCAATTTATTGACATTTCAGTAATTATTAAAAGTTTTTCACATTCCAATTTACTCAATTTAATTTATTTAATGACATTTCTTAGTTGCGAAATATTGTATAAGCTCTTCTTTATTTTATATATTTTTTTTTTTTTCATTACTTTCTATTTCTTAATACATTAATTTTTTCTTTCAGTTTTAACCTATCAACCGTGTTTGTTGTTAAATTAAGGAGCCTAAACGTTTTGGCTATTTCTATTTGTCTTTTGACCTGTTTGCCTCCCCTTTTTCTGTTATGAATTATTGTAGGGGCAGGTATTTTTGGAATTTCTTCCTTTTTGCTAGGCTTATTCCTTCGCCGATACTCTTCTATAGTGATCGGTGTAGGACCTTGCTTTTCTGCGTTACGATTCTTCAAAATTTGTTCAGAAATAGCTATAAATTCTTTAATAGTATCGTGACATTTCTTAAAAATTCTGTCAAATTCTTCTTTTGTTGTAATTTCTTGCATATTATTTTAACTATTTACTTATTTTTTTTTTTTTATTAAGGATACTTGTCCCTAAGCAAATTTAATTGCTACTTGTTTAGCGGCCATAAGGCGTGCTCAAATTATTCTGGGTTTTTTGTTAGTGGTATACATATTTTAACAAGTCTTACAACTAATTTAAATCTGTGTGCTGTTTTTGGTGCTTGCTGCCAGTCAGTGATTTTGTGTTTTAATCTTCAGTAGTTAAGTGTTGCGTGGTGCTGAAACATAATTTCTTGCAGACATTGCGTTTGCCGGGCCAAAATTGTCAGTTGTTGGCGTTGTTAACAATGTGTTGTTGTTGCGTTTTTAGCGGTTTCGCTATTTTAGCAAAATTTATTTTCGCTGATATCTCTGATCCTGAAGCGATCCAAGAATCCAATAATACGGATTTTATGTCATCATGCAGTGATCCAATAATCCACTGGTTTATACTGGCAGGATCTGGTTTATGCTGGCAGGATCTTTTGACCCAAACTGAGTTTGTAGATTCCTTCTGCTCAGTCTCTAAGCGATTTCGCAAATTTAATTGCAAAGTTTTCGCTATGTTGTGAGACTGGCAGGATCGCCATGTAAAGTCTTCAAAAGAGATACGCAGAAGTATATCGTTGAATTGATCGTTCTTTATTCAAAAGCTTTCTCTTTTATACATTTCTAGCTTAACTTACGTATACAAACTTACACTAATACTTAGACACTAAAAGTATTTGCATTGTGTGCAATGTCAGCAAATAATTTGGTAGTTCACGTTGACCAACCGATAGTGTCGATCAGTCGTGCTGATCGATACGTGTGTTGGTCAAAGCGACGCATTGAGTAATGGGTTGACAATTTGATAGGTGTCAGTTGGTATATGCTGTTGAACTCCCGTGGGTTCAACATAATTTAAGTGGGTCAATATTTGAAGTGCATTGACAGTGAAAAGCATTCTGAGTAATGCTACAGTATATAGAAATTCTCGCTTGACTGCTTTCTGATATGTGACGCTCTGCTTATGTGTGTGTAGTGTGCAAAATAAAATTTTTTCGCATTAAATTTTCCTTTTGATTTCTGCTGGAATATTTGAGCGCGCCAAGGGGAATGTTGGCAGCTGATTGCTACTATGGCCACCATTTGTGGTTGAGTGCGTAATACTTTCCGTGTTTTGTCGCAATTCAATTTATCAATTTAATAAGAATTCATTAATTTCTCCCTTCAGTTTAAACCGCAGTGGATTTTATGGTTTCAATTTGAATATTTTTGGTTGGCGACTTGAATGGTTCTGAATGTTGGGAGGTTCCGCTTATGTAAAAACTAATTATATTTTTAGTGGAAATTATTTGAAGTTGCGCAGCCTTTCAAAAGAGATGGGTAGCTGTACCTAGAAAAAGCACTTCACATAACTCATTGCATGTTGGAATTCTTTAAAGTACTGAAACTAAGAAGGAGGCTTTGCTGAAACTTTTGTTGTAGTAATTTTAGTGGTCTTTAACCAAAAATTTTGAATACGATGAAATTTGACTCGTTTCTAAGCACATGCTTGACAAAGTCGATAAATATCGAAAAAACATGCATTAGAAATCGATATCACTATTACAAAATCGATAACTAAAGACGGCCATTGAAGCCAAAGTACAACCAATGCAATTTACGAATAAAAAAAATAAGTCACAAACAACCTTAATTAAGCAAACAATCGGCGAAAAACGGTAATATGTGAATCAAATTTTTAAAATCAAATAAACTAGCGCAAAATCTCTAGGAAAGTCCCCCAAAAAATTGGTAAGAGCAAAAACCAATAGATCTTGTATATATGCCGATACTTTACACACATAAATATCGATAATAATCGATATAAATGTATACAACCAAGTCAAACTAAAGCTAGAAACAACGATTCAAATAAAAAAAATACATAAAAATGTTTTGTTTCTTCATCTAGGTCTAGAGTGCCGATCATAAACTATTCTGGAGAGAGAGAAAGAGAGAGAAGGAGAAACAAAGAGAAAAAAACTTCAAATGACGTTACTTCCAAGACTTCAGAATATTTCATGGTTCTCACACTGACATCTTTCGAACTCACTTTTTTTTTAAAGAGAACCTATTTTCCTTCGTCGCTTTCTGAGCCATATTTTTAAATTGCAACCAAAACCTGAAAAAGAATTTAAGACAAAAACTAAAAAAACAATAGAGCCTCGAGCAAACTTTTTCTTATTTCTAAAGCAAATTTGACACTATCCCATTGACTTTTTCATTACTCCTGACCTGCGACCACAGCTTTCTAACAAAAAAAATTAAATGACCTTTTATGTGTGACATCGGAAGCAAGCATCAACAGCCAACGCCTGAAAACAAAGAAACTCTAAGAAAAGAAATGAAAAAATTGACACAAATAAACAGTAAAGACCAGGAAACCGTATGGCAACTTGCAAAACTTTCGTGCAAAGTCAGCAGAATAAACCCAGCCCCGTAAACAACAAATTTAAAAAGTCACAATGAAAAAAGCTGCAGAAAAATGTAGTGAAAAGTGTTTAAAAAGTCGGTTAGCTAGGTGTCAAAGAGGCGACGATAAGAGCACAAAATGCATGCTGGCGGACAGTTCAACTCGCTTCTTACATAAGTGACACTTTTTATCTTAAATATTATCAGTGGCTGCCGCAGCAGGTAGATGGGTTGGAAAGTAAGTGGGTAGAGTTCACTTTGCTACATTGAAACAATTGCTATTGAAGCGATACAACATTGGAAACACTCGAGGCCAAAGAAATGGGAGCAAAACATGACTTTTCATTTCATGAAATTGACGAGCTTTTCGATAGTGAAAGTAATTTCAAATAAATCCTAATTCTATAAAAAGGCAGTAGACTTTTTCGTAGGAATCAAATTCAAGCACCAAGGGCAATATAGACCATGACCTTGGTTCGCGTTACAGTGCCGCTTTCCATTAAAACACTTTATCGACTTCTGTCGCCAAATAAGTACCAGATTATGATTTGATTTAAGCGACGCTTGCTTATAACTTTGGGCTTGATTTGTTGTTGCCGGGTTTAGTATAACACTGCAAGTTTCGATTCTGGTTCCTGTTTCAGTTCCGATTCTGGGTCTTGGTCCGGTTCCGGTTTCAAACTTGATTCCGGTGTTTGCCTCAGTTCTGGTTGCGAGTCCTGGTTCCATTGTTGATCCGTTTTCGATGTCGTTTCCTATTTTAATACCGATTCTGGATCCTGGTCCCGTTACAGTTCCGGTTTCGGTCCCAAACTCGATTCCTGGTTTTGTTCCAGGTCCGATTCCGAGACCTGGTCCTGTCTCAATTCCTATTGTGAATCATGCTCCGGTTTCGGTTCCAAACTCGAATCCGGGTTTTGCTTAGGGTCCCACTGCGAGTCCTATTTCCGTTGCAACTCCAGTCTCGATTCGAGACCTGATTCCGGAACTTGGTCCGGTTTCAATTCTGAATCTTAATTCTGGTCCAGTTGCGGCTCCCGTTTGGTTTCCAACCTGGATTCCGGTTTTTCCTCTAGTTCCGATTCGGATTCATGGTCCCCATTGCAGCTCCTGATTCAATTTTAGACCCGATTCCGATTCCTTAAGCAGTACCAGTTCTTGATTTGAACTTAACTGCACTTACATTTGGACTTTGTTTTCCAGTTCCTGTTTTGGCTTCGGGTTTAGTTTGTCTCTGGCAGTTTTAGTTGCAGTTCCGTGTTCGGGTTAAGTTCGAGTTCCAGATTTTAGTTTCAGTACTAGTTTAGGTATGGGTACCGTTTGTTTCTTCAGTCCCGTTTCGCGTTTAGGTTTCACTTCTAGTTTTTGTAGGGGGCAGTGGGAAAGTTCCGTTTCGGTTCGAGCTCCGCTTTTGGTTTGAGTACTAGTTAATCTAGTTATAGTTATTCCGGTTTCTATTTTAGTTCAAGTTCTGGTAAGGGCCCTTTGCCTGCACCAGTTTCGGATAGATTTACGGTTTCGTGTATGGGATTGTTCGCTTTGGTTTTGGTTTCAGTTATACAGGGTGGCGCAAAAGTAATCCTTCTATCAGAAAATGCTATAAATTTTGCGATTGGCCCCTAAAGTCAGTTCTGTTTTGACATTTGTGTAGTAAACACATGCGAAATACACGTTAATAAACAATGTTACGCTACACTGCTCCAGAACGCGGAATATTGCTGACTATTTATTTGACCAATAATCGGTCGGGGCCAAACGGTTACTGTGAATGGTGAGCGCTACAGAGCAATGATCAACGAGATCTTTTTGCCGCAACTTGATGAATTGGGATTGGAAAACATGTGGTTCCAACAAGACGGTGCAACAGCAGACACTGCACGTGCCACAACCGATATGCTGAACATCGGAAGCTTACTTTTGCGCCACCTTGTAGTAATTGCATGAAAGCGTTGTTTTCGGCCCAGTTCCGATTTAGGTTTCTGATCGAGTTCCAGTTTCGGTTTTACGGATATATTTGCGGTTTCAGTTCCAGTTTTTGTATGGGATCGTGTGCCTCTATTTCAGTCCTACATCTTGTATGAGTACCATTGGCTAGAGTTCCAGTTCCGATTTCGGTTTCGGATCGAGTTCCAGTTTCGGTGTCAGTTCTGGTATGGGGTCCGTTTGCGGTTTTGTTTCGGTTCAAGTTGTGCAAAATTAGTAAACAATGTGTGAGAGGTAACGAGTTCGAAGGAAATAACCTCAATTGACTTTATTTCACATGGAAATAACGTCAATTTGCGGTGCGCAATAAAGTCAATACATGTTATTTCCGTTGACCCTGTTACCTGTCACCAGAAAATGTCGTATGATGAGAGTGTTCAGGTTCTTGAACTTATAAAATTGACATGCAAAATGGCGAACCTGCAGTCCGTCGATTACGTGTGGTAACTACCGAGACAGCTGTTCAAAGCTCCGTTATCCAAAACCAATTTTTGAAGTATTTTAAATAATCCCTCCCCCCGCAATCAACATCTTTGATTAAAAGAAAAATTATAAGTTTGTTTAATCTATTAGTCACACATTCCTGGGCTAGACAAATACATATTTAAAACTAATACTAAATTAAAATTTGAAGTTAAAAATTGAGCGATAGGAAATAATAATAATAATAGTGAGGCTCGTGGGTGTTATTGCACTGCACTCAGCTTCCTTATAGACGAACAAGGAATACGAGTTTTGCTTGCCAAATGTGCCACCCTCTATTAAATGCTTTGTAAAGTATGTGTAGCTTCAGAATTGATTCGCCATCAACATATTCGATCAACATACCAGCAAGAGAGGAGAAAATAAAATGTTCACATTAGTTCAAGTTATCAACTACTATAACTTCCTAGTAATACAATAAATACAGTGCATTTGCCACTAAATTTAACTAAAAATATATAGAATTTCAGAAACTTAGCAGATAGCGCTACGGAGTTTCCAACGTTCTGAATATTTCATTCAAATATTTTGTAATAAAAATTTCGGTTTACCATGCAGAAGCCAGCCAATATTTATTTCATTTTACATTAAACCGCACAATACACGCCTAAAGTTGTAGGCAAGGGGTAAAGAGGCGTTAGTGCAACAAAGTCAGGGGAATATATCCCAGAGCAAGCTAAGATAAAATGATAAAAGCGAAAATGTTGTCATGTTGGCAGCTATGCGTACAAAATGGCAAGAATACTTTTTGGCGCAGTAGCACACAGCCTGGAAGCAAGTAGAAAGGGCAAGCGAGTATGATGCGAGCGATTGTAAGACAGCAATGGCGAGTAGCCAAATGGCAAAAAATACTTGAATGTGATGGTTTGTTGTTTGCGTTGCTGTTGTTATTGTGATGTTGCATTTGTTTTTTCGTTACTACGATGCGCCATACAAGCAGTGCCGCCGCTGGTTTGTTAGTGTCTATTTGTGTTGTTGTGTCGTGGTTCGTTGTTATCGCTCGGTTTACTTTCGTTGTTTTATTTACTCGCATTTTTGTGGTTGTTTTGGCTGTTGTTTGGTTTGTTGTTGTAATTTGCATTAATGCAAGAAGGCTACACAAAAGTTCGCATGCCAACGAGTGCTTGCATGTGGATGCGCTGCAATGTATGAGTGTGTGTGTGAGTGCTTGTGTGTTGTGTGCACTTTTGTCCATTCTTGCAGCGGTTTGCTCATATCTGACCATTCAGCTCAGCCCATTTATCATGCAGCATAATACCCATGAATAATTCAAACAAATTGCAATGACAGTGAAAGAGCGCGCACACGAACACCCAAAATATGAGCGAACCATCACAAAATCACAAACAAAACTACATACATACATGCCCTGCAGAGAACTCAGTGGCTTGAGAGGCAAATTTCTAGTTCAGGACTATATCGAAATGGTCAAATTAGAACTAATTCAAAAGCGGCAGTTGGCCATATATCACAAGGAATTTTGAGTTGTTTTTGTAATAAATAATTCTTTGCCAGATCTAAAGTGTAAAATATTTAACTGATGCGGAAGTATAGAAAAGGTAATACATCGGGTACCATTAACAGTACAATGCCAAGTTAAGCTCGTCAGCTGATTGCATGTTAAATAGATTGAGAACGATATTCAGTAAAAAACACACCAGCTAAGAACTAGTGATTTTTCCTACAGGGCGCTTATTCAAAGGAACGCAGATATTACTAAAAATAAAAACAAAAGATAAATCTAGACTTACAAACACAAAGTGTGCCACAAATGAGGCGCCAAAAGGACATTGAGAGTACGTAAGCCAATCAGGCCGAACGGAAAGTGCATTGAAGTTTTTGTTTGAGGGAGCGGCAATCGAGTGGAGGCTATGATTATGTATGAAGCATTGGTTCTGAAAAATTTCTATAGCAAAACGAAGTGCAAAATCAAATTTTTTCATGACAACTAAGAAGTTAAGAAGGCTCTAAATTAATATTGGAAGGCCAATTTTGGTATGAAGCATTTCGCATAAACTTCTAGCTTCCCTTAATGGATCTCGTTTTAAGCCTGTGCAGACACTTGGTGTACCTACAATGGGCTATAGGTTAACCTTGAGAAAGCTATTGTTTTACTCTTTACCAGATGCCAAATGTTTGTGGAACTATTTCTACCTTTACTGAAAAGGTCACAATTGCAAAGTGTCCCAGGTTTAAAATTCTAAGAAAAATAGTAGACATAAAACTCCTGATAGCTGATTTTGATCATAAAACTTTTAAAGCCTGCACAGCATTTTGGAAGTGAACGATAGACCTTTTTAAAACGTGGATAAATATCCTACACTGATCCTAAACTGATCCTGCATTTCAATAATAACACCCGTTATCAGCCATGTATCTCTGATGTTGTGGAGGAGAATTTTATTTCATTTTATAACAGTTAAGGTAATTCGGGCAAAACTCAACTGGGAGGTGTAAAACCGCCGATGGTGGAGAAGACTAACAATGAGCAAACCAATAGTAATGTGACTATATGAGGTTGGCTCTACACAACCGTTTGAACCCCACCTTTCCTGAACCAACTTTTAATCTTAATTATAATAATGAGTTGAGTCCCACAAATATCCAAAGAGGACTATGGATCAGGTTCTGCAGTGATTTTGGAGTGACCTTCAATTTTTTTCTAGAGGAGTGTGCTCTTCTTCAGCGCCATGGTCTTAAAAACCAGACCGCGACCTTCTGCTGTAGCCAATTTGAAAGTTTCTATTCCGAACATTGCAGCCACAGTCATAAATTACAAAAATGTTGGCCTCAAACGGAACTGAGAAACGCTTAACAGCTAAACGTGGGCTAAGTTCATGATGCCATTATTCTGCTTGAATACGAGGTGTGTTCAAAAAGTATCGCTAATTTTGTGTTTTTTTCAAAAATTATTTATTTATTCATGAATATCTATTTTGTCCCCTTCAAAGTAATCCCCATGAGATATTATACACTTGTGCCAACGGTTTTTCCAATCTTCGAAGCACTTCAAAAAATCATTTTTTTGTATCTTGTTCAGCTCCTCCTTCGATGCCGTCTTTATCTCGTCAAGAGAAGCGTAACGTCGTCCTTTCATGGGCCTCTTCAGTTTAGGGAACAAGAAAAAGTCACAGGGGGCAAGATCTGGGGAATACGGTGGCTGCGGCATCATTAGTGTGTTGTTTTTGGCCAAAAAGTCGCGCACAAGCAACGATGCGTGAGCAGGGGCGTTATCGTGGTGCAAAAGCCAATTTTTGTTCTTCTTTGCACATCTTCTCGGCCTTCTGAGAACATTTTGTACCACTGATAATCGTTGCTTCGGTCCAAGGTAGCTTCTCCGTATGCCACAGTCAACATTCGGAATGCATCCGCGCACTTAATTTCGTTTTTCACACAAAATTTGATACAGGTTCTTTGATCCATTTTTTTGAATAGGTAAAAATCGAAGAAAAAAAAAAAAAAAAAAAAAAAAAAAAAGAAGAAGAAGAAGAAGAAAAATCGAAGACGATCCAAAACACGTGCAAGCAAAGCAGCTGTCAACAATTAACTGAACATTCAAAATGGCCGAGCTTGTCGGCATAAGTGAGAGACATGAGTACCAACATAACGCCACAAAAAATTCGAAATTCGAATATACGTAACCAGCGAAAATTCAAAATTCGCGATACTTTTTGAACACACCTCGTATACCACACTGCAGTCAACCATATGATAGGACAAAAGTGAATGAAATGGCTACCTGTGTTTGTTGCCTTTGGGATAGATGTGTAGGGAGATGCTCCCGTTTTTTAACTCAGCGGTCTCCAAATATTTTATTTTATGTCGATACAATTTCGTTTTGTTCATGCTAGTTTAAGAATAGTTAGAAACTTCTAGTTGTTAACTAGTATTTTTTGAGACTAGTTTAGTATTTCACTATAGGAAAATAGTTTAACGGACTATTTCCAAAAGGAAGTTGAGCCAGACTTACTCGCGGCTCCCTAGATAGATCGTGGCCTTTCTCAGCTATAGTGGGCCATTGACCACGCTATAAGCATTCTGATGATGGTGTCGACAACAGCAATTAACATTGTGCTGGTTGTACAGGAAAAAAATAGCAAAAGCACATCAATCTATTTCGAAATATTTTTTAAGAACGCCATCTCTTGTCAACTCCGGCTCTCAGATTTCCATTTAAAAACGACCGTTATTGAAGAAAATATATAAAAATAAGTCGTGGTATTCTGAGATATAGAAATCTTACACTCAATCGTCTATATTTTAAAACGATTTGGAAGGAATTTGGTATTTGGATAATGTAATAAATTTTAATAATTTCTACCTAGGTGTTGCCAAGCAGGATCAGGTTGCCACCTATCTAATTTTTTTTGCAGTGATTTTTTTTTGTGGGTAGGGTTACCACCTAGATTTAACTTTATATCCGCCATTATCACAAAGCTAACTGAATGAGGTAATTTATTAAGTAAAGCTATATAAACACTACCAGAATATCGTCACCGATGAGTATCTACAACAGAGAAAATAATATGGCAACTCCGAGAAATGTCAAGCAAATCTCGGTCCTCCAGGTACTATCAATTTAAAAGAGCTGAGTATTTTATAATTACTCATTTTCGGCATAACGTTTTATATCACTTTTAATTTTTGGACTTAACCTTTTCTTAAAAAAAAAATGTTTAGAGACCGGTTCAAGGAGGTAAACCAATTTAGATATGCGGATCGTTATTTATCGGTTATAGATCATTAGTATTGTGCATATAGCTGAGTCACCCAGCAAACCATCGAAGCCATAAAAAAGACAAAAAGGAGACCTAACTGGGAGCATAAACGCTCTTCATGAGTCCGAAACGAGGGTATTTCCTATTTTAGTATAGGATATATGAGAGGAAGCCCTGAAAGGCTCAGTTTTATACATTTCTGATGTGTTCAAGCAAACAACATTAGTATGGAATATATAAGTATATAAATTAACTTTGCTGAACTTTGTGTAAACTTTGAAATTTCTTTTTATGTGCTTTCTGTTATGGAATTCGCTATATTTTAAATGAAAATTATTAGAATCACAGCTTCTTCTTATTTTATCGAACGATATCCAATTTAATTTCACTAATATTGTATTGAACACAACTGTACTTAGGGCGCATACCTAATTTATAAATATTGCTCACTTCGAGAATGTGTAAATGAGTTGAAATGTTTGCTAAAAGTGCTGAGCAGCGCTTCGCAGTAATGAGTTTGAAATTAATGCAAATACGACAGTTGTCATCAATATAATCGAAATCGAATGTGGGTTCGAATGAGATTTAGAACACAATTAAGAATACGAATACGTTTTCGGGAAAAAAAAACTATCCCCCTAACAAATTTGGGAGATTTCAAGCCAATGAGAAAATGGCATATAATCATATGTTTCTACACATATGTATTTACACAAAGTCACAATAAAATACAATTGATTTAAGAGCCAATGGAGGAATACATTAAATTCCGTTTAAAGCATATACAATTTTGGAACACAATTCTTCCAACTGCTCTGTCATTATGTCAATTTCAAATGAGACACTTAATAAATGAACCAAATGCCACATTAGCCATATATATTGTTAATACACACACATACATACATAACTACATATACATATGTGCATGGATGCTGTGCTAATTTAGACACAAACATTTGTGACAGCGCAAAAAAAAGTTAATCCTGCTGTCGACGAAAGACTGAACAATTTTCCGTTGTGAATAAAATCGAAAAATAATTACTGCAAAACTGCTTTCCTGTACAAACGAAAATATGAAAATGGCTAAATAACAACAAAAACTTAACAAATACGCATAAAGATGAAAAAATGAGCAGAAAATAAAATGAAAAGGAAGCATAAAATGAAAATATGGAAAATCACAGCAAATCCGCCGAGGCAAAAGTGTAATTGCGTGTGCTGTCACGGGTAACACAAGCAAGCCGGGCACTAACCAAGCAACTAACCAAAGAGGCAAGCAGACAGACAGAACGACAGAGCGACAGACAGGCTACGTTGACGACACCACGGCGATGCAGGAAACACAAGTAGGCAAGCATAGAGCAATAAAATGAAATCTGTAAATTTCTAGTAGTTAGTGGGGTGCGCGAATATGCGCCACTTTTCCCAAAGCCGGGTTGTAAGTTATTCGAAAAATTTAGTCTAGTTACAGCTTTTACGTATTCATCGGAGGCGAGCGTGTACGACTCTCAAGCTCTGAGGTTTTGCCAGCGGTATTGCAAAACCTTATTTTCTGTGATAAAAACACGATTTGGGATTGCATTTATAAACCATGAAATCGCATGAAATAAAAAGAAAAGTTAACTTGTATGAGAATGTCCCTGTCACTGTATTACCACTCTCACTTTTATTGTCACTGACTGTGGTATGGCTCTGTGTTATTGGCAGCGCAATTAGAATCCTCATTTTTCTGTGAAAACGCCTGATTTACAATTGCAAACATAAACTTTATCTTTGGAATATTTCATAAGCTGACTGCGAATTACAATCAAATGCAAGACAAATGAAAAAAAATAAAGAAAAATTGCGAAAGCTCAACAATTCGGTATAGGTTATGTGCAAGCAAAAATATGATATAAGAGTAATGCTATTTGACTTGTAAATATTTTGGCGTGAGAATGTTACTCTCAATGTCCCCACTCCCACTTTCACTGTCACTGCCTGTCTCTGTGATGCTTACTGTCACTATCAACGTTAATGTGCGAGTCATTGTAAACAAAATCGGCCACGGTGAAAGTTGTTGTCACTGTTTCGTTCATGGTCACTGTCATAGTTACTGTACCGGTAACGGTTCTTTCTTAACCTTGATTTTTCTTTGAAAACATTGTAGAAACTGGTTCAGCATTTGTTAACTAAACAGCAGCCGTTAATAAAAAGTTCTCTCCTAGGTTGATGTGTGAACATTTCTTGGGATGATTATCACTGTCACTGTCACTTTAATTACCACTGTCACTATCACTCTTACTATCACTGTCAGTCTCACTGCGATGGAACTTCTGACGGGGGATATGTAATAGAACATGAGAGAATTCAACCGATTGTTTTGGAATTTGGCAGTGAATTTCAATAAAGTCGATAGAGGTCACAAAACTCTATTACAATCATTCCCCGCGTGAAGTCCGCCGGAATAGCTGATAGACCCGACTATCTTTATCACTGCCACTATCATTATCACTTTCACTCTCACTATCGGTATCACTGTCAGGGTTAGTCAAAGCCACTGTTAATTATTTTGACGGTCAATGTAAAAATCACGGTCGCGACGCAGGTTACGGTTACTTTTGCCATAGCGGTCACGTTTTAAAAATCAGTCACTGCTCCATTCATGGTCACTTTAACTATAACGATCGCGGTTCGGGGGACGTTCAATGTGCCGTTGGTGGTAAGAGTCATGGTTTCATTCATATCCACTATTCCAGTCACTGCGACTTTTCTGTGCTTAGTCACTGACACTGTTTCGTTCTTGATTACTGTTTTAGTTTCATTTATAGTCACTGTCGCTGTCACGATTCGGGTTACTATCGATGTTTCATTCATATTCAATGTTCTGGTAGAAGCCGCGATTACGTTTACTGTGAGGCATCTTTCCCCTTACAGTCCTTTTCCCTCTGTTTCTGTACAGTGTACTTTCCATATTTGGCTATTCTGATTTGGTTTTTGTCGACTTGCTGAGACTTTTGCATGGCATACCAACTTTCGTTAAGCCGCGATCTTGACAAATAAAAAAACGAATAAACCTTGATGCAAACCCAAGTCAATCACCTTAATAGTTCTGCATGTACTCTAACTTTGTGAAATAGTGCGCAAAGCAACAAATAATTCGCACAAAAAATGCGGTAGTTGTAGTGGCGTAGAGCACAAATATATAAAACTAGCTAAAAACATACATAAAAAAATCAGAATGACAACAAAAATAAAATAAAAGAGAAATTCTATTCGTTGCTAGAGAAAAAATGTGCGATGCCGCATCATAATGATGGCACTGCTGTAGACGCAATGGCGCGACAAAAAGTCGCAAAATCGTTACGGAACGAGTCTGTAGCTGCGGTTGTTGGGCGCGCACAACGGGGCGTATGAGTGACAAAACGGTAACTAAAGTGGGAATAACGCAACAAAGAGATTCATTTTGAGCGCAAGTGAATGTCAGAAGCGCGCATTAGTTGTTGTTATGTGTATATTAGTCAGTATTAACAAATGGATGCACATATGTATGTATGTATGACAGCATGCATGTGTTTGTGTGTGTATGTTTAGCCGGTGGGAACTGCTTAAATGGCGCCACATTTCAAATGAAAAGCTAAGCTTTGTTGTTGTTGGTATGTGGAAACGCTTAGGGAGAATTCGAAATAAATGCTAATTGTGCTTTGCGTTAAGTGTTTGGCAGTGATTAAGTGGCATGAGTTCATACGTTCATAATCTATATGTAAATATGTGGATAAGCATAGGGTTATGTAATTGAGGTTTAGTGATGCAGAAGCAGAGGTAGTGAGCCGCGCATACATTTTCAGCGCATAATGGGAATCAAATGCATAGCCATGTCACCAGCATTTGTGTGGTTTGTGTGTAGCAAAGGGTTAAATGGATGGTAGTTGTTACGCTTTGAAATAAAGATATTTCTGTTTCAACTTTGGCTACCAGGTTAATGCGTGGATTATTTTTCAAATGGATATCTTTTGCGCTTCTTTTTTTTGTAAAATGATTTGATAGCTTTCTATGGGGTCAACTTTACCTTTGTCAGTGAAATGCAGCGTAAAATTTGGAGGATCTTACTGTCGCTTTCTTTGTTACTCACAGGTGAGCTATAGACTTGCAAATTATGTCGGAACCAACAAAATCGGACCAATATAAAAGATAGCCCCTATATAATCGATTGTGCAATTTAGTAAAATTTTTTTACTTCAATAAATTGTCAGTTTTAAATCACAAATAAGGGGAGTTCTAAAAAATATTAACTCACAAAGATAGACCACTTGCACTATTGAGCTCTGAAACTTTAACATATTTTTTTACCATGCTAGATGGCAGAACAAAACCAAGTGTTTTTCCATTGATTTGACTACATGTACATACGGTCATATACAGTGTGCGACAAAACTGAAGCACAGAAATTCCCTTTAAAACATTTTACTCAAAAACATCAGAGAATAAATAAAAGTAGTTTACCAGCTCATCCAGAAAATGTTGTACAAAGTATCCGATGAACTCAAAAATTGGAGCGACAAAACTAAAGCACAACCAAATATCTATGGGACACATCTGGTTTTTTTTTCGTTATTTCGTGGAATATCCGTGTTAATATTAAGTGTATTATTTAAGTAAAACCTCTTAGGAAATAATTTTGCACGCCTGCTCAACTTGTCCGAATAAAGATTCTTTGTAGCTGCAATTTTCCTCCCGATTTTTGGGATCCAATCACTTTCTATAGATTCTCTGTTCGCTTAAATAGCACGACACAACAATCCGTCAACATTATTACTCCTAACCTATTTTTTGAGACGAATCGCTATACGTTTCGGCAGAATGTCTTCCTGATAGATCCACCTTAGTGGCATTCCTTCCCCCTAAAGGAATAGGACAAAGATTTTTGTACATGAAACGATCCAATACCAGCTCAATCGTATGAATTGGACCCCCTTCATGACCGGAGAAGCGTCTACCAACCCTACACTGCCTCAACAGTGTTTAGTTGATCAAAAAGTAAAGTTAAATAAGTAAGCGTTGTTTTTTAGGCCTGGGAACAAGCCGCAGAGCGTCCTAATATTTCAGAAAACCTTTATTTGACAGCAAATAAGATTCCTGGTCGTACTGTACTACTAGAATTTAGGTGGAGTTTTGAAAACCATTATTTCTCTTCAATTGAAATCAAAGCTCCGAAGTGAAGTAATCGGTCTCAAAGATCACGCTTTCAATGGTTCTACATGGGGTGGTTATCAAAACTTCTTTCATAAAACTTCTTATGGAAACAAAAAGAAATATTTTTAGTCCACGAGCGATTGCCCGAACGTTACTATTCGGTGTTAAGCATCTCTATCTGCAGTGCTAAGGTAACCAGTTGAATGAAAAAACGTTTGTAGTACGCTAAACAAGGCCATGAAACCTGTGAAAATATTTTGAAATAGTATTTCCTCATTTCCTTTGATTAAATGTGAGCAAAATTGTTTCGCGAAGTACCACCAAATAATTATTTTCAGCAAATCTTTTCGACTGCTAAATAAAGGGACAAGCACCGTTGTTTCAAATGTTTCGAAATATATCGGTTCGGTTATTGTGGTTCAGTGCGGTTTCTACAACACAAGGAAAAACAAGACCTACCTTCATTTAATGCTATAGTTTTGTCGCACAAATTTGTTAGTTAGTCTGAAAAGTGTAATTAATTTTTTTTAACGGACCATGAAAACGGGTTTCTATGTGGCCTTTATCAGTAAAAACAAATAAACAATTTAAAACCAGTTCATAGAATTTTATTTAATCATGTTTAGCAGAGAGACTTTTAGTGCTTTAGTGTTGAATAAAGGTTTTCTTTTCCTTGCCCGTTGAATATAAAAATGCGTTAGAATATTTTTAAGGTAGCATTATGTAGTGAAATTTGTTTACGCAAATTTTAATTCCATAAACTTTTCCTTGAAATTATCAAGATTACTAAACGAAAAGCGAAGTGGCCTCAAAGAGTGCCCAAATTATCCCGAAAACATTTTTAAATAGGCCCAAAATGATCTGAAATCAATGCCGAAATGACCGGGAAAAGGTTCTAAATTGATCCCGAAAACATTCTCAAATGATCCCGAAATTATCTCAGAACGTTCCGGAAATGATCCGATTGCAATCCAGAAATTATCCTGGAAAATTTTTAAAATTATTCCGAAAACATTCCCAAATGGTCCCGAAAAAAAAACGAAATTATCGCGGAAAGGTACGCTATTGATCCGAAAACAATCCCGAAATGATCTCGAAAAAGTTGCAAAAGGATCCCGAAAACATTCTTAAATGATCCCGAACTTATCTCAGAACGTTCCGGAAAAACCCCGAAATTATCGCGAAAAGGTACGCTAATTATCCGGAAACAATCCCGAAATGATCCCAAAGGAATTGTAAAATGCTCCTGAAAACATTTTTAAATAGGCCCGAAATGATCTGAAATCAATTCCGAAATGGCCGGGAAAAGGTTCTAAATTGATCCCGATAACATTCTCAAATGACCCCGAAATTATCTCAGAACGTTCCGGAAATGATCCGAAATCAATCCCGAAATGGTCACAAAAGAGTTGCAAAATGATCCCAAAACATTCCAAATGGTCGCGAAATTTTCCCTAAAAGGTCCGGGAATGATCCGAAATCAATCCCTAAATGATCCCGAAGGTCCAAGGTTTGAACCCTGGGACAGGTAACATCAAAAGTGGTTTCAAAAAGTGTTTTTAAACTCTCCCAGTGTATTTCTGCCATGTAAGGCTTCTCACTGTTCGGAATCGGAAAAAAAAATTTAAGTCCCGCCAAGTTATAGGAAAAAATTAGAAGCAGCATACCACAATTTGGCAAAGAAGCTCGGCCTTAATCTCCTCGGAGGTATATATCACGCCAATTTTCTTTATGTTTTTAAATAATTCCGTCCTAACCTCTTTAATACAAACTTACGAGCTTCTGTACGGAAATCAAACATAATTCCAAAATTGGGTTGACCCTTATCAAAATGCTTCAAAGAATCAAACAAACCCCAAAAGGTTTCCCGTTTGTCTTTCCTTGTCACTTCGATAAGGCGACAAGCGTTATTGCACAGTTTTTATCACACCCAAATAAATATGAGCCGGCATTTTTGTTTTGCCCTTTACAACGCTTGAACAGTCAATCAACCTTCATCAGATTGCATTAAGTAAAAAATGTGTTAGAAAAGCGGGAAGAGGCGAGCGCTGATTTAATAGAACGCAAGGAAACTCTTAAACACACACACCCTTTCACTTATCTATTTGAATAATGTTTAAATGCGAAAAAATACAAGAAAAAATTCTTCAAATAATTGCAGCACAACAAAAAAGTACAGAATTCAATGAAATAAGAAAATGAAGTAAATAAAAATGTGAAGCGTGTCAAATGTTAAGTAATACAATTTATCATTCACACTTCACAGCAGGAGCAACAAATCACCTTAAACAGTAGTGGCACAGCAAAAAGAGAAAAACATGTCTTCTTGCAAAAAAAAAATAGGATGAGAGAACTTTAGAGCAGAAATAGTAAGTTATGACGAAGTAAAGTTAATGGCTGGCGTATAAGCACAACGAACTAAACAACTAAGATAGTATGTAACTGCGCAACAAAAAATATGCGCCGCTCATATGTAGAGCTTATTTCGACCAAAACAAGTCCCAAAACCCGAAAATAACATTTTTTTTCAAAAAACCGTTATTGCCAACGCTTTTAGCGCATAATTTTAAGTGGGACAGGAAATATGACACAAATTCGCTTTCATCGAAAACATTTTTGCATGTATGCTGTAAAACCCCTAAAAAAAAATGGCGAAAGGGTAAATTTTTTGACCAAAACACTCCCCAGAACCCAAAAAACCCTTCTTTTTTTTCAAAAAACTGTTATTGCCAACATTTATAGCGGACATTTTTCGGTCGGACAGGGTATACATGAAAATTGTAAAATCAAATGAAAAATTTTTTAGTAGGTCATGAAAAAAACCTTAAAAATCGAAATCGAAAAATGTCAAAAAAATGAAATTTCGCAGGCTCGAAAATTATTTTTTGGGTATGCGTAGTGGAACTTTTTTTTCCTGAGCCCAAAACCTATCGAAAAATCGATAGCGCGATATCGGTTAATAAATCGACCCAGTCTAGTGTATATCACAATTTTTTAACCGTATGAGGAAGTATACATAGTTATGTATGTCATGAGAACTTCTTTTGCTACCCCGCAAAAAATCGTGCGACTGATCCCTGAAGAGAGTGATCCGCGATCAATATATTTCGTCTACAGTGGGTTAGAATTCATTATAGTTGGGCTAAGCCGTATTTAAATTATGTAGCCTACTTTTAGGTGTTGAAAGTAAACTTGTCCGACCGTACTCGTAGGAGAACAAAGGTGATATGTAAGACACTACCTTTTCTGGCATAAAACATACCAATTATTGATTTTTGTTGGAACGATTTTCCGTCATCCCTTGTCAAGTTTGGTTTTGTGACAAACCGGTTTCGGCGTTCTGCCATTTTCAATGCCTAGTTTCGTTCGAACGAAACTACCCTGTCGGAAGATCAACCCAACAAAAGAAACCAATTATTCTCTTCATGGGACATGCTCAAACAAAAGGGATCACTTCAACCCATAAAAAGGGATCAAAACTGGCACTATTATCATAGTCATCCTAGACTATCATGCATTACTAATACATATGGTAACTGCCCCTCAGTCAAAAAAACTAGTTGCAAACTGTCTCACAACTTTTGCGGTAGTCAAGCTGATGGAACTCTAGGTAGTATGGTCACTATCACACTTTCATATTGAATTTCGGCAGAAAATTGAGGGGAAGTTTCACTCAAGAAAGAGTTGATGGAGAGACCGAGATTAAATGGAACATACATAGCAAGTTCGAGGAAATGGCGGTGTGCAACGGGCGCCCCAAAATATCCCCAAACAAACTTCGTCAAGCTACGACAAAAAAAAGAACAGAAGACGTGCTGAAAAAAAATATTTAAAATTATATCCGCGTTAACGGGACAATTTCCACTGGGCCAGCACGCTGAAAGAATGGGCATCCCGTTCAACAACACATGGAGGAGCTGTGACGAAGATGGATGCAAAGAAACAATTGTGCACCACCTATGACATAAGCCCGAGCCATTACATAGACCGAACCAAATAGTTTAAGCATAACTAATAAACTAGCATCCTGAAAAGTGGATGGTTCAGGAAGAAAGTGCATCAAAATGGCGCACAGTACGCTACTTGAGCACAGAGGTATTTCCCCTTCCGGGCGGCACAGCAACCAACCTCACAAGCTAACTTTTTTTGATATAAGCAACTGTTATTTTTAACCCAGAGATGTCCTACGAGACCTCAATTGTGAGATTTTGGAAAGAAGTATTCCGCTTCCAAACTAGTTCAGAATGGCCCCAAGCAAATGTAAGTGATAATATTTTGTATGAGCATTTTAAACCAACCTTTGTAAAAAGTGGGAGTGATCGTCAAATGAAAAAGCTCATTCTCAACACAAATGTATATGTTTAAGGGAAAGGGAAAATTTTCATCTGAGGTCTTAAGATCAATAAATCAACGTTTCAAATCACAATTCACCACTTTTAGGTAATGAATTAGCAGTTCTTTCCAAATTTTCAATATAAAAAAATGAGCAAAGCTTTACTCAGATTTCACTTATTTTCAATGCCAATCTATCTTAGGTTCAGATATAACTATTCTCAATATATTTATGTATGTCAACGTATGTGAAATTCAAACACCTACCAAGAATCCTGCATAAGACAACCACTTAAAAGGAAATTGTTGCAGCTGAAAACCCCGTTGTTTATTGATGTTGTTGCATAAATATATAGCTGATAGAGTTGATTGTTTATATTGACAACTTTTCTGCTTCTGTAGTGTCAATCACATGCACATATTAACAATTATTTTTGTTGCTGTGACTGCAACTGACAACCAAGCAAATATTTCGACATTAATCAAAATCACATTGAAACAGTTTTTCAGCAAGCTTAACCGAAAATTGCTGATAAATATTATATTTACGTGCATATTGTGCATTGTGTTTTGTCCCAACAAGCGTTTCTGTTAATGTTTTTGAAAATAACTTCAAGTAAACTTGCAACTTTTACTAAAATTAAAAGCGAGTTGTTTTATAAACCATTTAACTTTACAATTAAAATGCAAATGTTTACAGGAATCCAAAACAGAGCTATTTAAATTTTTTTTTTTTTTTTGATATAAAAGATTTAAATTTCACTCCACAAAAGTTTTTACATGAAACTGCAGCATTCAATTTGCGACGCAAAGTACCAATTTATTTTATTACACACATTTATAAAAAGATTTCTATGAAATATCTGACGCTTACTTTTAAGCAATTTTTAAACGAAAAGTAAGCGTTTTATAAGCTTACTTTTTATTTTAGTACTCTGGCTTGTTCAAAATTTACTTAACATTTACTTTCTTTTTTGGGATGCATTTACATAAACAAATGCATACTTTAATCGGTTCATAACAAAATGTAAAAATTCTGATGGCGTTGATGTCGATAATAACTGCATATGATGGATTATGCTGCATGAGTAAACTTCAGTTGAATGACTATGCATTTTCGTGAAACCGTAAAGGCGCTGATGCACTGCAACGCTTAATCTTGAGCACTTAATCCGTGCGCTATACAACCTGGACATACGGCTGTATGCATGAGCTCTTATTCTCAACACTGCTTAAGTAAAGTAGGAGAATGTTAAGTAAACTTAAAAATATTTAAATTAGAATGTTGTTCAACAAATTAAAATTAAATAAATAAAAAAAAAACTACTAAAGACAAGTTACTAGACTTCAATTGAGTTCGTATCATCTGCAAGATAGCCCTTGTGCTACTTCAGCATGATCTACCTTATCCTCTCAAGTGAATGAACTACGGTGATAATCTCTTGTTAATACTGAAATTAATACCGATCCAACTCTATAAGATATCTGTGAATACTGCATAGTTGGGAAACCGAAACCGGAACCGGACTTTGTAAATTTGATTTGGCGGAACCGGAGTCGCTATCGTTGACCAGAGGCATAGTAAACTTAATCAAATATAGATGCTTACGAAATCTACTTCCCCTAATCAAAATTGGATCCATCTTTCTTTTTTTTTGCTTGCTAATTTTTTTGTTATATGTTGGCTCTTAAGAATTGTTTAAGGCTTGCCACCTGTTCGATTTTTTTTAAAGGAATCAAATTTGCCAAAATGTATGACAAACAGGATACTTTGCGTCGCATTTCAACAAAAACATGTATCAGTACCAATATCACCTAGAGTTGCCACCTAATGCTATTATACTTATTTTTTTGCATATCGTATTATTTATCTAAAAAGCGTATTGACCTATTTGGATGAACTTTTAAATATTGATAATTAGCTGAAATATAAGTTTTCCTACTTAAGTATTGCCACTTAAGAACTTTTTTAGGGGTTACCACTTATATAAAACTTAAAAAATCAGGTAAGATATGCTAAGATGGGTATCCAGTGAAATATATTCTAGTTTGCATTTAAGCAAAAGTATTTCTAGATAGGGACCAAGTGGGGCTGCCACCTAATCCTATTTTCTTATATTTTCGCTAGATTTTTTATTTCGAGAGCTACCTTACCCAACAAAAAAAAGCTTTAAGAGATTCATTATTTCTAAGCAAAACAATGAGCATGCCAAAAAGCTTAATGATATGGCAAACTCGAAAAGTGTCTAGCAACGCGCTGGGTTGAGCAGGTACTAATTATTATTTCCGAAATGAGAGAGAGTCGAAATATGTACATGCGCGATGAACCCGCGCGCATCTTGCGTAAAACAAAACCAAATGAAATTTAGAAATCGTTATCCACACTATGCCATATCGTTAAACATATTAATCCCCAAGGCATTACCATAACTTTGCCGTACCAATATCAAGACACCCCTAATTTACACAGCTGTATCGATCTGGCATCACATAAAGTGCAGCTTATTTCAGTTTATTTTCGAAATAAAACGGAAGACGGCACGCGAGTCGGTGGTTGCATACATTTAGGCGCCAAACTCGATATTCACGTTCACAATGGCGTAGAAGTAAAAATTGATTTTTTTGTGCGTTCACAATCGTTTTGGTTTCAACAACTAATTTTTATGAAATTTTCACAGTAGTTTCAGTCTTCGGCTCACTGGACACAGCATTGGCTATACATGATTTTGGAGTAGTGGGCTGTGCCACGCGTCCAGGCTAGATAAAATTTCAAGTCGCCATAACTCTGGGCGTGTTTGGGCTAGGTTAATGATATTTGGATATATGTGTTCTTTAGTCAAGATTTACATATTTTTCGAAAAATGGGCGGTACCACGCCCACATATTTTTGTGTGTTATTTGTACTTCAGTCATGTCCAAAGTTTATTGTCGATATCTGTGAAAGTTCAACAGTGGGTTCAAGGATCCGCTAGGTACGACACAGGCCTTATATAGTTTTTGGGAAAGCCCCCAGGCTATATAAAGCGCCAAATGGGGAGGGAAGAGATAACAATTTGTCAAAATGTAGGCAAGTCAAATTTTAGCCAGTACAACGTCTGTAGGGTCTGCTAGTCAGTAATAATATATGAGATATTGGCTACCTAGAATTTTTTTTGCTTACCACTAATAACCTTTTGATTCTTATTTGATTTCAATTTATACATAATTAGTTAAGAATTTCTGAGGAACTTTAAGAAACATTATGTAAAGCACCTTTACCCTGCCAAACGGCCACGCTTCCCTTTTTGTGCGCTCTTTTTTCTTTCGTTCGTTTTTCTTGCCCATTTCGTTTTATTTAATGTCATCAATAAATATATAAATATATAAAATGTTTATATCTTTATATTTGTATGCAGCGCTATGTAGGTGAATGATTGATGTTCTACAAAAGTCGAGCATACAATCAAATTTTTATCATTGAATTTATTTGTTTTAACTTTCAACCGAAGGACAGATGTCAGCATGTTACTGTGGTTTGTACATTTATTTATTTATTTCTTTGAATTTTGTTTACTGCTTTTTTCCTGTTCTGGTTTCTACATTCTTAGAATTGCCTTATGCTGTCAGCGTGAGTGGGGCCAGAGGGCGCCAACAGCCAGCATCATTGATTTATTTTTTGCGCTGAGCTCTGAAGTGGTAGCTGTTCAGCAGAATTCCTGCGGAAACTCTGTACAATTTTTATTACTTTGGTTTGTTGTAAGTTTTTGCCTCAATTGAGCGCGCGGTAGCGCTGTGCGAAATGCGTCAAGTGCCATTTGAGTGTATTTTATTGATTTCCTCAGCACGGCGCACACACAAAGGCGCACGTTCGTAATATGTCACTAATGATTGTATTGTTTATGTTGCGCTTACATTTGCCATTAATTTGTCCGCTTTCATGTTTCACTTTTGCAATTTGTGTTAATTGTTAATGCGTGATTCTCAATCGAAACATTGCCATATGCAGACTTTTTGGCGCTTTAACTGGTGTCCGATTATTTCACTTTCATTCAAGTGGAAAGTTGAAATGAAAATGAAAATGAAAATGTCATAAGAAATTGATTGATCGTTAAAAAAATTAAGCCCACATTTATTGGCTGGGTCTTTCCATGTCAAAACGTCAAATAGTTGGAATCACCCCTTTGAATGAAGTTAGGTAGGGAGTTTTCTTTTATTATAAAAAGAAGTTCGGACAAATAAAAAAAAAAAACTGATGCAAATTCAAAATTTTACTTTTCTTTCCTTTTTTTCTAGTTTTGTTAAGTAAAATTTTTCGATATTTCGGAAACAATTTAGTTAAAAATATAAACTTTGGCACAAAGGGGCTAC
Organism: Merzomyia westermanni; assembly: GCA_949987695.1. Classification (NCBI taxonomy): domain Eukaryota; kingdom Metazoa; phylum Arthropoda; class Insecta; order Diptera; family Tephritidae; genus Merzomyia; species Merzomyia westermanni. The sequence continues at coordinate 5,523,752 of OX465290.1, read as the reverse complement.
TTAGGGTTTCAAAAAAAAAAGTATTTTGAAGAAACCCATTTAAATTTCTAGTTCTAGAAAATTTAAAATTTTTTTGAAATTGAAAAACTCAAAGTTCGACATTAAAATTTGGACTCGAATTTTTTGTGTTAAACCTCTGATATATCACAAGATATCCTGAAATTTTTCGAAAGGATAATTTTTTTTTTTTGAAAATATTATTTTTATAATTTTGACCAAAAAAATTTTTAAACACAACATTTTTAAATTTTTATCACTAACATTTTCTTCCATGCTAGGGGAATTTAAAAACAAAAATTTAAGAACTAAAATTTTTTATTATTACCTACCATTAGCACGAAAAAATAGTTAGTGATAAAAGTGAGTAATTTTGTGTTCAACTAATTAAACTCACCTAGAAAACTTAAAATAAAAAAAAAATATTGGGCCAGCTCCATATTTTTGAAAAAAAAAACGTTTAGAAAATTTGAGGATATCTTTGGATATATCAGATTTATAATACAACAAAATTTGATTCTCGAATTTGAATTAACTTAAATTTTTTTCTAATTTAAAAATTGGAAATTTTCATATTTCTTTTTTTCTAAATATTTTTTTTGCAGCTCTAAGCACCTCCTTTAAATGTGCCCAAAAAACTTTTTTAACTAAAGAAGTTTCCGAAATATTGAAAAAATTAACTTTACAAAACAAGAAAAAATTTGAAAAAATTAATTTTGAGTTTGCTTAACTTTTGAGAAAAAAAAGTATTTATTTTTTCTTTGGAGAAATTTCTTTTATCCCAAAAGGAAACTCCCCATAAAATTTTGTTCAAATCAGAAGAGGTGATCCAATTATGTATTTGACGATTTGACATGGAAACACGCCGCTATGTTTGGAGCTCACCCAAAAGAAAACTAAGAGGAGGCTCTTTTCCTGTACATATAATTTTAAATACTACTTCTAATATGAAGGACTCTTTCGGAATGATTTCAGGAACATTTAGAGTAATTCGTTGTTGAAAATAATTTCAGCAGAATTTTGGGATAAGCTCAAGATTCTTCGAGATTACTTCGCCATCCGTAGGGAATATCTTCGGTATGAATACGTGGACGTTCTCTGTTCCTTCGAAGTCTGGTGATTTTTGTCCTTGTTGTTTTTGGCGACAAAAACATTTCACGCAGGTTTTGGTGAGTGTTGTCGAAAGTGACAGTCCTTTGCCTGATATGAAACCGGAACGCTCTCGTCCTCCCGACTGTCGCAGAAGCGACTTGGTATGACCAGTGGAACCGTCTAAGTCATCTCCCCTTCTCCTTCCGTAGGGAAGAAGAAGATAGTAATGAGATCAGCCATCAGTGTGCGCGTCATTACCCTTTGTGCAGTTTAGTCGCCTCTTACGACAGGCATACCTACTTCGGGCATATTCTAACCCCTAACCCGCAGGCTTTCATCTTCCTCATTGCTTCCTAACTTATGTGGTGCTGATGGCAAAAGGGGAATTATTTCTATCCACCTAGGGATGCTAGATTAATTTCCAGCTAAAGAAGTATACTCTTCGTATCAGGACCGAGAAAGCAAGTCATTCTTTTAAGGTCTGAACTCGCAGATAAGTTTCCGATCCAACCTGGCCAATTTAGTTTGTCTGCTGGTCTCTTGATTTCCAAATTGAAGTCCGTGATTCGGGATCACTGACATTGTATGGGACCCTTGATCGAATTCTACCACAAGGGCTGCTAACGCGGAGGCGATGGTCCTGCCAGACTCATTTGCTTCGTCTATGATATCAGTAAGAGTAGGCAGCTAACGAAGGAACTCTCTGTATAATAGAAAGCCTTCTCAAACAGCTTTATTTAATTTGCGGTAGATTTGGTATTCTGAGTTGTTGTTACCTTACCGATGGACATTGCAACCATGGCTTGGAAACTCGATCTAGTGTTCAGTTTTGTCTTTTAGATCGCGGTTATACGTATGTTTTTTCAGCTCCAGAGGTCTATACAGACTTGAGCCGAGGTGGGATATGGTTGATTGCGAGTGTTGGATTGTGGTGCTTTCCGCTGGATTCCATAAAATAACAAAAGATGGCATAGTCTATTTATCATTTCTCATGGAAGTTGGGACAGCATTTCGTGCGTTCTATTTATGTTGCGGAGACAAGATACGACTTGATATGCAGGATTTGGTGTAGTAAATTTTTCCGGATTTTTAGCCCTCAAAAGAGCTGCATGAGGTCATGCAAGTGGTAAAGAAACTGCAAGCTCTCTTAACTTTTAATGCCTATGCTTTATATTTTCTCAGCCAATGCAGCCGATCTTCTTGGTCCGGGGTTAGTTTCTATGCCTGACCTGGAAATTCTCTATACTGAGGAATAGTCCAAGACTAGCCGGTTTTGGTTGTTGCATCGAAGAACTCTAGTAGTCACATTACTAGCGAAAAGTGAAGCCAGTTGGGAGCATCATGTGAGGCGGAGATACACTACCTGAGTTTTTTGATCTCACTTGCAACTCCAGCCTTCCTTTCTGTCTAATTTTAGTGTTGATTAGAAAATCTGTGTCGTGGCTGCTAAAATTCTGGTGACTGTGTATGAAGTTAATCCAAAATGGTTTTTAAACTGATTAAGCCCGAGTCATACCACGCTGTTGGGTACACAAAATCAATAAACTCACAAGCTCTGAGCACTAATCAACAAAGATCGACAGTAGTACAGCAGTAGATGGCCGTCTAAGCCACTAAGTGAATAACGAGTACGATTGACATTATTTATTGCTCTGCTATGTATGATTTGAGTAATAGTTTGCCTAACAACAGCATCAAATAATTTTCAAAGAATAAATACTGCCTTAATCAAAGGCAATAAGAACTTTTAGTCCGTGACTCCAACTTGGCTTTGACTTGCTTAACAACGCTACCGAATTCTGATCCAAATGGCTCACCAAGTTTGCTGCCTTGATGAGAATTCCATTTTGATTTGAGCACTTTTTGTTGTTGCTTTCTATGCGCTCTGTTCACAGTTTGATTCAACAAAAGCGCTGAGGTAGCCAACAACAACAGCAACTACCAATGGAAAAAAACAGTTACAAGAGTAAAAGTTTCAGCTTCTTTGTTGCAAATTGTGTTTCACTGATTTTATTTATCAAGCTCTCTTTCTCATTTTCCTTTTGTAGTCTGTTGACAGTTGCGGCCAAGTTAACAAAGTTACTCCCTCAAGTGCTTCTTTCATACATACGTTCCTCTTGCTTACTTGCCGAACTTGCTCTTTCACTCGTTTTCGTCACGATTTTCTTATGGTTTTATTAGCTTTGTAATGGGCTACCAGAGTTTTCGTAATTTTAGCTTTGTTCTCTTTTTTCTTTTTGTCATAAGTCAGTACTCCTCCTCCCTCTCAGTGAGTAAATAGCTTCTTAGACTTGGCAATTTCAATTGTTACACTCATTTATATTTGCTTAAATAGTTGACAGTGATGAATTAAACTCGACTTGACTTGGAAATCAATTAAAAGCGCACAAAAGTCCATAGAGACACAACATTACTTCCATTTGCACATTGTTTGCTCAGCATTGCATTGTTTTTGGTTCAACGTATTTGTGGTTAAGTGTTGTACTTACTCAAGGTTGGGATTGGGGGGATGTGCATTGGCTATAACGCGGTTGAAGCTAGCAAAACAAGAACTTTGAAGTTTCGGAAAAGTTGCGATTGTTAGTAAACTTGCTCTCATTACTTGGTGAGCATTATCGCAGTGATTGTGGGTATGATGAGTATGGTGGTAGTGCAACAATAAAAAAGCGACAAGAAAATGTGTGAAGGAGTTGGGTGGTATTAAAATTCAGCACCAGCTTACTTGAGTTAAGCTAAACTTCGTGCGAAAGATTTCTCTTGAAAATTTTCTTGAAATAATCAAGTCCTTTACTTATTTATTTAAATATCGCTTTATACGGTTTTGGTCACCAAGCATAGCTCAACCACTGGTTCGAATTACATACACCACAGGGTCGCCAATAGGTCACTACTCGAATCTTCAATCGAAGTGAAGGCCTATTTATTTTATTTCTTATATTTTATTTTTATTTTATTTGCTTTTGGTTTATTTTATTTTATTTATTTTATTTTATTAAATTTTTCTTATTTCATTTTTTTTTAATTTAATTTTAATAGTACTATAACTATATCCTGTACATGTTTGTTGCTTTCAATTTTCCTCTAATCAAAAATAATAATAATTAACTAATAATTTGTATCAACTGGTCTTGAGCTCGTTAAACTTACAAAAATATGTAAAAATGAACAGACCATAAAATCAACAACAAAATAAATTTTTATTTTTTTTAATTTTTTTTTTTTTTTATTTTATTTCTTACTTAATTTCATTTTATTTGATTTGATTTGATTTCATTTTATTTTTCTTTATTTTATTTAATTTTTTATTTAGTTTATTCCGCCTTATTTAATTCTACTTTATTTTATTTTATTTTATCTTATTTTATTTTATTTTATTTTATTTTATTTTATTTTATTTTATTTTATTTTATTTTATTTTATTTTATTTTATTTTGTTTAATTTTTTTTTAAAACCGAGAGCACGCGGTAAGGCAGTTCTGCTGATAAAACAGATCTGTCAAAAAATCCACCATGATCACACTACTAACTGTCAAATGGCAGAAGTGGTTCATGCATATGGTAAAGAAGAATAGAACTAGGAGTTTAGATGACATCAAAACCAGCGTATTGTTAGCTTAATGATTAGCAATGCGTGCCAAAATTTCTCTGATGAAGAAGCTTAGCAGCTTCCGAAATGGATCTATAAGAAAAGCTATGGCAGTTGTCTCTAAACATTTTTCCTACTCTATTCAATCAAAAAACTTTTAATAATTAATTAAAAAATGATTATTAAAAAATAAAAATTCAAAAAGTGAAAAATTATTATTCTTGGCCTTGAGCTCGTTTCAAGAATACTTCAATTTTTTATTTTTTTTTTTTTCTGTTTTTTTATTAAATTTTTTTATTTGATGTTATTTTTATTTTTATTTTTTACTTTATTTTATTTTATTTTATATTACTTAATTTTTATTTTATTTTATTTTATTTTTCTTTATTTAATTTTACTTTATTTTATTTTATATTATTTTATTTTATTTTACCTTTTTTTATTTTTATTTTGTTTCATTTTATTTTATTTTATTTTTATTCTTTTTTTTTTTATTAGTCTGAGGTGAATACTGGCAATTTCAATGTCAAATGTTTATTCACATTACTGAATTTTCTCTAGGAAATACACTCCATTAACCTTTCACGTACCAAAAAAATACACACCAGTTAGTCTTGCTACAAGTTCAGTAAAGCACAGCTGACGGTGTCAGCAAACTACTAATGGATTATTCAAGCCACTAAACAGGCTGGAAGAAAAAAGGCAGGTTATTATTAATACCACATGTATATACGTATGTTTGTACAAAAAATTAACTACCTACAATATATTATGTAGACTACTTAACCGCCATATGTTACATTAGCATGGATAAGCAAGAATATTTTGTCGGGACATAATGTTGCGAGTATCATCCCCTTCGCTTGATTATGTGAAAGTTTTAATTATAGTTCAGCCACTCATTTGGAAAATGAAGTAAAAACCTCTTTTTGACACTCTTTATAATTTTCGTTGAAAATAAACCCAAAACCAGAAACTGTAAAATAGCCCATCCTCAAGTTTTTGATAATTTAATTCAATTCATTAACGCCAAACATACAAAGAGCAGGGAGACAAATAGCAATAATATTTTTATACCATATGGCTAACAGCGATATTCCTTTTATATTCAATGTCGTAGCAGCAACAACAAAATGTTTCCCTGTATTAAAAAAGGATAGAAATCTAGGAATACATCTTTGCGAACTGAGTTTGCGAATTTATCGATTATTTCAGAGTTTTTCAATTATTAATTTCACAACGTTATCGGTGTTGATATATTTCTGCTTCACTTTTCCACTTTTTTATAAATTTCAATGTGGTTTTGTTTTAGGGCAAAGCCACATGACTATTCTTTTGGGTGCTCTTCCTGCTCCTTAGCTAACTTATCCATCGATGTATGTGCTTCTATACATAAAAAGGTAGATGTACAAAAATATCGATATCATGACATTTTGCTACTAACATCGCTTCGTCTTTCTAACAGACTTTTATCGATTATTGATTTTAAAATGTTATCGGTTTTGATATTTTTTCGATTGCCTTCTTCAATTTACTTAATTTCTTACTAGTTTTTGTATCACTTCATAACGATTTTTAGTGGTTTGTTCAAAATATTTTATTTCCGACTTGTATCGACATTTCCAAGCTCAATTGATCAATTTTAACATATAGGTATGGTAAATTTTATAATGTTCAATATTTATAGCCATATATAGATCCTTTTGGAATCATAGTTTCTCAAGGCTTTTATAGATTTAATAGAGTTTCATAAATTCTCAAACAATTCTAATCGATTAGCAATTCAATAGGTAAATTTTAATTTGCGTAGCATGCGCATGGAAGCTAAAGGCATGTCGGACCGTACCCGTTACCAGTTCACCCATATAATGTGATCTGAATTGGCATTAGTCGCATGCTCCTATGCGACTCATTCCGGACTGATCCAAGACTAAAAGCATTTTCCGCAGGGTACTTACACACACGTGAATGCCACACAGCTGACACACCCAAAAAGTAACAAGATTTTACTCAACAAAATTTGTCAAAAAGTGATGTGAAAAGGAAAATGCTTTGCTCAGAGCTCCGTTTAATATATCCGTCTGCCACATCCACATAACAGAAATATTTGAGAACGAGACAAATAACGAAGGCAAAACAAAACCAGTACTGGATTCAAAAGTAACTAGGCATTTACAGTAGACCGTGTTATCGAACTGCTGTGCGGATAATAAACATAACAATCCCCCCCATTGATCCATTTGGGCTGATAAAAAAAAAACTATGGAAAGCACAAAGGCCCACACATGAAAATTACTTAAAGGTCTTAAGCCATGAAAGCGGAGAGGAAACATTTAGACTATGGCAGTAACGCTCGGAAACTGTGGACCAAGACATCTCTCCCCGACACCTGGGCTGTTGGCATAAGATATGTAGCTCAATTCGAATTTCCTCGTGCTAGTTGCTCCACTGTCCGTGCAAATCTAGTTCTATCTATGGCGCGATATACAACAGGTATATCATCATAAACCTCCTAAGAGATTTTTTGCGCCAAGCTTCTCTTCCAATTTGTGGTGTGCCGATTTGAATTTTTCCCTACAAATTGGTGGGACCTACAGTTTTTCGTCTCCTTTGCAAATCTAGTTACTCTAGTTTTTATTTATGACTTTAGATCGAGTTTTGAAGCAAAATCGCGTCGCACTACCTAATAGCAAAATAATTCATAACTGAAGAAGTAAGAGAGTTGCTAAAAGGGAGCGGCGAAAGAAACGAAAGAACAGATTGATTCACCCTAGTAACCCTAGTATGTGATTCAGTTAGGCGTGCAAGCGAGCAAGTACGTAAAAGATGGGTTTAGTGGTGAACGAGAGCATTAAGCAAAGAGTCAGCGCATTTGCGTCTTGGCAACCACGAAACTGTTGGCAGCAAATTTCGAAATAGTAAAAGACTTCGTTTACCTGGGAACCAGCATGTACTCGTAGACAAAAATATAGTCTAACGAATTAAAATCCAGCGCATTCGTTGGCTAGGTCATGTTGTGCGAATGAATGAAGATGTTCCGACCCAGAGAGGAAAAGGGAGACCGCCACTCCGACGGAAGGACCAAGTGGAGACCTATTTGTGATCCTGTGGTGTTTCCAAGTGGCGCCAGTTGGCAGAAAGAAGAAACGATTGGCGAGCTATGTTGGGTGCCGGAAATTGTTTATACGGTTAAGCGCCATTTTAAAAAAGAATGTAAAGAGGTAATACATATATGTAAGTAGTCTGTTTATATCCTAGAGAAGTGATTGGTTCACTCACGAGTTTCGTGGGCATGAATTCAGCAGTAAGCCCCTTCTTCTACCAACTCATTTACTGCATTTTACCTTTTACTACTGTGCATTTACTGAGCAGGGTAGCTATTGACTTTCCTACAGGGAAAAAGTCGTAGATACGTACAAATAAAAATCTATTGAAAATATACGCCAATGTGGGCGTTTTTAGTGCCAAGGGTAAGAATATGTGACGACGAAGCATGACAAAATCTTCATCCTGTGTGTACATATATATATATATCAATGTTGATAAACAAATAAAAAGCGTTGACTAATAACATACTGAGTAAATAGATAATATATACAAATATAGCGACGCAAGTATCTCTTTGTGTGTGCGCTGACCCTAAAAATACATAAATACTAGTCGGATAGGAAAACATAGCGCACTTTTAGGCGCATAATCTTTTGTATCTCCCTTGACAATAAGCTCTTTAGTTTTTCATACAAATTTTGCTGGTAAAGCATGTCGAGGGCGTAGAATGAGTGCGCCTGTGGTATTTGGCTCTTCAATTTCAGTTTAACAAACGCAAAGGCACACACACTTATATAAAACGCAATGGTAAGTTGACGCGTTTAATAGGCATTGCTTTAAGCCTTTCAATGATAAATATGCTTATTTTTTTTAAATACTTTATATATAGATGTATGTAGGTGCATATTTATTCTTATTTGTATGCCAGTTTTAGAGTTTATTTGCTTGTCATTCATCTTCAGATCTAATTTTCCGCATTAAATCATTCTTTGATGTTGGTATTTTGTAGGCAATAGAACTTCGATGGTTATAAATTGTTATTGTTACAGTCATTGCTGTCATCCAATTCAAGTCATAAGCCTTTCACAAGTAAAGTGTTTATGGTTTGTCAAATAAGTGCTAATATGGATGGTTTTTGGTTATTACAACAACAAAGAGAGCTGTAAAATTCGAAACATATTCGTATTGTAGAATGCTAAGTACATTTGGGCTAAACTTCACATGAACATTAGACCGGATCGAAAAAAGTCCGCTCCTAAATTTGAAGCTTATGTTGAGAGGGTTCCGGAAAAAAAATTTTTTGTGTATAGAAAAACAGCTCAAATGTTTTCTTTATTTTATTTTGTTATTTGTCATGCGATTTTAAAACTTTAAATCTCAATACAAACGGTGTAAAGTCTTTAATTTCAAAGAGTTTTCTTTTGGTGAAACAAAAAGGACAAATAGTTCGGTTAGCTGACGAAACTATATTTAAACAACTTTAGAGGTCAAAAGAACATGAGAAGGAAAATAGAGCTTCTCAAGACTAAAACTTTGACATATCAATTTTAAAAATCGGATGTCATAAATATAACAAAGTTACAATAAAAAAATGTTTTCTAAGAAAAAAAAAATTCCGAAACCCTCTTAACATAAGCCATAAGTCTATAGCTATTAAAATTATCTGCATAGCATTATTTTATTCGAAAAAAGTTAGCAACGTATCAATAAAACCCATTCTTTATTTTTTTTTAAGTTTAAAATTTTCTTTAAAAACAAATGTGAAAAAGTTGCTTGAGAGTTAAGCAACTAAAATTATATGTGCTTATTATATTTTTCTACTTGCTTGTTTTTCATTGGTGCTCGATTGAAATTTTGTTTAAAGCAAGCTGAAAATATCGTTCCTAGCATCGAACTGACGAACATAAAAACCCTGATAATTTCTTTAAATGTTAAGCTTGATTTGAGGTATCGCATGTGATGTAACTAGTTTCGTTTATTTTTAGCGCTTTTTTATTCGTCAGCACTTTTCAAACGTATGAATAAAAACGAAATCATTCCACTTGTAAATTCCTTAGAAAAACGGATGCAAATAAGTGGCTTAAAGCCTAGCAACTAAAATTCCAGTGGCATTGCAACTTCGCCGCTTTCCCTTTAAACACTTTGCTAAGCAACCAGAAAATAATTAGCTAGCAACGCAGTGAAGAATAAAAAAGCCCATCATTTTTAAATTGGCAATTCATTAGTTTCTACGCAAGTCTGCCAAAGCATTCCCCAGCTGGTCGAAAGTGGCATAAAAAATTAATGAACCAACGAGCTCGTAGCTATGTATGAATGACGAAAAATTATATGAGAAATGCCAGCATTTGTTATTAGCCTACTTGTATTTCACAAAACATTTAAACAACAACAAATGTGGCAATAAAATGTAAACTGAGCACAACTCTGCGATTGATGACAGTCAACAACCGGCAGGTGTAGAAGAAAAAAACAGCGCGACTTACGTGGGTGAAGCAACTAGCAACTAAGCTCGTAGTCGTAGTCGTCGATAATTGGCAAAAGTGAAGCTCCATCTATTTAGTAGGTATGTGTGTTGTTAGTATACGAATTTAAAAAATTCACACAGCTATTTGTAACAGTTTGAACAGGTGATTTAAGTATTTGTTTTATATTTTTTCACTCATTCAGAGTATCATTTTAATACAAATGTATGTATGTATATATCCCAACAAGCAAAGTAAACTTAAAATAAATCTTTAAAAAGCTTTCCGATACAAGTATTAAGCTTACAAAATTCAGATTTTTCGTTTATAAAACGTTTGAAAATAAACGTTGTGTAATTGAAATGACACGTTGATAAAAAGCTTATTGATTTAAACCTACAAAAAAGATTTTAAAGAAAGCTTTTTACAAGTTTTTTTTTTTAACTTTATTCAAACCATATTTGCTATATTATTTAGCTATTGCAATAAAATAAATAACTAAGTTCTAATCATACATTGAATGATGCAACTTAAACCAACTATTACCAGTTTGCGGAAGCGGTTGAGATGCTGCCATGATTTTTGCTTTTTCGCCGTCATTCTCATATAAAATCTTGTTTGAAAATAATTTGAAATATTTTAAGTTGAAAAGAAAAAAACAGACAAATAGTTTTTTCTGAATTTTTATAAACATTTGCATTTCACTTTCAAATTGAAGTTATTTGTAACAGTTTTTTCTTGAAGTTTATAAAAAGTTTACTTGAAACTTTCAAATAAATTAAAACTGAAAAAGCTTACATATCGCTTATTGTAGCAAGTTTACTTTAAATTATTTTGAAAAACATGTACGGAAATGATTGTTGGGATGTATGCTGTACATACCCTGTTGGGAAGTCTAGATTTAAAGTGAAGAATATGCACTAGTTGGATGGTAACTTTACACTAGGTCAAAATGGGCAGTTCAGTGACCATCTCAAGGAATTTGGGAAAATTATACTTCTTACACTGCCGTTTATAGAAAACACAAAAATCATTTTATTTTTATTTTATTTTATTCTTATCTATTTTATTTAATTTTTTTTATTTTAGTTTGGTTGATTATATTTTAGCTTATTTTAAATTAATTTATTTTATTTTATGTCATTTTATTTTTATTTTTCATTTTATTTTTTATTTATTTTATTTTATTTCATTTTATTTTCATTTATTTTGTTTTATATATTGCTTGTAAGTTTAACGAGCTCAAGACCAGTTGATAATAATCCTTAGTTAATTTATACCGGATTTATATGTTTGTTGCTTTAAATTTTTCCTCTAATCAAAAATAATAATAATTAACTTAGAATTATTATCAACTGGTCTTGAGCTCGTTAAACTTACAAAAATATGTAAAAATGAACAGACCATAAAACCACCAACAAAATTATCTTATTTAATTTTATTTTATGTTATTTTATTTTATTTTATTTAATTTTATTTTATGTCATTTTATTTTATTTTATTTTATTTTATTTTATTTTATTTTATTTTATTTTATTTACTCACTCTATAGGCTGAATGCATGTTTGGCATTTATAATGGCGGCATTTTTAAACTTATTTTTCTATATATAATGCATTTTTTTATTTTTGTTTTATTGACAACACTGCAGCTTGTGCAGATGTATCGGTACATATACATCTGTTTGTACCTTAGATCTATAGCTTAGCCATAAAAGGGGACAAACTTTTTCAGCTTGCGCATTTATATTATAGATGCCTTATGCCCCGAATTCGCCAAGCGTGTACAAAATTCTAAGAATTGTAGCTTTTGGTTTTGTTTTACTTATAAATGCCCTTCCTAATAATATATGTAAGAAAGAGTCCGTTACAGTCTCAAAAAATATAAAAAAAAACGTTTGCCCATTTTAATTCTCACCACTGAAATTATTGATCTGCGGCAAAGGGGTTGTAAACTTTAAGTTAGACAACTAGAAACTCCTCCGTGAAAATTTTTCTTTGATATCTTGTTGGCACACACGTCGGCCTGAGAAATTTGAATTGTATCTAGAGACTTTACAAAAGGTAAAGTAAATTTCTACAATTCAATGATCATATATGCTGGTTCGGACCTATCAAAAATGTTGTTGGGATGCATTACTTCAAATGTGTAAATTTTGGGGTTTATCAAAATAGAGGTTTTATATTTTACTTATGATTGTAGAGTTTGTTTAAACAGTGGAAATGGTGTCACGCCAAAAATATCAACATGAACAAATACATATTTACACCTTTCAAAATGAATACTAACCACCAAACCCACTGTACGTATCTCATATTTAAAAGTATCTTATCGATTTTTATTACCTTTATAGACAAAGGTATTTGTTGGTGCGATATTTACTTTTCTCGCGCTTTTATTTGCATATCGCTCTGTCACTCAACACTTGACTTTTTACTCTCTCAGCTCTCTTTATAATGTTTAAGCATTAGGGTGCTTGCTGTTTCGTAATTTTTTTTTTTTTTTTTTTGTCGTAGCTCCCTAAATTTTTAATTGAGAAGGAAATTATCTAGAATAACACAACAAACAAGTGTTTCTAGCAAACCAGAAAATCGAATATTTGTTGAATACATATTTTTCAATATTCTACAAAACAGACGATCATACGAGGTTAAAATTGCAAAAAGTTCATAACGATTTTTGCGTGAAAGTTTGGGCCGAATTACGCTAAAATAATGAACATAAGGTAGTTTCTATCGAAAACGGAAATAAATGAGAAAATGATGTGCAGTGTAATGATTTTCCACCATTCCTTGTCAAATTCGGTTTGCGTATCTTTCGGTATTATGCCATCTTCAGTGATATTCTTTGTTCTCAACTGTCTGTTTCCATTGTAATGTATTTGTAGTTTGTATGTACAGGATTTCTATATAGGTGTGAGTACTTAAAAGTTAAAGTAGGTAGAAATCAGTAATTTTATTTCTTTGCTGTTTATATTGCGAAAACGTTGTATTCAACCTATAGACATCAAAATTCAATTTAAAATAAATCAAGTAATTCATTTGAAAATGAAAATTTATCTTGGAAAGTTTTTTTATATTTACTTCGATGGTTCTTCTTGAATCTGATATTAGATATATATTTACATATTTGAGAGGTCGGCAGAAAAAACCCAACTTTGGCAAAAACAGACGCCCTAATTATACGTCAGCCAATTTACCTCTGTGAAGGTGTGTGTATTCTGGTACAAATGTTGATATATATTTTAGCCAATTTAGCCTACAACAACAATTTAGTTCAAAAGCAATATTTATATGGTATCTGCGAGTTGTTTTATGCATTCGTCAACAAAAGGCTTATACTTCCGGGAATCGTCTTCTAACCGAGTTTAAAAAAAACATGCATGGCCCGATATGCAGCAGGTAGAGTATCATAAACCTCCGAAGAGATTTTTGCGCCGAGCTTCTCTACCAATTTGTGGTGTGCTGTTTCTAATTTTTCTTACAAATTGGCGAGATCTACAGTTTTTTTCTGATTCCGAACGGCATCTACAAAGGAGCTTTAGCTGCGAAGCCTTCCATGGCAGAAATACATTCGGAGAGTTTTTCAAACTGCTGCGGAGGGGCGACACTGTTTCAAACCACTTGCCGATCTGCTGGCGGTCCGTCAACGGGCGAAGTTACGATGATTCCAAGAATACCAATGCTCCCAGTTAAGACATGCTTCGCGATTACATTAAATAAGTCTCAAGGGCAAACAGTTAATGTTGTCGGCTTGGCCAACTGTATATGGCACTTTCACGTATACAGTACATACATAACAAGTATAATGTTTAAATCTTTTAAGTAGGGACTTGTAACGCGTTGCTGTTTCGTCATTGTTCCACAGGTAAGTAACGAAACAAAACTGTATCGTTACATGCTATACCGAAACGTGTAATAAAACTCTAAGAAACGATTCTCCTTTGTAACAAAACTAGGAACAATTTTCCCGGAACGGTTCCAGCAGAAACAAAACCTGTACCGAAACTGCCTACAGACTTGATCACAATAACAGAACTGTAACAGAAACGCTAGGTATAGAAACAAAACTTGTAATGAAACCTCAGAAACGAAATCCAAATAATAATAGTGGCATGCAGTACATGTACAGGGTGGCGCAAAAGTAATCCTCCTATCAGAAAATGCTATAAATTTTGCGATTGGCCCCTAAAGTCAGTTCTGTTTTGACATTTGTGTAGTAAACACATGCGAAATACACGTTAATAAACAATGTTACGCTACACTGCTCCAGAACGCGGAATATTGCTGACTATTTATTTGACCAATAATCGGTCGGGGCCAAACGGTTACTGTGAATGGTGAGCGCTACAGAGCAATGATCAACGAGTTCTTTTTGCCGCAACTTGATGAATTGGGATTGGAAAACATGTGGTTCCAACAAGACGGTGCAACAGCACACACTGCACGTGCCACAACCGATATGCTGAACATCCGAAGCTTACTTTTGCGCCACCTTGTACAATATTTCACTAGAGGAGAGGCCAGGCGGAGGGGGGATAAAAAGTATAAATTTTGTTTGATTCGTATAAAGAAACGGGCTATGGTGATAGAAAATAAAAATTTTAATTTATATACATATGTACATAGCGCACCGATTGTAAAAAATTTACATTAATAATTAATTATAATTATCATTAGATATTTCTTTTTCTAATGTTAATTCATAAAAACTTTGTTGTATTGAAATGTCTTGATCCTCATTTTAATGAAACGCCGAGGCAGTGCAGGATGCTTTCGGGGGTTTGATATCATTTTGTCATTGCACCTAAAAAGTAATATATCATTCAATAAACTTAATTTCATGTTTGTTCTGAGTGACGAATATATGTATGTAGTGCACTCCCGAGAAGAGCCGTTCCATGCTAACTTCCGTTGCAGCTGCACCATTTACAATTTTTGCCAATTGATACAGCTGTGGGTGCATATTTGTTTGAGCTTCTTACCAAAGTAGTATATCAACCTCTGGCGGTAGTTATGTCAATCAGTAATTGTCCTATACAGAATTCATGCAGAGAAGCGGTGCATTTTGCCATGGCGGCATTTAACACTTTCATGAATGCTGGGCTTTCGTATTGCGAAATTGTCCCAGAGTCCGACTCATTAGTTGGAGTAGGTGTGGGTGTTGATGCAGCGCTGTTCATACTGAGAGGTAGTTGTATCTTCGAATTTGCTTGTTTTTTCCCAGAGATTCACCAATGTGTCCAGTGCTGTGTCTATATGACGATGCTCTGTCAGCAGTAATGAGAATCGTGTATCCAGGTACACACACGATAATAAAGTATAATTTTCCATGAGATGAGTTTCTCTGGCACACATTGCCTGATACAGTTTTGTAACAAGAGTGTCTGGTAAATCGTTTGTTCGTACTTGCAGCACTGCCAAATGCCAAAAAAATATCCAAGTGGTAGCTGTTCTTCTTGGAGTTTCTTGCTGGCTATTTTATCCGGACACAATGATTTAAAAAAACTGGAAAAGTAAGTTAATTTTAAAATTTTTAACACTTCTTAAATAAAAATTGCATATGCTCTGCAGTCAACTGCCAAACTGGTTAGTAAACATTCTAGTTCATTAACTTCATACCAGTTTGAGCGAGTGCAACTTTTCCGTTATTTTTTTTCACTAAAATTCGGATAAAAAAATAATTTTTCTTTTAAATATCTTTCATGAAACCGGCTGTGTGAGGACTTAAATATTCATTTAATCAAATTAAATATAAAACTTTCTTGAAAATAATATCTCTTATAGTAAAATCATAATCCTTTTGAGAATTTCGTGCTTCAAATAGTACATTTGGGTTGCAGATCATGTACGTACTTGCATGTCAACAAAATCACCACTATTTTTTAAGACGCCGCTAATGCATAACGGCGTACCTGCGACGCAAAACCGAGTAAGCAGTGCTCTAATGAAACCAGGAAAAAAAGTAAAAGCGAAAAGATCACTTGTCAAAGCAATTGAGAAGGTATATAACATTTGTGTTTGGGATAATCAAAGCAACCTTTTTCTGATGAAAAAGTTTTTAACAAATTCATAAAAAAATATTGAATTATTTTTCTTTTTCAGGGTTGACTTATTGTGATTGTGAAACGCAGTTTTTATAAATAAAATAACAAGGAATAATGGAATAGTTTAGAAGCTGCAAAATTGCAAATGGCGAGCAGAGACACGTACAATAATAAGGTGGTTAAAATAGCACTTTTAAAGAAATTTAGTTACTAAGAACTTACTCGAGTTACCTGCAGGGTTATTTGCAAAGAACTCCGAAACTTATAATTTTTTCCATAAAAAGCTACTTTTTCCTTGAATTTCCTTAATTGTATATAAGGATATTTTTTCAAGTATGGATTAGATTCTGTATGTGATTAATATTTAAATTTTCCATAAAATGTTTAAAGATTTCTGCCTATGAAATCAATTATAAAAATCAATTATAAAAATCATTGAAAAAAGGAATATTTAAAAAAGAATAAAAATACTTTTTATAAATATTTTCCAAAGGCAAAATTGCTATGAATAGCGACTATACTTTTATTGAAATTTGTTTCAAGTCATATTTATTTTGATAACCACATATTTTATACATATATGATGACTGGATGTTCATTAAAGTGGTTTGTAATGTAATTTTGCAATTTTCGGGTATTTTTCAACCCAAAATGAATTAACCTACTATGAAGTGGTACAGTAATTGGTATGATACTGATGCATAGGTTAACTAGTATGACGGCTGGTATGATACCGGTGTATGTACTGAGTAGTGTGTAACTGTCATGATCCTGTTGTATATAATGACTAGTATGTCATCTGGTATATTGCTGATCCAGAGATTGACTAGTATGCCAATTGGTATGGTGCTGATGTAGAAGCGGACAATTGCCATCTCGTAGGGCATCGTCGTGTTAAAAATATTAGTCGCTAACATGAAAAAATTACAGAACTCGAATTAGTTCAGCCGGTTTGGCAAACTAGTATTTGACTAGCATAAAACTAATAGAATTGACTGCAGGGTGTATACATACATAATTATAAACAACAACTTACTAGCAGGAACCGCATAGGGTTTTGTTTCGTTACAGTTTCGGTACGCAAGAAACGCTTTTAATATTGTTTCTATACCTTAGGTTTCTATACAGTTTAGATTACGAGAAACATTTCCTAGTTTTGTTTCTATACAGATATGTTTTGTTACAGAGGTAGCGTGTCAGGTTTCGTTTCTGTGCCCAGTGCTTCGTTACAGTTTAGGATTCTGGCAGTTTCATAGTTACATAGGGCCATTTTCACAGTGTCGAGTTAACTTACATTCCACAGTTAACTATCGATTCACAATTTTATTTTAGCTATTTTGATAAATATTTGCTGCCCAATAGGCAATAGACAGCCTTATGAATTCTAACCCGAGGTTAACTCACCAATGTTGAGCGGTTAAACTCTAGTTAACTCAATTTGAAAATTGAAAAGCTAGAGTTAACTGTGGAACGTAAATTAACTCGCCACTGTGAAAATGGCCCTTAGAGTTTCGTTACACTTCTGTTACTCATTGGGAACGGTTCCAGTCATTCGGTTTCTATATTTATGTTCTGGGAACAATAACAGCAGAAACGGAGTTTCGTTTCTATCCAGGGTTTTGTTACAAGTCTCTGATTTCAAATTTTCGTTGATAAGTGAAACACCAAACACCTACCGAAGTAGATCCATCCGAATAGTTATGGTGCTTGTTTCTAACTTTTTTGCACACTTTTTAAATTATTTGAAAAGAAAAGGAGAATTTCAGAGACAACCGCCATAGCATTTCTTATACATCCATTTCGGAAGCTTTCTTCTAAATCAGATAAATGTTGGCTCGATCTTTTACCCATAAGGCTATCAGAACGATGGTTTTCTGTCATCTAAGCTCCTATTTCTATTCATTTTGCCAGAAACACCCCATCTGACGGCATTATCACTGCTAATGATGGATTTTGTTTGTGTCCATTTTTGACACTCCGGCTGTGCACTTAGGATTTGTTTAATTTGTTACCGATAATTCAATTGCATTGTATTGAGTTAAGTATTGTTAATAGTTTTATATCACACGTTGAATAGTTGCTAACTAACAAGGCGATAAACATTTGTTTACATTGCTAACCCGTAGCTAAGACGAGTGTTATTTTTAGAAGTTTTCACGTTGCTGCTCTCAGTTGTTTACATTTAACCTACTGACGAATGTTGTTAAGCGTTAATTTTGTATATTTGGCTTTGTTTCAAGTACAGACTCGGCTCGAAAATATTTGATTAGAAAACGCCATTGACCGGTTAATAAGGCGTTCCTGTCACGAAGCATCCACAGAAAAGCAAACAAATCCTAGAATAATTCACTAGATTAGGACTCCAATAGGCGGCCGCCGTGGTGTGAAGGTAGTGTTGCCGGCCTACCACACCGAAGGTCCATGGTTCGAGCCCTGGTAAAGGTAACATCAAAAGTGATTTGAGAAAAGTTTTTCAAAAACGGGGTCGCCCCTCGGCAGTGGTTTGGCAAACTCTCCGAGTGTATTTCTGCCATGACAGGCTTCTCAGCAAAAATTCGTCTCCTTTGTAGATGCCGTTCGGAGTCGGCAAAAAACTGTAGGTCCCACCAATTTGTAGGGAAAAATTCAAATCGGCACACCACAAATTGGAAGAGAAGCTTGGCGCAAAAATCTCTTAGGAGGTTTATGATGATATACCTGTTGTATATCGCGCCATAGAGAGAGAGGACTCTAACGGCTAAATGGAAACTTGTCAAAAATGTAGAATAGTTATTATATTAAGAGTATTCTTCTTAGGATTTGTTTTAAAAATACATTGCCTGACAACTTGGCTGGAGAAAGTATTGAATTTAAGTTGAGAAAGAGCGTACTTCAACCTAATCCTGCAATGGGGCCCTCTTCATAAGTTTACTGGATAGATCAACCAAGATAATGTACTCTGCCGCCCAGCTTCCGATATATATTTATGGTTTTTCAGTAGTTTCTATTTACTTTGAACATTTTTTTCTATTAATTTATTATCTATACAAATTATCTAAAGGTTACGGAAAGGGTGGCGTTGCTGCACTTTGGCAATGTAAAAAAGTTATTAGTGTGTCGTGGAGTCTGTCTGCTAAAGGGATCCTATGGATGTATACTTTTATGATCAGACCTATTGTCAGCTGCCCAACTGTGATACGAGCAGACTCTCAACCAATAGCGTGAGAAATTAGCTTGCGAGACCGTTTGCTTTTTGCTTCCTACAACGGCTGGTAACCCTATGGATGCAGGGCTACATCTAACGTCCCTTTCCGCCTTCATACGGGGAGAGGCCCTTAAGGCCACCTTCAGAATTGAAAAGAATGGATGATGGTATCTTACGGAGTAAAGTGAGGATATTGCTATAAGCTGTGATACAAACACCCTCGTCTTTTCAACCACCATTTTCTTTACCAAGGATATCCGTTAATGTCGACTTCACTGTGGCACAGCTTGGGCTTAATCCCAAGTTATAACATATGGGGCTAACAAAATGTCTGTTAATCCCAAAAAGGACTGGATTTAGGCTTTTAATGCGTATAAATGATGTGTTCTCAGTGGCGGTGGATGTAGGAAAAGACGGTTGAGCATGTTTTGTGTTCGTATACTGCATTCGCTACACTATTAGGAGTTGTTCAGTTATCAGATACTTAGGTAAGGTGCCTACCTTATCGAGGTAACTCCTACAAGTTGATTGGGGTCGTGAAACATTCTATTACTTGGACAGAGTTATTTTATCTTGAGACGATTGCTATCAATCTAGTGGAACATATTTCTGGCAACACTGTGGACAAATTCAATCTATTTATGTAAGGCTTTCACAGGCCGCCTAGTTCAACTTAAACTAACCTGCAGCTGGAAGGGCTTTCATCTTTAACGTTTTAGAATTATTGAAATGCATATATATTTTATTATGTAATATTGGAAGCTCCACTTCCTTGAACTAAAGTTAAATTCACATTGTTATCTACACATATATTCAAGAATGGAATCAGCACAATTTATTATTTTTTCGAAAAAAGACTTAAAAGTAAATTAAATACTTTTGTGCTAAACATTGTCTAGCAACACTGCAGCTTACATCGGATGCTGACTCCATTTTCAAATCAAGAATTTATTAAAAAACATTCGAATGCAAATGTGAAAGTAGATACAAGATATCTCCATTACCCACAAAGAGTCGATTTGATGCCACCTTTGATACTTATAAGCCGAAGAAGATCATAATCAAAAAGAAGAAAATCAAACACAAAAACAAAATACTCATATTTGCACCCAATAACCGACATTGTTTCATGATTCTAAATGCGAATGGTAATCCAATAAATGAAAACAAGAATAAGCAATAAATAACTATGTAGGAGGAGCGCAAAGACTGTCTGCAAGTGAAGAGAAAACTGAAAGTGCCTAAAGCAAGGATAACCTACATATTTTTGACTTTCGAATTGCCTACATTCAGGCGTAATAGCGCCCATGACAAAAGTTTAATGCAGGGGCGTGTGAGTGAGATGATATCTAGGCCTGAAATGAAAAGTCAAATCATCAAATGCAAAAGCAAAACGCGTTGTCTGACATATTTACTTTGTTATTTTTTTGGGTGGTCTGATGTGTATGCCGTCATGGTCAAAATAAACTCCAAGGACGATTCACATAACCTAGAACAGACAAACGATCCCACCATGACATCAGAATCGACAGATGTTATTTTCATGCTAAATTGATTGATTGATCAGGTCGTAATGGTACAATGCGGTATATACCCGATACCACAATCACTGACTGAGAATACAGTCTATGTCGTAGTAAGAACAGCAATATATAGGCTCAAATGAAGGCCGACACAACGGCGTACTACCCTTCTCTGCGAAAAGAGTCAGAATTGGTAAGGAACTTTCAAACACGACAACTCGATTTTTCGGATCTTGCCCTGAATGAGGGCAAAACGAAGCATTTGCTATCCTCAAGAAACCAGCAATATTAGCGAAAATATTGACAAAAAGTTCTTCTTGGACTGACTAGACAACTGAGAAGTAAAGTCGTCTCCGGAGGGAAAAGTTATCGGGAAGATTTATGATCCTTCCCGACGGCCAACGACGAGTATGGAGGGAATTGTAATGATGAGCTCACGAGTTTTGCGCAGACATGAAAGTAGAGCAACAAATTAAACCCTATGAACAAAGTTGCTCAGAGGGAAATTTTGTTGTTTTGGAGACCCGATTTTGACAGAGGAGGAAGGGAAAAGTTCCAGTAAATCAAAAAAAAAAAATTGGTTATAATGACTTTGACTCGCTTGGTGCTTCTCTCTGACATCAGTTATCGATTAAAAACAATAACTGACTGCTGTGGTCAGCAACGGCTAAAATTGCCGAAGTGACTCAGCGCCAATAAATGTTGATGGTGATACATTAAATCTCAAAATATGTAAGGTCACCCCCTCTACCGGCCACTTCGATAGGAAATTGGGTGCTTCAATTCTATACCTAGCACCAAAAATGTTAATATTGTTGTCACACCCGTCACAGTGGAATAGAAAATTATCATTGAAAATATTGAAGTGGAATTTAAAAAAAAATAATTACAAATTTTCTAGCTTAATTTTTTACTCGCATATTTTTTGCTATTTTATTTATGTATATCTTCGATCTTTGGTTATATGTTTATCTACGTAAGCATTTATTTAAGCTTTTATGTTACTTTATAGAAGTTTTTAATTTTAGCAAAAGTCACCTCTGGCGGCCCATAATTTCTTTTGTAATTTGTATTTGGCTCAAACATCCCCTAGTTAGCCTCACCTTCGATGTGAGTTAATTTCCTTTGGCCTAAACATGTGGCCATATTATTACTAAGCTACAAACAAAAGTCACCCTGCCCAGCCTATACGTTTTGTATCATCTCTTTTACATTTCGGTTATTCAGCGCTCTAGCTCTCGCCCACTTGCAAGTAGTTACTTATCACTTTATCGTCTACTTCATATTCTGCCAATCAACCCCTGCTAACTCTTAGTCACCCTCTAAAAGTGACAAAATTGTTTATTCATATTTCTTTGTACGTTTTATATATTCTGCTTCTTCTTTTTGTATTTTTTCATTATTTATTTGCCTTATCCTTTGTGCTCTAGTTTCAAAGATTTTTTTTTGCCCAACCTCATCATCGGCATGTGCACACACCTACATAAGTACTCATGTATGGCTATTGAAATATGGACTTCATAATGGAAACTCGCATCCATACATCGTCATCATCATCGTCGTCAACATATATCATCGCCATCGGTATTTTTATTTTTATAGTATATTTTATTGATTTCTTTATGCCTCGTGTTAGTGTATTCGCACTGGTGTGTATGTATTCGTTTCTTGCGTTTCACACAAAAACACACCGTAACATGGCATTTTTTCCGTTTCCGCTTCTCCGCTTTATTCACTTGTTTGATGTTTTTTACCAAGGAATTATTAGACCCTTACACATGCGTACATACACACATATCTACTGTGGATATTTTGATGTAGCCTAGTTTGACCTCTTATTTCGCTTATTCAATCCTTTTTAACTTGTGTTTTGTGATCCCAACAAAGAAAGTAAACTAAGAGTAAGTTACTGAAATAAACATTGAGAGCCGGTTACAAAAAAGAAATTAAAATGAAAAATTATTTTTATTAATTTGGATTTTATATGATTGAAACTGGCTGTAAGATTATAGAACGATTTTTCCCGTTTACTAAAAGTTTGAAAGTAAGCATTACATAATCGAAGCGAAATAAAACAGACCGCAGACGTTGTCATTTTTGAGTTGCCTAAGTTTAACAAATTGTACTCTCTTCCCCCCCCCCTGGCGCTTCCTCGTAATTTATTCCTATATCTTAATTTTTCTTTCTACTTTTGCTTTTTCCCCACCCCCATATCACGTTTATTTATTTTACCCTCTTCATTTTCTTTTAACACCTCTAATTCTCAAATTTTCCATTCCTGCTCTCCTTCTTCTCCCTTTTCCTCTGCGGATACTTATAAGGAACATAGTTTCGAAGATATAGCGGTTTAACTTTTTTATTACCTTAGAACTATGTGTTATTTCAGATTCAGCGATCTATAATATAAACCCCTCCCTACTTACTAACAGCCTGACATTTGGTTGTTTATCTTGGAGCTCATAAATAGTAGATCTATAATTCCCAGATATAACTTTATTTCCTAAAATTTATTCTTGGCCTTGAGCTCGTTTCATGATTACTTGAAAATGTACAGGCCGTAAATCAACAAAAATTGTTGGTATAAAAAAGCAATAAGAAAAACCGAGAGCACACGGTAAGGCAGTTCTGCTGATAAAACAGATCTGTCAAAAAATCCACCATGATCACACTACTAACTGTCAAATGGCGGAAGTGGTTCATGCATATGGTAAAAGAAGAATAGAACTAGGAGTTTAGATGACATCAAAACCAGTGTATTGTTAGCTTAATGGTTAGCAGTGCGTGCCAAAATTTCTCTAATGAGTGAAGTCTAGCAGCTTCCGAAATGGATCTATAAGAAAAGCTATGGCAGTTGTCTCTCAGCATTTTTCCTACTCTATTCAATCAAAAAACTTTTAATAATTAATTAAAATGATTATTAATAAGTAAAAACAATAATAATTTTCATTAAAATTCAAAAAGTGAAAAATTATTATTCTTGGCCTTGAGCTCGTTTCATGAATACTTTAAAATTTTACCACAAAATTTTTAACTTTATATATGTATTTCATATTATAATTATTTTATATTACAATTTTTTTTACGGTTCATTTTACATATTTTGCGAGATCTCATGAGCACAAAACTAATTCGAAATTTTTTGAAAAAATCGGCCACATGAGTAAAATTTTCTTGGAAATCGCAGAAGATTCCATCTAAGCAATATTATAGTTGTCGCATTTTTAAAATTATTGACTCTTCGTATATGGGTATCTGCGAGCTGATGAGATAATTTCGATGTTCGATCGTAACCGCTGGGTTTTAATTCGTTGAACTATGTCGGTGTCTGCATACAGCTTATACAGTTCGTCATTAAATCTTCCTCGATGCTCACCCTCGCCAACGCGTAAGGGTCCGTAGATCTTTCAAAGAAACCTTGGTTCGAATACCCGCAGGGCCGCCTCATCAGATGTTGTCAGTGTCTAAGCTTCTGCACCATTAAGCAGGACGGGAGTGTTAGTTTCGTTCTTCGAGAGCGCACTTTACTTCTCATTTGCCTTCTAATTCCTAAGTAGCATTTACTTGCTAGAGTAATTCTAGGTTGGCTTGCTAGGTTGACGTTATTGGTGGTATTAATGATGGTTCCTAGATAAACGAAGTTCTTTACTATCTTGAAATTATGGCTGCTAACAGTGCCGTGATTGCCAAGACGCACTGTCTCTTTGCTTGATGACAACATGTACTTCCTTTTGCCAAACAGATTTTTTCCGTTTCTTTTCTAGTTTGGTGTACGCAGGAAGTTACAGCTCGATTGTGCAGCCCAATGATGTCAATGGCGTCGGCATACGGATTTACTTTAAATAAGTAATAATTTCTGTTTCTTTTGATGTTCGTTATAACGCCAAGTGAAAGTTAGTTCGCTCAGCTCATTCAACAACAGTCGAAGAGAGAATTTATCTCATAAAAAAGACCAAAGTTTCACGAATATGAGACGGTTGTTAGAGCTGAAGACAGTCCTGCCCTGTTTTATTTATTTTCATTTTTCAAACAAACAAAGAACCCTAAAGAAGTAGCAACATGTGGGAAACCGCTTTTAAAAAATAAAATTTTGAATTGAGCTCTTTTTCTAATTGGAAACGTAAAACTTTGAACTCGAAGTCCTTCCTTATTCCTCATTATCACTTTGATTTTATTCGTACTCGAATACCTTTAATTTTATAAACAAAGGCAATTTTGTCCAAAGATTACAAAAGATTGCTTTCTTGTTTGCTTTGATTACTAACGCTCCGAGAATATCACGCTCTAATACCGTTAATATTGCGGTTTCTCCTTTTGTTTACTTTCTCTTTCAACCCAACTTCACTCAACTTATTTATTTAGCACAATGAATTTAATTGAAAAGTGCGCGAAGAACTAAAAAGTACCGAAAAAGGCGGCTTGGGAAGAGTGGGAATATATGTATGTACATATAACAACAACTGCTTTTAACGAGCGCATCGAAATTTCGTACAAGCCACATGTGGTGTTCTTTAGAGTAAGAGGAGCCAAAACTGCAGTTTCTCAAATTTTTGTCTGCATTTTTGTACGCGCATAACTCTGAATCGGCTAAAAAAATGTAATACAAATTGCTGCGTTTTATTTTTAGATGTCTAACTTAAAGTTTAAAATCACTTCTGCGTACAAGATGTGAACACTGTTGGCCATAAAAGAAAATCAAAAGTGTAATACCACAAATTGGCAAAGCAGCCACTATTACTGCACTAGTGACGTCACATCGGTGCAAACTAGTAGGCTTGTTTCATGTTCACAGTATTGGCGTTTAATTTAGTATGGCAATCTGCATTGTCTTTGCTATAAAAACTTAAACTTGTTTTAAAAAGATACTACATATGTATTCTGTTAAATACCATTGTAAAACTAGTTTATAAAGATTTTTAGGATTTTTTGAGTAAGGTAAAACTTTTCTGTCAATCATTTCTAGCAAAAAAAGGTAGTCCATTTGATTTTAGCCGTAACCTTAACGTAGGGTAAAGCGTTTGATCGTTCTGGGTTTAAATGAAAAAGCTGTGTAATTCAGATGGAAAAAGTGTCAATCAATTTTTGTCAGGTTTGCAGAGTCAGTGGCATTCGCATTTGCGAATTTTCGCATGTTTTTGGGCATTCCTATTCGGAAAATTTCTGCGAATGTTTTGGGAATATGAATTTCAGAAAAAAATAATTTAAAGATAATAGCAGGGTAATAAGACTAAAATCCATTTATTTCCAATGTTTCTTAATGCATGAAAAAGTAAGTCAACTAATAATATATGATATAAAAATATATTCTTCAACCATAAACTATAAATACATGTAATCTAAACAAACAAACAAAAATTTTAGACGCAGAAGTACTTCTCTCTTAGAAAATAAATCGATTCGCGAACAAAATTAAAACGAAACACGTCGATCGAACGAGACTGCATAGCCATACACAACTGGCGGCAAATTTGAACAAAAACTGAATATTCGCATTCGCATTCGTATTCGCGAATATCGATAGTGGCTTTCGTTACATCACTGGTACATAAGTGCATAGGTAGATCTACTTACACAGGTTGATGTTTGTATTGTAAAAGGGATGGATATTAGTATGTATGCACATATTTCAAGTTTCACTTTCAGCTGAAACAAAAAAACTTGATCAGCAAGCGAGTTTAGCAAACGAAATTCCAGAGACAGCCAGATAAACAAGTATAACCTCAATGAACGAGTTACCACATTTATACCACACATGGGCAGGCTGCGTTAAAATTTGAATGCAGTAAGCACTTCACTAATCACTTAAGGTTTACTGGCAGGTAAATATAATATTTCGACGGGGTAGTGGCAGATCAGCCTATTTCAAAATATTTTTTAAAAATGGCTTACATAAAAATTTGTTTAAATATCACTCTATTTCAGAATTTGATTCAAAAACGCCTCATCTCAGAATTTTTTTCAACAATATCCTACCTGAGAATTCCACTATCACAGCTGAAAATGTATTGAATTTTCGTTCAGATAGGACTTTCATGAAACTCATTCTAAGATAGAGCATTCTAACCCAAAATAAGACGTTATTAAAAAAAAAAGTTCAGCTGGGGCGTTCTTCAACGGAATTCTAAGGGTGCTCTTCCACTCAGCCGTCGATTCGATTTTTGAATGAAACTTCATTTTTATTATCACTCAAAATCTATTGGATAAAGATCCTAGAGACATCTCCGTAAGCACTACTTTGATCACAATATCCAGCCGTTTAATCTGCGTAACCACAAGCGGGCTCAAAATGACCTCCATACCGAGTTTGTAGACAGATCCCTCCGGTCTCGGCCTGTGAACCCCGTAATTGACATTCATTCACCTGAAAAAGTTAAGGAGTATAGCGTCTTCCGAAGAAGATTAGAGTCATATTAACACAACTTCGATCTGGATACTGTAATAGGTTAAACTCTTACTTATCCAGACTCAACCCCACCATATCAAATACATGGAAGAGCTTGATGACGATTCTTAGAGTGATCGTACAAATTTGCCAGGGCGATATGGATATGTTTCAAAAGTTTTCATTTTTTCAGTGTTCAATTTGAATACTTGAATGTTGTACATAAAATTTTAATAGACATTTTTCCAAGAAAGTTTTTTTTATTTACATTCTGCCTTTGTATATATAACTGAATATTTATTTTTAGAGGAATTTCATTTCGTTTGGCACTCAATTATTTTGTTTTATTTATTTCACTCTTAGTGGAAACTACCCATCTGTGACTCTTAAATAGTTAAACAGATATGCACTGGCACATTTATTTCTTCCCAAAAGCTATGCATAAGGATAGTGAAGATGGATAATTCGATGTTTTTCTTTACCTATTTACAATTCAACATCTTCTTAGTTATACAAATTGCGTGATTCCTTTAGGGAATCTTGTCAGTTAACAAAGGAAAAGAATTAGTTTTCTAAAGTTTAGAAGGCCCAGTATGAAGTTGTAATTTTCAATAAAGCGATCGCGATGTCTTTTTAATTCAGCTCTTTTCATCAAACGAAGCAAATTCATACAAAATTATCTAAAAATTTCAGATTGTGTCTTCTTGCGTCATCATTGTGTGTTTATCTTATCATTCTTCGACATTCCTTTTTGATTTAATTATTTAATACGCCAGTTTTTGCGTTATCAGCATTTGATGTCTAAATAAAACAACAACAAGAACCGGCCCGTCTGCAAATGTAAATTTTTCTTTTTATATCGGTTTCATATGAATTGCTCTCTTTTTCTTATTTTGTTCTCTGTCTATTCTCCTTATCCCAATTGAGTATACTAAACTTGCTCACATATTTATTAGTAAAAAGTGCCAAAGAGTGTAACTATATATATATATTTGAAAGTGCCTATGTGTGCATAATTTGTATTTTATTGTCCATTGTTCGTTTAAACATTTTTTCTTGAAAAATTATTATTATCTCATGTTTTGATATTATTAACTTCATTTAGTGGATATTTTAATATTAATAATAATGTCTACCTTAACTTCACATCATACTGACACGAATCATGAACTATTCTTAATTTCATAAAAACTCAGCAGTTGTAAATTATATGGCTTTTATCAAATAACCCCCTCAATGATCAGGGCGATGAGCTGAATCGAAACGCAAATTAGTCCTCAGTTTTTTGAGATAACACGATGAAATTAGGTAGTGGGCTGCTATTTTGTAATATATTTATCATTTGTCGGAACCAACAAGATCGGTCTAATACAACGCATAGCTCCCATACAATCGATTGTTCCGACAAACGCGTTTTGGCCTGTAACCCTTGTAATTAAAAAACTTGAAACGTAAAATTTTGCAGGTTTCATACATATTATACATGGTTCAATAATAAGGTTGTGTCATTTCATCAGCTGATTGAATATTTTTGAACACACTGGCGTATACATTGTCAGAAGGAGATGCAAACAGAGGAATCTAAACCAGCAAAATGTAAACAAGCGTGATTTGCATTTGCAATGTTGTGGTTTTTCTAACGCTTATATTAAAAACTATTGCAAATATGGCGACATTATTCAATAATAATCGGTTTTCAACCATGCTTGCACCACATAATTTCTCACAAATTAAACATTTTCTGGTTTCTCTTCCCTTCATTTGCTAACACCAGACAGTTGATTTTGACAATCTTTACGCCAGTATGTTGTTGCTTTAGAGTTGACTTTACCTTCTTATTGTACCATGCATATTATATACGTAATGAGACAAATGCAAGTCAGCCAGATTGGACCTACATAATATATAGCTCCTATACAATCGATTGTTCCGATAAATCGGGTTTGGGCTATATCTATTGAGATTTAATAGCTAGGAACGCAAAATTCGGCAGCTACAGTACTTATTACACATTTATTGTCTATAGTGAAAATCATCAAGATTGCACAAATATATCGTATAGCCCACATACAACATAATTTCCGAAAACGGGGTTTGGGCTATGTATCTTTAAATAATGCGGTTAGTTCCAACTTCAAAGATGTTAAGGACAATTAGAAATAACAAAGTACAATGACAAAAATACAACCGGCTTTAGACAATGATTGGTCCTTCATTTCGATCTTGATTTGGAATACATTAAATGTTTTCAAAAGTGATTTGTTTATAAATCAAGCATGACTTCCAAACTGAGATGGAATGTTCATAACATACATTTTAAGTAATGATTACTAAAAGGTAATGGTTACCGGTTTGATTTATTATTGTTTGAAAAAGCCTACTAATGATGGATTACGTATTGTTTTCGGTTTTTTATGATTATTTTAATGGGAATTTTAAAAAATAATAAAAAAAAATCATGATGTTTTATGATTATCGAAGAAAATCAAAGAAAAAATGTATTGCTTTTGATCGTTTTGATAAGCATATACGGCAAAAATTTGAACAAAAAAATCAAATGTAATCAAAGACAATGAAGAAATGTTTTTCTTCAAAGGTAATCAAATAGAAATTGCGGATTTTTGAGAACAATTAAATGATGATTATAAAAAAACCCTAAGAAAAATCAAAAAATATTTTCAAAATTTTAAAAAACTAAATATAATAAAAGGCAATAAAAATAAACTTTCTGGCATCCATACCATCGCTGTGCATATCGTTGTAATTTTTCCTCTAATATCAATTAACAAACAAACATAAAAATTCGAGCTTTGCTCCAACAACAATCACCATAACTATAATTGATACAGGTACAGTGCGGCTGCATAACAAATAACACGGAAGTCTTGATATGCAAAAAAGCCCTTCTGTATCTAAAACTGTTCTATGAACGCGCCTAAAAATATTCCACTTTTCTTGAGTTGACATATAAAAATATATGTACCAAAGAATGTATAAAAGGAATAAGGAAAATGGCACATTAGAGGAAAAATGCATCGCGACGCTACAGGGCATCATAGCTTAGTTGTTAGAGTACTCTAACAGCGGCTTTGGTGCAGACACTTGGGTTCGTATCCCAGTGACCGAGAAGGGGTCTGATGAGAAGTTGGGCACTGCGAAACATGTCATCCCGTACCATCGCTGTGCATATCGTTGTAATTTTTCCTCTAATATCAATTAAACTTTTTTTTATTGTTTTTGATTAATTTTGATTTATTTGATTACTTTAGATTTTTTTTTATCATTTTCCAATGGTAGTCAATTAAAAATTGTGGATTTTCGAAAACAATTAAAATAATCACCTTTCGTTTGATGATCTTCTCCGGAACTGGTTGAGATATCGAAACGATGGACATTTTTATGTTATTGATTTGATAACTATATTGCTCATAATTAAAATGTCTCTATTTCAAACTTTAGTCCGATTTTGTCGAAAATATGGACCCATCAATAAGAATACCGAAATAATCAGGACGATGAGCTGAATCGAAAAAATTTTGGCGGGGTTAGCTCTGCTTGACAAAAAGGCGCTAGAACAAACTTTTATAGCAACTTGACTTTCTACCGAAATCCGAAAAAAAAAATTCTTTTCCATAAAAAGGGGTTTTATTAGAATTCGATAAACAAAAAAGCGAATGGTCTGAAAAACTTCATCAAAACATTGATTTTTGAACTAACTGGCCTTTACTACATGCGCTGAACAGCTTTTAATCTTATATTTTAAACATTTCAAACCTTAGTGGGTACTGTAAAAAATTCGAAAAGAAAGCCACCCTAATACTATGCAATGAATTTTTGAATAAACAAAAGTAGTTCAAGCGTACTCACCAAATGTAAAACAGTGTTGACGACCTCCCGATTGGTCACCTGACCAACCTCGATCAGCCCGATGAGGACGGCAAATTTCAAGTTATCAGCAGTGGTCATCCTGACGATTTCGTCTGGCCGTTTAATTTCACTAAACGGCGGACGTATTATGTCCGCCATTTTGTTAGTTTTATTAATTTTGTTTCGTTTTTCAAATTTATTCGTTTTGTTGACACGTTTTTATTTGAATGTGTTTAAGACACACACATACAGAGACACAAACAAATGTGTCGTATCAATGCACAAATCCAAATATATTAAATATTTGAATAAACTGATTTGTATTAATTTTTCTTTTTATATATTATATATGTAGATTTATATATGTATGCATATACATATTTATGTTGTTTTGACAAGCCAAATAATTGAATTGGATTTAGGTTTCACTTTTTAATTTTAATTTATTTGGGGCACACATAATGCACACCATTGAACTTTATATACACATTATAAGTATGTAATTATGTATATATGCAGATATTATAATGGACATTTGTTGGTGGTGGGTGGTTGGATGCAAGGAGTACAACAGAACTACAAAACACTGCAGTGGAGATTTTTGTGTTAGGTATTTATACACAAATTTTAAATTTTTTTTTTCTAAATTTTTAGCACACATTTAAGTTGTATGTGTATAGGTTTGTTTGCATGTATTTAGCACGATTTTTATATATAAACTTTAATCATTCAAAATTTAATTGGTTATCAAATTAGCTGAGCAATTTTAATGCACATATAGGGTTAGTTAGCATTTGCAAACACGATTAACGCGGTTAAGTTATTAAGTGATTATTTTATACATATATGTAATGAGCATCTATGTATGTATGTATATATTTATATAGTTTTTGTTGATTAAGTTTAGACTTTTGCTGTATTTTACTTTAAACTTTTAACTTTAAATTTATGTTTGCTACTTTTTTTTTAATTTAAAATTTTAAGCACAAGCACTATTAAAATTGTTTATTATTTAATTTGTTTGTGTAAGAAACAAATACTATTTTGTGCTTTCTACAGGATGGATTAGACTTACTTTTTTAAATTTATTAAGAATATGTTATATATATGTATATGGCGTACTATATACTACGTACATATGTTTTGCTTCTAAGTAAAATTTTCAATTAAATCTTAATTTCATTCTTGAATGAATTTTTTTGCTTTGCGCTTCACACACTTTTAGCGTAGAGTTTTGGCATTGCAAACACACACAGTGAACTTTTTATTCAGCTGACTTAGTTGGTTCTCAACATTCAGAAAAGATAGGAAGATGGAAACATCTGCACAAAGGAGTTTTCACACAAAATGCTGAAAAGGAAAGATTCGGTTACAATTAATAAAGACAAAGCAACATACAATAAATACAGGTACAAATGATCTTTAAATATTATAAAACAAAGTCTACAAGTTTTGAATGACGAGATCTCCAACACCACTGAACGGATTGGGATGTAATCTTTTTTTAAATAATCTTGACGATGATAGCTACAATGATAGCTACTCAAAATAAAAGTAGCGGGCGGTTGTGTTTGGAAACGAAGTCTTTTTTTAACTGTATTTAGAGTGCATTAGTGGTTTAGTTTGTCAGCTTGGAAAAGGTAAAGGCCATTTAAGCCAAATCTAAATGCAGATGTACTAAAACACATTGTCTTGTAAGATTTTTCAAGCAAGGGGGGTTTCCAACTACTACCCAACTTTTTCTTGATTGTGCTACAACACTTTTTACAGTAATTCAATTCTATAAATCAAGCCTATAAATAGCGTTGTTTTTATCAAAAAGCAAAATAAAATTTTGATTTTGTTGAGATAAAAAGTATTGTGAAAGTTGTGTGTATAACAAACAAAAAATAGTTTCTACAAATATGAAAAAAAAAAATATCCAAAAATTTTTAAAATTTAAAAAAAAAGATGCAACAAAAAGTTTGATATCAAAATAATATTAATTTTTTGTAAAATATATGTTACGTATGCATATAAGTATGTACCCACATATGTATCTACATAGGAAACTTTTTTTAAACAACTAAACGAAATTTCTTGATATTATTTGTTCAATATCAACGAAACAAAATTATGGACTCCAATAATTTTTGATAATTATTGAAACGAAAAGGATTTCCAATATTTTTTTAATATATTTAAAAAAAACTATTTTTTTGTTTATTTCGTTGTGCACCAATGCTATAAATGCCGTCGTTTCCAAAAAAGGTTTTATGAAACACGCAAAATCAGACATAAGCAGACCACTCAAGGTTTATTTATAGTGAAATTCCTTTTCCATTAGCACTAATATTTGATTTTTGAATAGAACTTAGTTTTTATTATCACTCAAAATTTTATTTTAATTTAACTACCCCTCCAATGTATTCAGCATTGATTGTGAGTGCAGAAACAATTTCGGCAGCACTAAAATTTATTTCCAATAAAACTTCCACTTTATTACCACTCAGTGGCGATTTGTATGGTCCAAAAATAGCAGCTTAGTTTGCCATATTTCTTCAAGATATCCCAAAAATTCGAATTTTTCAATTTGCGTTATAAACAAGATATACAGACAGATTT
Organism: Merzomyia westermanni; assembly: GCA_949987695.1. NCBI lineage: Eukaryota > Metazoa > Arthropoda > Insecta > Diptera > Tephritidae > Merzomyia > Merzomyia westermanni. Next base: position 5,489,964 of record OX465290.1, on the reverse strand, counting down.
CTTCTTTTTCTTCTTAAACTTACAACTTTCAAACACCGGAAAAAGCGCAATATACAATTTCATTTCCATAAAATGTATCAAGAATAGGGTTTTGCATAGGATTAAACAAATTTCCAATCATGCGGGCATATGGTATACATATAAACAATTTATTTTAATAAAATATGTAAATCTGCTCAAAAAAAATAAAACCAAACTTTTTTCGTAAACATAATTTTTGAATTTGTTTTAGTAGTTGGTTGATTTAAACCGTTTTAGAATACGTCTCAAGGAACTATTCTACAGGTTTTTAAAATTATTATCAGTCTAATGTAAATACTTTATTTATATGATTTGGATAAAACGAAAGTGAATGCCGTAATGCCAAAGTATGTAAGTATGTTTTCTATATATATGTAAATACATATTTATGCAAGCAATTTTGCTTACTTCCTCAAATATAGGAAATGTGTCAAAGTACGGCTTCCACATATCTCGTTTACATTTTACATCGGACATATATTTATATATACATATCGTTTATTTTCATGCATTACCGATGTATTTACATTTTAGTAATAATAAAGTTTAATATTTCACAACAATGAAATGAAAACAACTCAGAAATATAGGCCAATTATCTCACATTTTATGGAGTAAATACTAATGTTCGACATGTAACAAAGTTATGGAGTAATTCACACCTCTATTGCTAAAATAAAAATAAAAGTGTGCTGTTTGTAAATATGGAGGACAAATCAAAGAGAACAAAACATCCGGCCAGACAATTTCAAGTACATACATATAGTATATTTGTTCAAGTAAAAGCAAACCTAATGTTTTTCTAGTGACCCTCAGAGTAGCCTTTTTTTATGTTTGTGCTATTTGTTGTGGAATTATAAAATATCTCATGTCGAGTACTTGACAGCAGACCAGTTAAATTTGATTAGTAATTAGTAATCAATTAATTAGACGGTTTTTTCTAATTGGCAATGATTATTTTAATTGTTTTTCAACAAAAGGTAGTTATCAATTGATTACGATTAGAAAAAATAAAAAGTAATCAAAAAAAGTTGTGATTTTTTTTATTATTTTTGATTTTTTTAGCATCGTTGATGTGCTTCTACAATAATACTGAAAAAATCAAAAATAATCAACAAAAAAATCAAAAGTAATCAGAACAACTTTTTTTGATTATTTTGATTTTATTTGAATAATCGTAAAAAATTATGATTTTTTTATTATCTTTTTAACTAATTGGAAAATGATCATTAAAAATTGAAGGTAATGGTAATCAATCATTTAATGGATTCTCAAGAAAATAATCAAACTGGTAATCATTACGATTAGTAATCATTATTTAACAGGTCTGCTTGAAAAAAACTCAATGACCCCATGATTTGTTCCAAGGACCGTAAATAATGATAATTTTAATTTTTTACTCATTCTTGAGTTTTATTTTAGTTTTCATAATAAATATATATATCCTTAACTATGAGGAATTTCATCTTAAAAATTTTAATGAACACCCCTCTTACTCTGAAGTGGTTGATCCCAAAGATAATTTATTGAAAATTTTACTATAAATAGTAGAAAATGGGTATGAGAATATTCGTGCATGTATTTACATATCGTAAATACCCATTTCCAACATTCAATAACCACTTGCCACCATTTAAAGTAGAATTTTCAATAATTTATCTTTAGTATCAATAACTTTAGGGTGGGAAGTTTGTCAGTTCAATTTCTTAAGCCAAAATTCGTCATAGTTCAGGATATATGATGATTTGAGTTTTACTATGAAAACTTAAATAAAACTCAAGAATGAGTAAAAAATAAAAATAATAATTATTTTTGGTCCCTGATTCGTTCATATGTGTTTTATTTTATTGTTGAGAAAATGGCTTGGGTTAAAGTTTACTTGGAAAAACGGCCGTTAACTTATCGGTTGGTAGTCTAATATATTTTCAAAAAGTGCTTAAATTCATGAAAACTTGGCCTTTCAACAGGCAATATCAAAAATAGTTAGAAACACTTTTTTTCACGCGGGATCGGTTACCTCTCGGAAGCGATCGACAACCCTCCGAGTATATTTCTGAAAAAGCTTCTCAGCTGAAATTCATATGCATTCACAGATGGCGTTCGATATCGGCAAAAAATAATAGGACACGTAAATTTGTTATTAAAAAATTTGCAGCAGCACACCAAAAATCCGAAAAGTATTTCGGCTTGAATCTTCTCGGAGGTATATCGAGCCAAATTTTTGACATTATTCATTTTTTTTAAGAAATTGTTTACTTATAATTACAACCATAAATACAGTTACTTATACCTATGTATATGTAAAATGTCGCTGGCCGGATAGAGTGTACGTAATTGAATGTGGCACACGATCATAAAAGTTGAAAATTAAAATCGGTTAATTTAACGTGTACCGAGAGGGCAAGAATTTGAGGTAAAAAATACTCGTCGTATTAATACATGCCTACGTACATACTATATGTACTTGAATACATACATAAGTGTATTCTCTCACTCTTATTATCTATCTTTGTATCAACATTTGTGTATAAACTTAATGGCGAACATAGATAGAAGTATGAACCCAGCAGGAAGCTCAGCTAACTCCAACTGAATTCTTCGCAAGGTGTGTTGTTTGAAAACTCGGATGCATATATGAAAGTGGTCTAGTTGGTAGTTAATAGTGTCCGGCACCACTATTAAAATAACTATAAACAATCTATGGTACTAAAATTTTGCAATCAAAACAACGATTAAGCAGAGATGGCACCCGGATTATTTTAAAATCAAAAAAATTAAGTTTCGAAAAAATTTAAATTCGAAAATTGTTGGAAAAATAAAACTCGAAATTAAGTAATTTCAAGGTAGTTTGGCAGATGTTCCTTTGAAATGAACTGAATTCTTGTGGTTTTTGAAGCTTTTAAACTTGAACTCAATTCGTTTAAACGTTAAATTTTAGAATCTACTTTAGTGCAGCCGTTTCACTTTAACTTCAAAATTCAACTTTTTTTATTAGTTGTCCGCTCTCAAGCTAGCTTAGAAGATTTCATAGTAAAATCTTTTTGAGCAGACATAAAAAAGTTTACAAAACTCAGTGTCGAAAAACGTTTTTGAATAATATCATTGTTTTTTTTTTTTTTGCGTTTTTTAACTCTAAACACCGCACAGCTTTTAAGATAAGTCTGAAAGATACACAAATTAACTATGTAGATTTCCAAAATCTAAGAAAATTTTTTCGCTGAGGTTACCACTGAGCATTTTAAACTAGAAAATTGTCGTACTTAAAATGCGTGAACTATGAAACTACTTACGCAGAGACTTTCTAAGCTACTTAAAACAAGATTTGTAACATATTTGTTTTTTTAGTTTTTAAAATTTTTCCTCAGGGCATCCAAAAATCTATATTTCCTTTCGTAAAAAAAGTTAAAGATTTTTTTCAAAATCTTTTTTTTATTGCGTAGTGTACAAAACTTTTTCGACAGTCGATTTTCCTCAATTTCAACTTTAAAACTAATACCCTTGTTCGATATTTTATTTGAGACAAGTTTTTCCAAAATGCTCCACAGTGCCCGGCGAGGAATTAGAAACAAAATGTTAGCGATGAAGTATAAACTTATTCAGCAATAAATCCACTTTTGAGGCAAGAGTTTTAAATTTGTGATTACATTTAATAACCGCCTAAAAGATTTAAGCAAGTTGCCATTTTGATCATCAACTGACTGAACTCCAAATCCCTTCCACAAAGTAGGCAACACAATCTTTTACCGAATATGAATACGTAGGTACTCGGGTACGTGCAAGTACTGAATTGAGAAGATACGCGCTTAAAGTAACTTTCAGAGTCCCTAAAAACAAATCACTAGGCATTTTCCGGTTCCCAGACACATCAGCAACTGCCACTTGCTATCTCCACACCTGCACATTACAGTCAGAGGTTTGTTATACACATTAGCGTGTTATTTATGTACATATGTAGTTCTGTACATTGTTTTTTACCAATTGCATTTGTCCAATTAGAAAAATATCTTTTCTTTGTCATCAACGTCAAGTTTGCGTTTTGCATTCTTCGTATTTGTTGTTATTTTGTTCGCACATACACACATACATATTTTGCACGCTAGTGTGACTTCACACGATACGAAAACATTGAAAAATCAATGAATCGCACCAACAAAGACAACACTGAAGCAATGAGCAAAAACTCAAGTGGCAGTCACTCCAGACCGCAGCAGCGACGGTGGCTTTAGCAAAAGCAGCATGATAATATATGTAGTAGAAAAAAAGAGAATGCAAAAATAACGAAATAAAGAAAATTTATATATTAAACACAACGATATTTAAGTGGGTACGCTTTTGTGGATGTTTGTATGTATCTACAATAAGTATTATGTTAACCATTTAGTATTCTTGAGTTGTGATAAAATGTCCATCAGTTTATGAGTTAACTAATTTAACTTGCATTTCAGTTTTTTTATTGAATGAATGTGTCCACCTTGGTACACTAGAAACAGCTAGTTAAATAATCTACCCCCACTTTCAACACAAATACAATAAAACAAAAAAGTACCAGGTAGCAGCAGCGACGCAGTGTTGCACGTCAAGGTACGACGTCGACGGTGACGTCGTGAGTTTCTACTACTTCTGCTATTCTTTTTGTTGTTGTGGTAGTGGTGTAACACACAAAATTTTAGAGCTCTATTTTTTTATCCAATTATATATTGTAACTTTATTCTTATTGGACTCTTTTTTTCAAATCACTGTACCGTGTTGCAATCGAAACAAATTTTTTAACGTTAGTTTAAACATATAGAAATACGAATTTGTGTTAAAATTACATTGTATTTGTTGTTAGCTTCGCCCACCAGCGAGTTTTTACAGTATTTTTGGTTCTGTACTACTATATTATATTTGCCTTTCAGCTCATCTAACCACTTTTTTTGCTATTTTCCGAAATTTTAAAAACACCGCGTCATTTGAATGTTTTTTCACGACGGCGTCAACATAACTAATAAGGGAAAATTGTATGCAGCACTGGGCGTTCCACAGTCCACGCATGTCTCGTCCACAATATTCTTATTAGCTTGAAGTTGGCCTCGGTTGCAGGACCAGTTTAATATTCCAATAAGAAAATCCCTCAATATCTATTGTTTTCTGTCAGTTTATTTTGTGCTGACATTCGTTTGTTTATTGCTGCTCGCTGGTGTATTTAGTACGTGTTCAGACAACGCAGTTTGATATTGCTCATATTTCGGTAGCTCACTTAAAACTATTTCATCAGGTAGAGCTTCGATATGGCATTGCATTGTCCTATCGTAATTTCAAGTTGATTCTTGGTTTGTACATGTACTTATCAAGTATTTAAAAGAATTTTTTTGTATTTGAAAGTAGTTTTTTGTGTTGGAAAATTTATTTAGAAATTCAGCTTACTTGTAAAGGGTGTTTTTTTAGGGGTATAGAACTTCGAATTGAAATAAAACACAAGAAAATCGTTTTAAGGTCCATCAATTTGGTTTTATTGGAAGGATAATTTTATGCCATTAATGTTTAAATATGATTTCGGGCATGTGGCCGCCGCGGCTGGCTCGAATAAAGCCAATTCTACAGGTTCAATTTTCAACCACTTTTTCGAGCATATGGGGCCGTATGTCGGCAATAACGCCACGAATGTTGGCTTCCAATTCCCCTAACGTTTCTGGTTTGTTGGTGTAGACGAGCGACTTCACATATCCCCAAAGAAAATAATCCAATGGTGTCAAATCACACGACCTTGGTGGCCAATTGACAGGTCCATTCCGCGAAATTATGCTCTCATCGAATGTTTCCTTCAATAAATCGATTGTGACGTGCGCTGTGTGGCATGTAGCGCCGTCTTGTTGGAACCACAACTCACCCACATTCATGCCATCCAATTCGGGAACAAAATAGTCGGTTATCATGGCTCTATACCGGTCTCCATTAACGGTAGCTGCCTCTCCAGCATTATTGCGGAAGAAGTATGGCCCAATGACTCCACCAGCCCATAGAGCACACCAAACAGTCAGTTTTTGTGGATGTAATGGCGTTTCAAGGGTCTCATGTGGATTCTCTTCACTCCAAATGCGGCAATTTTGCTTGTTGACGTAGCCATTCAACCAAAAATGAGCCTCATCACTGAACAAAATTTTGCGATGAAAACCAGCATCGAAATCAATCTCATTTTCGGCCCATACACCAAAATCACGACGCATTGCATGGTCTCGCGGCTTTAATTCTTGCACAAGCTGGATCTTGTAAGGTCGCAAGCCAAGATCTTTGCGCAAAATCTTCCATAAAGTTGATGGACAAAGCTCCAATTGCTGTGCACGGTGGCGAATCGATTCATTCGGGTCCTCTTCAACACTTTGCTCTACAGCGGCAATTGTTTCTTCGGTGCGCACTGTTCGACGTCTCTGCGGATGCGTATTATCACATAGAGTAAACGTAGTGCGAAAACGATCCATGGTTAACCGAATTAATTGCTCTGATGGACGATTATGTCGACCATAAAATGGACGGAGCTCACGGTAAACTTCGCGAACTGAACCATTATTTTCGAAATAAATTTGCACGATTTGCAAGCGTTGTTCTTTTGTCAACCTGTTCATGATGAAATGACAAACCAAACTGACCATAAATGACATTAGAGTTGCCAGATTTGACCACAAAATGCCAGTTTTATCTCTATTCGAAAAACAAACCTGTAAAAAAAACACCCTGTATGTCTGTAAAACAAAGAAATATCAAATATTTTGGGCAGCGTGATAGTTATCAAAATTACTTATAAGCATGGTATACGAATTTTGAAAGTAGATGCATTTCATTTCGACGGATACAGAACATTTGTTAAGCTTTGATAAAATTTTTCGTAAACATTATGTAGGAAAGGGCCACATTGGTCATGCATAATTTTTGACATTTTGAAAAAATTTTGGGGACTTTTCTTCATTCTTCGAAACACCTCAAAAAATAGTTTCGAGTTTTATTGATTTTAAAAGAATGCTGCTAAATTTCTTATAGATAAAGTAAGTGCTAAGAAGCATTGAAAGCAAGTTTTATTTATACTCTTTAGCCGTAGTTTACGCGAGGCTATTCTGCTTGATGCGCTTGTTTAGGGTCCAAAACATATTATGGGTTTACTGTCTTTTGGTGTTATTACATCTGGTTTCACGAAGTACGAATTTGCGGGTTAATTACGCATATGTATTTTCTTATTTACTTTACTACGTATCACCTCTGCGCCCTTAACTTTTTCCTCTAATATCTTTATTTCAGGCAGCAAATCTTTTTGTTTCCTTCAAAAAACTAACCAAAGAGCGCATTTGAAAGTTTTCTTCAGAAACATAGCAAACTGCATGGAGACAGAAGACATAAATCCTTGAACATATCCAACTCAAATGACCTATAACCTTGCGAATCCTCCTCATACACATTGGACTAAATTTTATCCTAAGTAAGGGATTGTTGATAATAAATTTGTAATTACTGTTGCCCCTCAAAAAGATATTTTTCCTCATGGTAATGCTGTTTCTATTACTAAAAATAGAATTAATACACCTACTAATCATGTGGGAGTATTCGTTGACGAAAAATCGCTACAACCAACAAATAGTTCTTTGTGAGTCAATCTGGTAGCATGATTTTTAATGATTTGTCATAACTTCAGTAAACGTCAAATGGGTAACATGGCTGCCTACTACAAAAAGTGAATTTACCTTGTATTGTTATACCATGCTTACAAGTACCGTCACTGTACTTAAGTTTTCGAAATACTAAGATACTTACTTCTGTACTTGTACTGGTACTTGCTTTTTACATGTCTGCCTCTAACAAATTAATTAATTTGCAGATTTACCTCACTTTCATTCGCTAGCACCATCCAGCTAATTTTTATAATCTGCACACAGGAATTTTGTTACTATATACCCGATTTACCTTTTTATTGAATCATGGGCGGAATGTTTTATATGGCCCTTTGTTCACCAACTTCAACTGTAAATACCAGCATATATTTAAATACTGGTATATTGTGAGAAAATCTACTTTAGGAGCAGCGACTCCAATTTCATATGAAATTTTATGTCCGCTTTTATAAAAACCCGTTTACTCCAATGTAAGGTTAATTCGACGATGATTCGATGATTTACGGCAATTAAATCCCGGTTATCATTAACCGGCTAACAAGAAAATTTTTTTGTACTATATTAAACATAAGTGTCGCTGCATACCACGAAAAGCACGGGTTAGGGGCTTAGAATATGCTCGAGGTAGGCATACCGGTCGTAATATCCACCAAGGTAATGACGTGCAACTCGATGGTTGATCTACGGATATGATGCCTCTCACCGCTCATTACCCATCCCTCCTTCCTTACGGGTGACATGACCTAAAAGGTTACACTGGTCATACCAAATCGCTACTACGACAGTCGGACACACGGGAGTACCTCAGCGTACCGGATTCATATCCGGCCAAGGGCTGTCAGTTCGACAGCACTCCCCAAAACCTTCGGGGAGTGTTTTTGTCGTTACAACAACAACAAAAACAACAACCAATGCATAATTACTCAAACGATGTTGTGGTCATTGTTTCCGACAGCCACCGAGTGCTAAAGCACGTACAAAAACTTCGGGAGAGGTATCAGGAGACGCGTATTGCTCCCAGAAAGCCTTGTTCGGATCCGGAAAGCAATTATTTTTAGGAGTTTGCAAGAAAGTTAACAATTTTCTGTCGTTTTACTGGGCAGCTTAAGTGTATAGTATGGAATAACAATTATTGTGTTATTTCTATAATTTTTCAATACTAGAATTGAGTGAGTGGTCTTAGCTGCACATTTCGGAACGCAAAATATGTGTGATTACAACAACCACATGAAAATAACAGTAAATTTTAAATATTGATTGCAAATATCTCTTGACAGAAATATATATACGAGTTTCCGCTTTCGGAGGTCATAACGCGTCTTTTGATACCTTTCCCAATATATTTGGACATGTTTTAGCGGTTACGTACGGTCGTATGGAATTACCTGATTTGGCTATAATAATCACCTTCACAAAACGTAGCATATTTTGGGCGACCTTGAGTGATTGCTACCGCCCAACAGAACGGATGTTGCTTTTTCAAGTTGCTTTCTTCGATGTTGGCAACATCGTGAAAGTGAGTAATTTTCAGACTAAGGAAAGCAGAAAATTATTTTCACCTTGAAAAAATGTTAAATTAAGTACTTAAATTGATAGCTTTGATACCAAAAACAAGATAATTGTCGTGTAAGATATTTTTTTAATTCCTACACAATTAAGATATTCTAATTAGACAACGTAAAAGGATTTTTATTAATTTTCGTTGAATCGCTCGAACTCGGTTGTTGGGTTGTTTCATCTAACATTACACGAAGTGGAAAATCAAAATTTTTCCAAGAAAAATATTGTTTCCTTCCAAATTCACAGTGGTATTAAACCAAACAAATTCTAGTAGCCTTTAAAAGGACACAACCTTTGATGTAAATCCATAAAATTGAAAAACATATTTGTTGGCTGACTACTAGAATGACATCATCAAACCTTTAAAGTAGCTATTTTCGCCGTGCCTTTCTTCCATATATTTACTTCTATATATATATCAAACGTTTTTTTGTTGTTTACTTAACAGGTAAAACAACAGTAATCGAATTTTGAGGCTAGTTTTAGAACGGAATCACCACCAATATGGATCGAAAAGCTGAATTGGAGCGTAAGAAGGCCAAATTGGCAGCCTTGCGGGAGGAGAAAGACCGTCGTAGGCGTGAAAAAGAAATGAAAGATATGGAGGAAGCGGCTGGACGCATAGGCGGCGGTGTTGGGATAGACAAGGATCAGAGAAAGTAGACTTGACTCAATCGGCAAGCTTTCTGCAAGACTATAATTTCTGTTTGTTTTTGTACTTAGGGATTTAGATGAAATGTTATCTTCGCTTGGTGTCGCACCTGTTTCCGAGGTACTATCATCATTGTCATCTGTAAATTCCCTTACTTCGGATAACTCAAATACGCAAACCCCCGACGCAAGTCTGCAAGCGAATACAAATGGCATTGGGTAAGTTTGTTAGTAGTTCGATTAATTTCTTATTGAAGAAAGAGGATTGTGTCAAATAAAACGTGTATTATCCTATCCTTATTGCAATTTCAAGTATCGTGAAGAAGCAGCCCTTAAACTTAAGCGTATACAATGTGCAATCAACCAACATTCCACCAAAAGAAACAATGGTATATTCAAAACAAACTCAAACAACTAGTTCCGGTGGGCATGAGCGTGATGGTGGGTACTACAAATATATAAGTTAGTTAATAAAGTTATTGTTCACCAAAGATTCGTGTTACTTGTTAAGCAACGCCTAAAATGTATGTTTGCTTTAACCTTGCTATCAAAGTTTAATACAGTTTATTAAAGTTATTTCTTACAAAAAAGTAGCCAATTCGAAACGTAAATATTAAAATACCCACTAGCAAAAATTTCATTATGTCTGATCTTATGTTGATCCAATATTGTTTTTATTGGAACGGAAAAAGCAGTTGCATTGACCTGCAACCTGGTGGCTTATCTCCCGCTTTGTAACATTTTTAACTCCAAACTTCTTCTCAATAAAAAAAAAAGCATGGTGTGTAAAAGAAATCGTTTTCACGGTAGTCTGGGTATTATCGGACCGCCTTCGATTAGATTTGACAAAGGTCTGCCGATTACACTCCCCGACGACGACTTAGACAGGGTTGCATTGAAATAATCCTTGGTCCGGTAAAGCCCAAATCATTCCCGTACGATAGAACCGGCTGTTGTGGGAATGCACAACATTTATCCCAAACCTTATAGTAGTGTTTCTGCAGTACAATTCGTGGGACAGGTGATATCAGAATAGCTTAGAATATATTATAAAAAACATTCTCACATACTCCTACCGTGTCGTCAGCCATTTTTTTAGTGAAACGACGAAAAACTCCAAAATCTACAATGGCAACGCACTGGCATCCACTTCCGATTTTATGTCACTGTCGATTATCTTCGCCTTTGGCTCCAAGACCGTAAAGACTAATCCCTATGAAGAATATTGCCAAAGAATAGGGCCTTTTTTCGATTTATGATATATTTTTTCAGTGTAGTTCGCGAACGAACTAGTTCAATTGAACGAATCAATTCAGTGTCCACACTTTTTCATTTGTTTCCTAAGTTCCTTATCTAAGTGAGCGACCTAATTCACTTTTGAAAAAAGAACTAGTTCGTTCGATCATTCAGTTTGTGTAAACCAAGCAATGTATTCGTGAGTTCCAGCATGTTTTGCATGTTATCAAATGTTTTCGTTTACCCTATTTACTTACATAATTAAACAATTAAGCACGCATCCCTAAACATATGTACATATATATCGCTATTCAAATACATATATTCTACTCCTTAAGTATTAAGTTGTCCTGATTAATTGAATGTATGAAGAATCTTATGAGTAAATCATAGTGAAATAAAATAACAAATACAGTTCTTTCTTGCCACTCCTCACCTCTATCAGGATACATGGAGGATTGGTGGAGACCACGCAAAGGTACTGATATTTATTATTTCAGCAAAATAAAAAAAAATATAACTTAAAAAATTTGTTAAATTACGTTAACTATTTTTTTTTTATAATTTCCCACATACACTTGGCATTACCGCATTGAATGCATAAGCGAAAAATTGTCAGCTATGTCACACTTTTTATATTCGCCTTTGCTTCTGTTAAAGAATTTTTTGGCATTTTTTTTTTTTTTATTAAATTCATGATCAGTTTTTTCATTTCATTTTTTGTTTGTGCTGTGTATGTACTATTCGTTTAATAATCTACCTCTATTCTCTTTTATTTATGATTTCTAGCTCACGCTACGGATTACTATGGTGAGTTCTCCCTTATGTATAAAATTATTGCGAAAAATAGAATGATACAATGTATATACATGTGTATTATTATATATATATATGTATTAAAGTATCTGAATGTTTGTGAGTTTTTTAGTTTTAGTTTATTAATTTACTGTAATATTTACATAAGTGGTTGTATTATTACCAGAATTGGTTTTTTTACTTAATGCAGTTGAAATCTTTATTTCCATGTATTTTAGAAAATCTCGTCTTTAGAGTAGGTCGATTAAGATGTAGTTGTAGTGGAATACATTTTTGTTTCGTTTCTCTTAACATTTTTTTTTTTTTAATTTTTTTTTTTTTACAAAATCGAAAACCATTTTTGATCCTTCTGGCCAATGTCAAACATACTTAATTTTAAGTTTCAGCCTTTAAAAGCGATTCACATTATAATTTTTTTCTCCACCCATTTTATTATTTCGATTTTCTAAATCGACAATATATTGGTTGTTTATATAAGTTGGAAAAAGTAGTCTGGTAAAAATTTAATTTTATAATTTAGTACAGTTCGTAATCGGTAAGAGAATGTATTCAGTTTAAAAAAATTAATTTATATATGTATGTGTACATATGTACAAAAAACAATTTTTATTGGCATATGTTAAGGACGGCTTTAAGTTTTTGTTATATCTTTTTTAGATTCTTCCTCAAACCAATCCAATCATGCAAATTCATTATAATTCAAATTGTTAACATTTCCAATCAGGTCAATAATTTTTTCATTGTTTTTGTGTGCATTTATATACTGGTGTACATAACAAAAGCAATTTTTAATTTCAAAATCAATATCATGCATGCTAATACTATGATCATAAAACCTTAGTTGATAAATACTGTGCAGATTATTATTATTCAAACATATGAAAGAAATGTATTAGTTCGCGAACGTTCAACACGTTCACGTATATTAAAACAGTGTTTAATATAAATATTCACATCGGTATTCAGTAAAGAGTCTATATTCACAAATAGAATAGAAAAATCGATGCCTTATTGGAAAATCTCAAATTCAATGACTTAAAATTATATCGATTTACTGAATACCAAGAATGAAATACTGTGCATTTGAACATTTGGGATTTTCATATAATTTACTTAATTTGCATTTAAACAAAAAAAAAATGTTCCTTTAAAACTCACTGAAGAAGCAAGTGAAAACATATTTAAAAAACAATTTACTTCAATGATCTTTATTCTGTATATTTTTCAAGACGAATACAATCTAAATCCGGGTTTAGAGTGGGAGGATGAGTTCACAGGTAGGTAAAATCTGCATCAAAATATATTATGGCAGTAGCGGAACGACATGAAGCAAAATAGGAACGTAACAAATTCTCTGCGTAAAATAAAAGAATACATTAAGTTTTTAAGAAATTATTACAGTTTCAACTTGTTAAATTTCTATGTAGGGCATTATTGCATAAGAGTTTAAATTTTAAGTTGACTTAGCCAAGTTGCTTGGATGCATATCAAATTCATGTTTCTATATGTTAACTGCTTCTGAGCAATAAATATTTGTATAAGCGGGTATTACAAATTACCAAACAGTATATAAAATCATATTCGTGTCCCGTCATCAAAGTACTACCACATACCTCAAATCCCCGCCCATAAACTGCATTTTGTATAAATTTATAACACTCTAATTAAATAATTAATCAGTTTATATACTTCTCTTGTAATTAACTTGTAAATTTGTATGAAGCAACAATTTTTTTTTGTATACTTTCTTTACTTACATTACTTACAAAACTTCCTTTCTTTCTTAACAAATTAGAACTTATCGTTTTGAAAAAAACAGCAAGTGTTTCAACTGCAGGGTTGTCTGATTTTAAACCTGGTCATCAAAATTTATATAAAATCACACAACCTTTATAGTTTATAAGATATTGTGAATCCTTATAATTTGACTGCGCATCATACTGTAAACTAGGTCTAAGTTACATTTGGTGGGCCAAGTGAAGGGTAGCAAAAGTTTTTAGATTGCCCTATTTATGAGCCAGAATAAGCTTCGTACGTTTGTTTAGTTTATAAATATGCAATCGGATATGTAATGTACCTCCAGCTACTAGTTTTTTATATATGCAAATTCTAGAGTAACTACCTCTATGAATCTGGATATAAGTAAGAAATAACGAAATTGTTGCAAACCGCAGCTTCCTTAGAAGCACATCTCCGTAAGCACTTTGACGAGATCCGACATCACATGATATCGTCTTTTGATCCAAAGGTTATCAGCTCCCGCCTGGTGAATGCCGCCTTTCAGGCACAAGCAGCACTAATTGTCTCAGAGGAAAGCGAACTGCCGCGGGAGACATGAGTACTATCTGGATACTGCAATATACTAAACTCCTTTCTATTCAGACTGCACTCTGGCATGCCGAATGTTAGACCGGCCACCGGAGCAGACACTTCTAACACCAAGTTCAGTGTAACGACTGCGCAACAACAATAGAAAACGTCTTAGACTGATTAGCCAAAAATAAGAGTTATTCTGTCTGTTTAGAATGCCGACCTATCTCGCTCTGGCGATTTTCTGAACTAATGTAATGGAGTAATCCTGCAGGTTAGGGGTTTAGAACATGCCCGAAGGAGGCATACCGGTCGTAAGAGGGGACTAATATGCACAAAGGTAATGACGTGCAACTCGATGGTTGATCTACGGATATGATGCCTCTCATTACCCATCTTATCCCTTCTTACGTAAGGAGAGGTGTCATGACCTAGAAGGTTTCACTGGTCATAAATCGCTACCACGACAGTCGGGCAGTACCGCAAGGGAGTACCAGAGCGTACCGGGTTCAAATCCCCGTTGATTCGACAACACTCCTCAAAACCTCCGGGGAGTGTTTTTGTCGGTACCACAACAATAACAAAAAATAGTTTTTCGTCGAAGGTGATTAAGGTCGCTCTAAGGTCTCTTCCTATTTTTTTACTTTTTCCATTTTTTGCTAAGAAGCTTTTCAGATTTGCGTCACCTCCAATTTGTTCAGCATTATAGCAATATCTACTGAATGAAATAAAAATAATTAGGAGCACAAGAAACATAGCTAGACCCTCGGCTGTAAATTTAAATATGTATAGACTAAATAATTGCATAATTTTCTCAAATTTCCCTACATGCTTTGGCGCTTTGAAAACACAAACTACATATGTACATATACACATCCCGAGGGAAAGATGGGGATTGCATTACATTTCTCTTTTATGAAAATATGTGTGAGAATTATGGAAAGTAAAGATGAAGCCAAAAGAAAGCGAAACTGTAATGTGCTGTCGCTTTTTAATAATTTCTCCCATAACATTGTTATAAGTCGTTAGTAGTGGTCTGATTTTTGCGATTCAGGCTCTATATAAAATAATCAGCCCAATTCTAAATATTCTCACGGAATAATTTTCTCTCGGATTTTATTGTTCCCTCGGAAAAATTCCTCCAATTATGGTCTCCTAGGGAGAAGAATAATTGGGGAAGAGGAATTTCGAACTTTCGAAATCAGCTGTTTTGGCAATTGGCATGGTATACACGGATTTCTAAACTGGCTAACGAAATTTAAAAATGTAAATATTGTGAATAATTCGTTTTAAAAAACGAAAAAAAAATGTAAAACAACGTTTAGTGTTGCTTTTCATGCGTTTGTGGAAGAAATTAAGCGAAAAGAGCCACAGGAAAATAAACACAGGATTATGAGATAGTACAAGGTGGCGCAAAAGTAAGCTTTCGATGTTCAGCATATCGGTTGTGGCACGTGCAGTGTGTGCTGTTGCACCGTCTTGTTGGAACCACATGTTTTCCAATCCCAATTCATCAAGTTGCGGCAAAAAGAACTCGTTGATCATTGCTCTGTAGCGCTCACCATTCACAGTAACCATTTGGCCCCGACCGATTATTGGTCAAATAAATAGTCAGCAATATTCCGCGTTCTGGAGCAGTGTAGCGTAACATTGTTTATTAACGTGTATTTCGCATGTGTTTACTACACAAATGTCAAAACAGAACTGACTTTAGGGGCCAATCGCAAAATTTATAGCATTTTCTGATAGGAGGATTACTTTTGCGCCACCTTGTTCATATACGCTTGAGTTGCCGCAAACGTTATCTACAATTTCTGTTTGCATATTTAATTTGCTTTCTGCTGTTTGCAGATTTAAAAAGTATTATAGAATAAACAAGCCCGGAACTCCTTACATCGCACACTCAGCAACTCAAAAATACAATTTCATGATGGCCTTGCATCAAGTTTAAAAACAGCCATATCTGTTGTACATTTGTACTTTTCGATCTAAAATACATCGTATTCTAATATAACATTATTTTAGTTTAGTATATACTTACACAAGTTAATAGTTTTCCTATAAAAATATAAGAAACATTCAATTTTATCCCGCGCTCCTTTCAGGTTAGCTGGTGAAAAAATTCCTTAAAAATGACAGCGAAATCTCCCTTTTCCTCAAATTCGTAATAGCTACTTTTCTCCCTTAACTGGTTTTCCCTTTTTCGAACATTATTCAGAATAAGAGGAAAGGGAGGAGTGAAAAAATTCCCAAGGATTTTTTATTCAGAATATGAGGAATTTGAGAGGGGGAAAAATCCGTGCGGAATTTTCATTTAGAATTGGGCTGAATATGTATGTACAGATATCGCCATTCAACACGCTTCGCTTGATATCCTCACATTTTGTTTTCAAAAACCTACCAAACAGTTTAAAATATTTAATTGAATTTTTCGCTAAAGAAATATTTTTAGGATATTTAAAATATGTATAAGAAATATAAATTGGGTGGAGAAACGTGAATATAATATGACGACATGTTGAAACAAATGAAATATTTATGTATAATGAAATATATATTTTTGTATTTTTTGTTTGAACTCAGAGTTACACTCTAACGATTATTTTTAAATTGGCTCTTGTATACATTATTAGTATTTATGAAAGCATATTTTTTTTTTAACTAATAAATATGTTTTTCAACAACTAAGTTAAGGTTGTGGCTGCACATAAATATGTACACTAGGCTGATTCGGAAAACACTTATATTTTCTAGCAAACAGAACGTACAGAAATGTGCTGTAATTCACTTTCGAGTGCCTATGTAAATTTGCTGGTCAATGACAGCGAAATCGCGTTAAAGTGAAATGCAGCACATGCCTGTTAAACGTAAAAATAAATACTAGTTTCTAATAAATAGTTTTAATGAACAAATTGCAACCACTTTTAGTCATCCATCAGATACGTCGTTCTAGATCGATAATTCATTGAGCTTTTCAATCGTCCTTGCAAGTACTGGAAAAGCTCAGAAAAGGCGTAGATAGATTTTTTCGTGTCGACCCTCATTGAATTCTTATGTTAGAATATAAAATAACAGAACAACACGAGCGCTTTAATTTCGGTCATGTTTTCCCAGCTTTTCGATAGTCTGGATTTCACTGGCGAGTAATACCTAAGTATTTTAGGTAGCAGTTTGCATTATCAATAACCTGCTAGGACCCACCTAATTTTAAATAAAATTCAGTTTTCTGTATAAAAGGGTTATCCGGCTAGATCATTATTTTGCATTGATTGAAAATCGAATAGCAACTAGTCGACTAACTGTATAGTAAAAGTATATTCTTTGATTTTCTACTAACCGATTGATGGATTAGTCGATTATTCGGAGTCATTCTATATAACCCTATATATATTGAGTATATGCTATTTAACAGTTCATATAAAAGTATAAATTCAGTAGAAGCAAAGTGATAACACCCGAAACAAAACGTTGAGCCTGTTTGAAAGAAAAAGAATAAATTTTCTGAATTAGTTTAATGGCCACACATAAAGAAACGCACGCAACATTAACTATTATAAAAAAAATAATAATTTTCATAAGATTTCAAAAAGTGAAAAAATATTATTCTTGGCCATGAGCTCGTTTCAGGAATAATTAAATATTATTGTTTATTAAGATTATAAAATTAATGGTAAAATTTACAAACAAAAAAAATTATGTTTAATTTGAATGTGTATTTACTCTCTTTGCATTTGTTTTGTATAACCTACCAGTGCACGTTATCAGCACTTAACTCACCACCTTGCAATCAAAATTAAATTTACAAATTTAAGAGCATTGCTCATAATTTTCTTTTGCATTTCATAACCTCTACGACTGTAATAAATTTTAGAAACCCAGCGTTCATCACAGAACTAAGTCGCGAGTTTACACCGAGGTGTTTATTATAATCCGGAAGTGGTAACTCGCAAGAGTAAATTATATTCCATAAGTTCACATCAAATCAAATTGAGTCATGCCATATCCCATGAAATCTAATACTATGTACACACTGACATGTTTTGGAGCTTATTTTCGAGGCAAAACATGCTGAAACCCGGTGTTTCCGCCTTTTAAACAACTCCGAAAACCCCTTCCAATCAGTGTCGGCTCTAAATTTTATCGATAATAGTAAAACATAGTAAAAACGTACTGTAACATAACTGATATGTCGTTGGTCTTTCGCTGCCAGAATAGAGCTAGTGTAATAAGTTAAGCATTTTATGAAATAATTCGCTATCCCTTAATTCAGTTTATTAGTCTCACAGGGTTGCTAGATCGCTGTCAAGTGAAAATAAGAATCGTAGGTATGAACGAACTTGTTTTATGTGAAGTGTTTTATACGAAATCAGGCGTTTTAGGCTGCAGTGTGTACATAGTTTTAGCCTGTGCCAAGAATTAATTTAAAAAAATTAGTAGAATCTTTTCACAAGAAGCGAATAGCTGGCTCTGTGTAAACTCGCATTAAGTGATGACGTCGGATTTATATTCAGTAGATTTGTTATCAGGCAATTTGTACTAAAACGCTTTTTTAATTCTTAAGCTCCACGTCTTGGAGAGTAATATATTTAAGTATGCATACTAAATTTTTCAAGAATTTTCCTGTTCGATATAAAAAAATATTTTTAAATTACTATTGCTGCAGTAGCATTCATGACTCGAACAATTAATGTTGCTCCCATTACGATTACTGTAATCATAATTACACACTTCTTCAAATTACGACTACTGTAATCATAATTGATTTGTAATAGCAATTATTGATCGAGCTCTATCCACAAGGAATACGATATCAAATCAAATTATAGAATCACCGTAGTGTCACATGGATTTGCCCCTTTGTAAATTTAAGGTCATTCATTCTTTATTCATCTGTTTTCATCGTTAACACATAATAATCAACATTAAAAGCTAATATACATAAACTTTTGTGTTTATAACTCGTTAACACTTTGCACGCTACGCCATTCCCTACCATCATCCACCATACACTGCAGCCGCTAAAATTCACCACTATTTTTTCAGTGTATTTATCCAAAATCTAAAATAAAATAAATATATATCAAAAAACTTCAGCTATTACTATAAAATAATTTGAAACGAGTCATTCAAAACATTTTCTTTATCCAAAATCTAGGCCAATTTTTTTGTTCAATATATCTTTTTGCGTTCGCAAGGCATTTTATTTTGTCACAGAGCTTTTCAAAATCTCTTACTGTGTGCCATTCTCATTGGTTAAGTTGAAAAAAACCGGCTCTTTTATGTATCGACGGTTGACTGCAAGAACACCTTATTTCAAAAAAATCCCTTATTTCAGAATTTGGTTGAAGAACCCTTTTCTCAACCGAAAATGTTTTGAATTCTGGGTGAGATATAGCGTTTTTGAAACTCATTTCGATATAGGGCGTTATTGAAAAAAATTATGGGTCAGCCGTTCTTCATAAAAAAATATTTTAAAACAAGTGATCTTCCACTCAGCCGTCTTTTTTGTATTTCATTAGTTCGTAAAACAATATAAGAAAATATATTTAAACAAAACCCTGTTAATAAGCTCTTCTACCCTCTGGAAAGATTTAGTAAATTTCAGAACGACTTTTCTAGATCATTTTGAGATCAATCTTAGTTTGTTTCGGACTACCGGTTCAAATTCCTGCAGGGGCAGAGCTTGCTTAAATTATAGAAAGAGATTTTCTAATAACTTGCGACGTACATGATGAACTTGATGCCCTAGGCTCTGAAAATAAAAAATATCTTCGAAGTGACGGCCTACTCGGCGAGCAAGCATAAACTCGTATGCAAAATAAGTTCGGACGAAACCCTAGGCCGCAAATTATACCAAGTACCTATCGTAGGGTGGGAAAGACTAAAGCCCATCGTCGAAAAGCTAATCGGACCTTATCAGTGCGACTTCAGAATTGGCAAGTCTATCATGCACTAGATCTTTACTATACATCCAATCTTACAGAAGACCCACGGTAGCGCTGTTATGCCTGAATTTGACTTCCCTGCAAAGCTTATACGGTTATGCCAAATGACTTTCAGCAATTCCAAAACCTCTCTCAGGATTATGGAGGAGCTTTCGTAGCGTCAGACAAGACGACTTCCTATCGTGCGACTTCTTTCATTTGGTGCTGGTCACAATAATTTGAGCATCAGAACTAATGGTAGAATCTCTTACAAGAGCGTGCAATTTATGTTGATGAAATTGATAAAGTCACTGTCGACAGATATAAATTTGAAACTGTGAGTGACATCGCGGGAAACTGTTAGGGACTGGTAAAGCAGCATTAACGCGTGAGGAATGGGGCGATAAGAATCAGAATTTCAGTTTCAACAAAGTACTCACGATATTAACACGTTTGTCGTTCGGGCAATATGCACCGAATATCCCTAATGCATAAGGATTCAGTTGCACAATTAAGTGCCATTTTCGATTGTAGAAAGTGTTAGGGCTAGAAATGTTTCAAGTAAAGCCAAATACAAACTTCAAGCTATTTATATATTTCCATTTCACAATCGCACTCCGCGCAATCATATGTATGTATTGTTTTTAAACAGCTTTCCCTTTCACGCAATTAGTCAGTCTGCCCTAAAATACAAAAAAAAAAAATTAATAGTTTGTGTGCAGAAAAGCCAATTAATTGCAAATAATTTAAGAATAATGCGACTTAAAAGAAATGAAAACGAAACAAAGCCATTTAAGCAAATAAGTAGAATTGTTCCTGTTCTGTCGATTGTCATGTTCCTCTAGCTGTGTTAGTTTTATACCTTAAACAGTGCTTGCATTTGATGCCCAAGGAGATGACGAAGAGAGCTCTCTACCACATTTGGATCATGGCTTCACCTCGAAATTGCCACCCGGCTATTTGACGCATGGTCTGCCAACGGTTAAGGATGTAGCACCAGCCATAACACCATTGGAACAGAAAAAGGAACAAGAGGAGAAAAAAGAGAGTAAGACCAATCTTTAAATTTTTTTTATAAATTTTGATAAATTTTCCGTTATTTTTCCTAAATAGTCAAAGAACTTTCGGAGGAACAAAAGCAAATGATCATACTTTCTGAGGACTTCCAACGTTTTGTCTTACGCGCAGGTCGTGTGGTTGAGCGTGCACTCTCTGAAAATGTTGATATCTATACAGATTATATTGGCGCTGGCGACAATGAGGATACCAACGATGAACGTTCACATGCACGTCTTTCATTGAATCGCATTTTCTATGATGAACGTTGGTCGAAGAATCGTTGCATCACTTGCATGGATTGGTCTACACATTTTCCAGAATTAATTGCCGCTTCATATCATAACAACGAAGAGAGTCCCAATGAACCGGATGGTGTTGTTATGGTTTGGAATACGAAATTTAAAAAACAAACACCCGAAGATATATTTCATTGTCAAAGTGCTGTTATGTCTACATGCTTTGCTAAATTTAACCCTAATCTTATATTGGGTGGTACATATTCAGGACAAATTGTCTTGTGGGATAATCGCGTACAAAAACGTACTCCAATGCAGCGTACACCATTAAGTGCTGCTGCTCACACACATCCAGTTTATTGTTTGCAAGTTGTTGGCACTCAAAATGCTCATAATGTTATATCAATTTCTTCGGATGGTAAGTTATGCTCATGGAGTTTGGATATGCTGTCACATCCACAAGACACTTTGGAGTTGCAACAGCAGCGTCCATCAAAATCGATTGCTGTAACTGGAATGGCCTTTCCGGCTAACGAGATTAATAATCTGGTGATGGGCAGCGAGGATGGTTATGTGTATTCAGGTAAGCGGATTATTTTTTAAGTGCTGGAAAAACATTTTAATTTGTTTAACTGACCATTTTACTTATATTTCTTTGATATATTGAAGAAATATCCTATCTCAGAATATTTCCGCAAAACGCCCTTTCCCAGCTAACTATTGAAACCCACCCTATATCGGCTGAGATTGAATCCACTAAATAATAAAACGGAATTCATTCCAAGAAATGACACTACCCAAACCTTCAAGAAGTGTTTTGCGGTTTCAACAATAACAACATGGGACATTTTGGAGTCGGTTCTATGGTACCGGAATGACTCATGTTTTACCCGACCAAGGGCTGTTATTTCAATGTAACCCTGTCTAATCGTCACTTTTCCCCCTAAAACTCTGATCCTCCGAGCAGCTCCTTGCAGCAGCGCTGCTCAATACTCTCTTGCTTCGGGCGGGTGTTGAACCTAACCCGGGACCAAGAGACTGGATCTGCTGCGTTTGCTGAATTTATGTCAAACGTTCACACTTCGTTTAATGTTCCAAATGTAAAAGATGGCTGCACAAAACAAGTTTCTCCGGGCTAGTATCGTATATAAAGAAATAATAAGAGAGATATAGTAGAAGTGAATTTTAACCCCCCTGCGGGTTAGGGGTTTAGAACATGCCTGAGGTAGGCATACCGGTCGTAAGAGGCGACTAATATGCACAAAGGTAATGACATACAACTCGATGGTTGATCTACGGATATGAGGCTTCTCACCTCCCATTACCCATCTTATCCTTCCTTACGGAAGGAGGGGTGACATGACCTAGAAGGTTTCACTGGTCATAAATCGCTTCCATGGCAGTCGGGCAGTACCGCAAGGGAGTACCGGAGCGTACCGGGTTCAAATCCGGCCAAGGACGGTAATTCGACAACACTCCCAAAACTTTCGGGGAGTGTTTTTGTCGTTACCACAACAACAACAAGTGAATTTTGATTCTTATCGATTTAGATATTATTTAAATTCATAGCGGTGTCGATACCTAACACAAGGTCCATGGTTCGAGCCCTGGTACAGGTAACATCAAAAGTGATTTGAAAAAAGTTTTTCAAAACGGGGTCGCCCCTCGGCAGTGGTTTGGCAAACTCTCCGAGTGTATTTCTGCCATGACAGGCTTCTCAGCAAAAATTCGTCTCCTTTGTAGATGCCGTTCGGAGTCGGCAAAAAACTGTAGGTCCCACCAATTTGTAGGGAAAATTCAAATCGGCACACCACAAATTGGAAGAGAAGCTTGGCGCAAAAATCTCTTAGGAGGTTTATGATGATATACCTGTTGTATATCGCGCCATAGAGAGAGAGATTTATTTAAAATCTAAAAATGTTTGCCTACTTTTAAAAATTTCACTTACTTTTCTTTACACTTTCAGCCTGTCGCCATGGTTCTCGTACTGGCGTAAATGATGTATTTGAAAAACACTTAGGTCCAGTTACAGGAATCTCCACACATTATAATCAATCATCTCCCGATTTTGGGCATCTATTCTTGACATCCTCAATCGATTGGACTATTAAATTGTGGTCTTTGAAGGTTAGTCATAAAATTAGTGTATTATAGCTCATTTGGTATCCTTCAAATTTAACTCGTCAACTTCGTTTCATTACAGGACACTAAACCTTTATATTCGTTTGAAGATAATTCTGATTATGTAATGGATGTCGCATGGTCGCCCATTCATCCAGCACTTTTTGCTGCTGTCGATGGTAGCGGTCGTCTTGATTTATGGAATCTGAATCAAGATACCGAAGTACCCACAGCATCTGTTTTAGTTGAAGGTTCGCCAGCGCTTAATCGTGTCTCGTGGACACCGTCAGGTTTTCATGTGACCATTGGCGATGATGCAGGCAAATTGTATGTTTACGATGTTACTGATCATCTGGCGCAGCCATCACGTGATGAATGGTCTCGTTTTAATGCGACACTCAATGAGCTCAAAATAAATCAAAGCGATGATGTTTAAATAAAATTCAAAATTAGGAATCGCATGAGGTTAAAGCTAAATAAATACATTGATTTAAAAAAAGACTTAATTGATATTCTACTATGTACTATGGCAACTTAATATGAGAGAAACAGGATTTAGAAAAAAATGGAATCCAATTTGTGTTAACACTTTAGCTGGAACATCAAAAAGAGTCCTGAAGTATTCATTTAATAGAGACAAATAATTTTAGTTTTTTACGTCATTAAGCTTAAAGATTTTATGTACAATCGCTAATTTTATTTTGCCAACTCTGAACTGTTCGTAAGTTTATGAAAATAAGATTTGTTTTGTGAAGCATATTTCGCTAAGTATTAATTGATTTAAATATTGTAATATGTCGATAAAATTTAATTGTAATGTTCTTAGGTTCTTTTTTGTTCTTATTCAAATCTTTTGCATCCACCCTTTTTTTTATAATACGTATTACAAATGATTTTTTGTTTTTAATATGAGAACTGATTAATAAACAAAAGAAAGGTATATAAATGCGCAGTTCGTACATTTGAGCATTAAATAAAACTGAATACCACTAATGCATGAATAAATACATACATTAATAGTACATATACAACCAAAATTTATTGAAAACATTATATTATATAAATTTGAAAATAAATAAAATACATACCGAGACTAATATAACAGATTTATTTAGTTTTTGGAAATTTTAAAACAACAACTTAGTCAATTGTACAACACTTTTGACTTATATCACTCTCAATTAACATTTCATAACTCTATTGTGTTAAATAAAGATAACAATTCAAACTGATGTATTCGTAAGTTATGTATTCATCTGTAGATTTTAGCAACAGTTACAGTCTTTCTTGAGGAGCAACACATGATATCTTCATATGGTACCATGACTCCCAGAGAGTGAGTTACTTGAAAGAAGTATGGTTTCTGAGAACAGTCTTAGCTGTTATATTTTACTCGCTGCTTCTTGGGGCGCTTTAGCCATTATAATAACTTCTACTGCCTACCCCAGATATTCAGATTTTGTAGCTTATGGCATAATCCTTTGAAAAAGGATCAGAAAACGCTCCAAATTTTTCTTATAACTGAGCCTTGCAGTTCATTTCTTCTCCCAAGGCTCCGTGAATCTTCATAAAAAAGTGGCTTTTTTGATGTTTACTAAATAACACTCCAAAAAAGCTCAAATTACGGACTTTTTTTGGATCATTATAAATTGGGAGCGCTTCGACTTTGGTAAGCTGGGAGGTATAGTGCGAATACTTGTTTTTCATTGGTCCACTACCAAATCTTCGCACTCACAGTCGATCAGAGCCGATCACACGAGTAATACAAAAACATGCATGACACGTCTACTCACACAACTACGGCTCATGATTAAATTATATTTGGTTGTCGCAAGCTGCCAACAACACGTAATTACCGTTTGGCAATGTGAGAGGGAACGCGCAATAACGATCCGCCTATTTTCTAAGCTTTCCACCCATAAAATTTTTTTAATTTCTTAAAATGTTATCACAAAGCACTAAAATATGAATTCACAGCGAATTTTTATTAAAAATAAATAAAACACATAGCGAACTCAAAGCTTTTTCAAGAACTGTAAACAAAGAATGTAAACAAAAAACGAAGATATGATAGCTTGACATAAGGTGTGGATAAGGAAGAAGAAGACGCTGTCATCGACGACAACCATATAAATTATTTAACCATGCTACGACTCTATTGTGTCAATTGGAATTTGGGTTAGTGTTATTTTACTAATTTTTCTATATTATGATTAGTTTTTTTAAGATTTTTTGATTGACGGTACTACAGTTGTGCCATACCTATCCATACATATACAATTGTTAATACCTTAAATGTATAGTTTGGCCATAAAGTGGTACAATTTCAACTCAACTTGCGCATTTATATTATAGCTATCATCGGGGGCGGCGAAACGTTGTGAGCCCGGGTGGGTAGTTCGGCTGGTGGTTAGAGTATACCACTCCTGCACGTATGACTTGAATGTCTCTCTCCTTCTTTCTCGCTCCAGTTCACAGCTGTGCTGTGACCAGCCAATCTGAAGCCCCCGTTCTAGGGATGCGCAGTAGTGGCACGATCAGCCTCTGGCCAGTCGGTGCATGGGCCACATACACTTAAACACGAGAGCGCTCTTACAAAAGCACCGATAGGAGTCCCTCAGGAGCTCCAGCACAGATGCAAGGCACTACCTGATGACTAAATTATAATGCGCTGATTGGTCGAAATTGAAATAGACTGAACGCGCAACAATCTTTCAAAATCGAAAAAAAAGCTATTTTTCTGCTCGAACTCTCAGGTGGGAAATTGCCCACCATCGGATATTTCAGGTGGGTAGCACTACCCATCATACCCACGTCTTCCGCCGCCCCTGGATATCATTGTACCCTAACAGAATTCTCTACTTGCCTAATCTTATTGTAAAAATTATTTGCTCTAAACGTAAAACAAAGCAAGCTTCATAGTTTTACCAACTGGCGTGTTCGCCCTCCTCCCCCACCCCCATTTAGTTACCATTTTATCCGAAATTTGCAATTTATCGCCGCATGTACACAGTGATGGAATACAAGTTGGCTAAAAATATTTATAAACAGTTAAAGTGAAGCAGCCCGATGCTTGTACATGGTACCTAAATGAGCACAAGATGCATATGCTAGTCTTAATTAGAGGGGCAGAAGCCGAAGATACAAATCTTGCAATTTCTGCCTGTATATATGTATGTTTGTACGAGGATCGCTCAATAAGTACCACATGGAATTGAATTGGTTCTTCACCGATGTATTTCTGGAGGTCTGTCTTCAAATATAGAACTCATTTTCCAGTTGCTCCTGGTTGAACTGTTTTTATTTATTTATTTTTATGACTTTGAAAACAGAGCCCCAATATTGAAGGCAGTAGCAACGTTATATTTATAATTCAATGAAAAAAATAGGTAGGTGGATACATTTGGACCACAACGATTTTGTTTGCAGTATAAGCCTTTGCTACGGCGATTCGATTCAGAAAATTACAGTTGTAAAGTAGTTTATTTGATGGCCAGTTTGATGTTTAACTGCAGGGAATACACACCTAAATACCTTAATATAACATACGAGAGTTACCAGTCAGCGAGCAGTTAAGCGAAAGTGGCAAATAAATTTAATCGTTTTATGTCTTTTGAGAAGTAAACAACAGACAAGCGGAAAATATATTAATAACTTTTTGTTAAATACTATAAATTTCATATTAGCCCTTACTCTACTTCGACTTTCTATTCATAAAATGGATTACGCAGTGAGTAAATAACTATATTATTAATTCAAGTAGTAATACTGACTACGGTCTTATTGATTTTCTAACAAACACTTTTTGGTATGCGTCATCATATATTTTTCAATGTCGCAACTAGCCCACTCCCACTGTAGTACCCGCAGCCCCATTCGATGCCTCTGCCGATGCTCAAGCACTACGCGCCGCCATGAAAGGTTTAGGCACCGATGAGGAAGAAATCGTCAATTTACTCACAGCTCGTTCAAGTGCACAAAGACAACAAATTAAAGTACAATTCGAGACGGAATTCGGGCGTGAATTGGTCGATGATTTGAAGAGTGAATTGGGTGGTAAATTTGAAGACGTTATTGTTGCTTTAATGACACCACCCGTTGAATATTTGTGTAAGCAACTGCACGAGGCTATGGCTGGAATGGGTACCGATGAAGAGACACTCGTCGAAATACTCTGCACCAAAACGAATGAAGAAATGCATGAAATAGTAGCTGCATATGAGGCAAAGTACGATCGTCCCTTAGCGGAGCAAATGTGTAGTGAAACGTCGGGCTTTTTCCGACGTCTGCTTACCTTAATTGTGACTGGTGTACGTGATCCGGTGGGTAGTGTTGATGCAGCTAAAGCGCGTGAAGATGCAGAGGCTCTATATAGTGCTGGCGAATCCAAGCTCGGTACCGATGAGGAGGTATTCAATCGTATTATGTCACACAGCAGTTTTGCACAATTGCGGCTCATCTTCGACGAGTACAAGGAGCTCTCAGGCCAAACCATTGAACAGGCGATCAAGCATGAGATGGATGGCGCATTGCACGATGCAATGACGGCTATTGGTGAGTGAATCTGTCTCAGTTAATGACGTGCAACTTTTATGATTTTGCATATTCCCATTTTAGTTGAATGCGTTCAGTCACCGGCTGCCTTTTTCGCTATGCAGCTATACAAATCCATGAACGGTGCTGGAACAAATGACTCTGCTCTCATTCGTATAATTGTCAGTCGTTCAGAAATCGATTTGGGCACCATTAAAGATGAGTTCGAACGAATTTATAACCGTACCTTATACAGTGCAGTTGTGGTAGGTATTGGTTTAATTAAAAATTTACTAAGAGCGCCATTTGATGTCTAGTTTCAAAAACTCTATTTTTCAAATTATGAACGAAGAATAGGCACAATCATAAAGGAAACCTTTAACGGTCGATAAAAACTAAGAGAGATGTAAATCTAAAGGTCTAAAGTATACATATGGTGATATCTGAGAATAGGCAGATCTTTACGTATCAATTTAAAGCTGGTTTTAAGTAGGAAGTACGAGACCGTTGGAATACAGTTTAAACAATTCATTCACTACGGAAAATTAGATCACTGTTGATAGTTCAAGTTTCGCAAAAAATACGGAGTTTCCTTTTCGAATATTTCGATGTGTGAAGATCGAACTTCTATTTTAGGTTAAACTCCTACTCTTTAGACTAAGTTCTAATGTTTGTTCACAAGCGACCTTTTCAAACAACAAACAATTCTAATGGTTACATTAGAGGTTAGATAATATTAATAGTAGACCCAAAATTTTTAATGCCGACTTCAAAAGACATCTTCTAAGGACGATGTTTATTTCCTAAGAAGATTTTTACGAGGAAATACAGTCGGACCTTGTTTTGGAAAGTACTATCGACACTTACCTGTGTCCGCAGAGGACATAGGTGGCCCCCACTTCGCTGGGAAAATCAAGTAGAGAACGACTCGGAATTGATGTTTCTAAATTCCTCCAAAACTAATCCAGAGCTAAACCATTTGCCGACAGCACTAGTTCTAGCATAATACCCAAGCAACGCCATGGACTGGCGCTAATGACTACTATTTTTTGGAGACTTTCGCAAATTTGCTGCAGGAAGGCTGTGAATTCAGATGTCCTGGTCGAGTTAATAAGGAGAAATTCACTTCGCTTATCAGAAAAGACATGAATTTAGGACTAAGTCAGAAAGTAGGATTTCATTGCAAACGTAAGGTTTAAAAAAAAAGTTTGCTAAAAATTAATTACTACTGGTATTTATTTAAGATAAGTGTTATTTCTCGGGATTCAAAACGTCTGTCCCTTGGACTCGCGGTCGGGTATTTTTATGATTTTTGAAACTAGATACTCCAAATTAAGCATGCTAACTAGTACATATGTATATTAATATTAGGGCTCTTGTTTAGTATCAAAGCATGGTTTCCGGGAGTTTGTGAAGCTGATGGAGCCTGCATGTATAGTTCCATGCGAATAAAGCATTCGATATCAAGGCGAATTCAGTACAAGGTGGAATTATTCAATCAGCTGATAGCTACTTTTTTTCTCGAATTTATACACCAAAACTTTAACTTTGCCGCAATACGATCTTGACATTATACCTACGAATTACAAAAATAAAACAGATTGCAAAGAGCTGGCAGTAAAGAGATAATGACGCGAAACTCTCTCGGAATGCAAAAAGTAAATAGTTTCCTCTCAACAGGAATTTGTGAAAACTTGCAAGCAAAACAGCTGTGGCTTTTTTCATTGGTTAATAGTTTAAAATTTGAAGTTTTTGTTGTTGTTTTCCTATGCCACGATCAGCTGTTTTTCACTTGCAAGTTTTACTGAGTGAAATTCCTCCAGCAGAGACTTGCAACTCTCTCTCCCAATGAAATGTCAAAATGCACTCTCTCCCTGCAAATTTTTTGTGTCGCCTAACACTTTTCAGGGCCCTTACTCGAAAGGCCGTTCTACTCGAAAGCAAAAACCGCCTCTAATACACATAGGCACTCTGTAGTTCGTTAGAATTTCCTTTAGAAAATATTCCATAATAGTAGGCATCACTGTTTCACAAATTTCAAGGGCAAAGCAAAATACAAAAACACTTTGCATAAAAGTCTCAAGTGCGATATTAGGCAGCGCAGTTTTACATGTCGCGGTAGCGTAGGTGATAAGAATCTCGGCTACCACGCGTGTGGTTGCTGTTTCGAAGGTAAGTCCTTGCACAAGTAATTTTTATTTTTTCATTTTATTTTTATTAAATAAAATTTAATTTTTTTAAATAATCTAATCCCAAAAATTTCTTTGGTTAAATTTTTACCCAGAATTCTTTAATTATATTCTGTCAACAACGATTGCTTAACTCTTTCTGCTATAAAAATTACTTCTTGATGAAAAAAAAGACTAATTGTTTAATTATAATCAAAAGAAAATACATTTTTGTGGATTTCCGTTTGCTAAATTGTTGTCGAATAGAATTTTCTAACTTTCGACCATTGTGGCATATGTTTTCGAAGTAGTGAGTACCAAATTTTCTACAATAAAAATGGAAATAAATAAAATTTGAAGGGAACAGAATGGAACTCAAACAACTCAAAAATTTCTTACAGAGTACGAATCACTCGAAAGCGAAGAAATTTTGTTTCGAATAGAACTACAGAGTGAGGTCCCAGGTAAATTTTTTAAAAATTGTACCGTGCTGTTGTTGTATCCTCGCCGAACAGAGCTTATGGCTATGTGTTTGTAATACCCTTCGCTTCGCCCTTGTATGGAATTCGCCTTGATTCGGTATCGTCTTCTAGTCAATTAGTTGTAAGCAAACAACTAGTCGATTAGTGAGAACCCATTATTTTTGAAACTACTATTGCTGTCGATTATCAAGAGCTCTAATTAATATGTAGATGTATTATTTGAAATCCTCTAAAACACAAATTTGTTTTTCCTTTCATTTCGCATTTCCTTATTGTTGTGTTGTTTTGTGATTGTACCGTTTTATAGGATGGAAGTATTCGACCCAAATAGATATTTTTATTTCCCATGTAAAATAACCGATTTAAAACTATACATTTCTAAAAAAAACGTTCAAAATTTCATCTAATGTGTTTAGAAAATTTAAAAAAATCATTTTTCGTTAAAAGCAATGAATTCTAAATTTACTAAAACTATTTTCATTTTGTGTATGCTCGAAATCTAACCAAAAAATTTAATATTTTTCAAATTTTTTCTTTTTAAAATATTAACAGTCTGAGACTTCTGGAGACTACAAAAATGTTTTAGCGGCTTTGCTGGGAGGAGCCTAAAACCACCTATAACATATTTTTTCAATACCTCGACGTAACATTATGTATTTTAACACATCTATGTATGTATGTTATTTGTTATTGATATTATATCTTAGTTAAAATATATTTATATAATAGAATTATTACAAAAATAAACGATTTGAAACTTACAATTTCGTATATTTCATTGGATTTTACGCATAGGTTTTAAACAAAAAACACCAAACGTTTGATTGATTACAAAAAGTTAGAACATTTAAAACACTTACGAAGGTCGAATCGTTTTACGGCCATGAAGGTTTTCAATTATGCACATTTCAAGGAATCTTATATATAAATAGACAAGATGAATGCAATGTAGAACCGTTTTCTGCTAAACTATAATTCTAAGGTATACAAATTATATATGTATAGATAGGAAATTTTGAGGTGTACTTTTATCCGTAAATAAAAAAAATTTAAAAAATCATTTTAATATAAAAAATTTAACATAAAAGTTACACCACTACTCATTTACTTATTCACACTATAGACACGCTGTTTGTGTGTGTACTTGCTTTTTGTGTACTATGCTGAATCGTGAGCATGGCCGAGGAGTTGCTTTGTAGGAAAAAATTAAGAGCCGTAGTAGTGTGAGTAGACTTGCCATGCATGTTTTTGTGTTATTCGTGTGGTTGGCTCTCACTGTGAGTGCGAAGAGTTGGTAGTGGACCAATGAAAAATAAGTATTCGCACTATAGATACTCTGTTGTCTCATGCATTTTTGCTTTAGTTGTTGTTATTGTATTGATTACTGGCTACGATGCCCAGTGTCAGCTGCTCTCCTGAGAGCACGAAAAGTTGCTTTGTTGGATACATTAAACAAGCAATGTAAAATATGAGCAAATATGTAAAATTCATTGCTGATACCTACAAACAGATTACTCATAAAGAGTATTAAACACCGAAGAAAATGAAAGGAAAATAGAGGAAAGGAAAAGAATTGAAAGGAAGGAAAATTAAAGGAAAGAAAAGGAAAAGGAAAGGAAAGGAAGGAAAATTAAAGGAAAGAAAGGAATGGTAAGGAAATGAAAGGAAGGGAAGGGAAAGGGAATTAAAGGAAAGGTAAGAAAACGAAGGGGAAAGAAAGAAAATAAAAGGAAGGGAAAGGAAAAAAAGTTTGAGGAAAGTAAAAAGTAAAATAAGAGAGTAAAAAAGAAATCAAGGAAAATTTATTGGTTGAATTTCAACCACTGGGCGAACTCTAGTTACTTTAAATACTTAAAAATCAAGTTCGAGATAAAATCAATTCGATTCTAATCTTAGCTTAGAGAGATTTATACTGGCTTGGAGTGTTATTACTGGTACAGAGGACAGAATTTCCGGGTTCATTTACAGGAGACATATTGGGTTGAATTCGAAATAGTTCCTACGCTACCTCGAAATAGTCTGAAGACAATCAGATCTAGACCCGACACTTTTCCATAATATATATATTTGAGCCAGGCCTCTAAAGTAATGATTACTAATCGTATTGATTGATTATATTTTTAGAAAAGCCTACTAATGATTGAACATTGTTTTCGGCTTTAATAATAATTTAAAAAAACAATCATAAAATCATGATTTTTTATGGTTATAAAAAAATCTAGAAATTTTTTTTATTACTTCTGATTATTTTTGATTGCATGATTATTTTTCATTGTTTTTGATTATTTTTGGTATTGTTGAAGACAAACATAAGTATATCGAGCCCTAACCGCAATTTTGGGGTAACCAACAAAATTCTGAAAATCCGGATTTTGACAGATATCGATATTTCTGTTTAGTTTTTAGCCATCTCACAAAATATTACAAGTCTATTATGTACCATTAACAAAATAAAGCAAAGGCAATTAAGATGTAAGTAACATTTTGCTTTAAAATTTTTTAAATTTGTAAACTAAAAAACTTTCTCCTGTAAAATTTTATTTTTGTTGATTACACTAAAATTGATTTTTTTTGGAAATTTTTTCTTTTTTTCCAAAGGTTTTTTTAAAACAACTAAAAATCAATAATGACTGATTGAAAGAGCCATTTAAAAATGTATTACTCAATTCTAATGGGATTTAAACAGGTATTATTTGAGCGTGTTTTTATTCATAAATGCTCTGGAACTGGCCGTGTTTCAGAAAAACTAAACAATTTAGTTGATACTTGGAGTTCAAAACTCTTGTTGTATCGCAATGATTTAGAAGGAGGGGAGGAGTGGAGGGAGAATAGGATAACAAAGAGTGATATAAATAGGCAATTGAAGAAAAAAGCAAAAGAAAGAAAAAATAAAATTGAACCTACGAAGGAGAAATGAAATTAACAAAAGCTTATTTGAGTAAAGTTGCTGCTAGTAACCTTATGTAATATTTTATTTTATGTTTTAAAATATCTTACATTATATTATGTCATGTTTGACTGTGTAATTTTATGTTACGTAAAGTAACGTAACGTTTTGTTAAGGTGCATTCAAGTACTTGATAACCAATTCGACTTATGTATATGGGACTACTCTTTTAGAGACTAGTCACAAATTATAAACGCACAACCATATAATAAGTATACAGTAACCCATATACATAGCATATTAAAATTGCACTTTAACAACAATTAATACATACATAAATACGAGAATACATTTGAAGATATTATAAGTGAAAGCAGTTAATTGGAAGCGTCTGAACATTAGTCGACTTATGCCTTTGGAGAAGTAGATTGCATAGATAACACAGCCAAGCTATATTTGAGAAATTGATCGCATTCTATATACTAAAATGGATTACAAAGTGAGTGCACATATCCATGAATTATATTGGTTTTATAACAAATTTTTTTTCTCGTGCCCATTTTGTGGTATACGTCATCACGACATATGTAGCCTGTACCCACTGTAGTACCAGTCGCTCCATTCGATGCCGCCGCTGATGCACAAGCACTACGTGCCGCCATGAAAGGTTTCGGTACGGATGAGGAAGCAATCATCAACATTCTCTGTGCTCGTTCAAATGCGCAGAGGCAACAAATAAAAGCACAGTTCGACGCTGAGTTCGGGCGTGACTTAGTAAAAGATTTAAAGAGTGAATTGGGCGGTAGATTTGAAGATGTCATTGTTGCTTTAATGACACCACCTATTGAGTTTTTATGTAAGCAACTACACAAGGCTATGGCTGGAATGGGTACCGATGAAGATACACTCGTCGAAATACTCTGCACCAAAACGAATGAAGAAATGCATGAAATAGTAGCTGCATATGAGGCAAAGTACGATCGTCCATTAGCGGAGCAAATGTGTAGTGAAACGTCGGGCTTCTTCCGACGTTTGCTTACTTTAATTGTGACTGGTGTACGGGATCCGGTGGGTAGTGTTGATGCAGCTAAAGCGCGTGAAGATGCAGAGGCCCTATATAGTGCTGGTGAGGCGAAGCTTGGTACTGATGAACACGTCTTTAATCGTATAATGTCGCATAACAGTTTTGCACAGTTGCGCCTCATCTTCGATCAGTACAAATCCCTAACAGGCCAAACCATTGAACAAGCTATCAAGCATGAGATGGATGGAGCTTTACACGATGCAATGATTGCTGTTAGTAAGTAAAATAGTTTTTTTCTCTGGGATGACGATGAAACCATTTGATTTTAAAAATTTCTGTAGTTGAATGCGTTCAATCACCAGCTGCATTCTTCGCCAATCGCCTATACCAAGCCATGACAGGGCTTGGTACAAATGATGCTACGCTCATTCGTATAATTGTAAGTCGTTCAGAAATTGATTTGGGTACCATTAAAGATGAGTTTGAGCGGATCTACAATCGTACTTTATACAGCGCAATTGTGGTATGTATATCCAAATTCTCTGTTAAAAGAGTATGTGCGCCCTCTGTGGGAAATAAATTAGGATGTCTGTAAGCTGTTGTTGTAACAATATTTCACCGTGCCTAATATGCCAGTTCCCTACGAAGTATTGTCATCAATCTCTTCAAACGGAAGTACCATGAAACTTGTAGTTTCAATAGGGTTCAGCCTATTCAATTCAGTATTTAGACCCATTCCCAGCCAGGTCTACATACCGGGTTTTAACCGACTAAGGGCTGTTAATTCAGTAAGGCCTTGCAAAGTACTGTTACTAGGACGATATCATATGCTAAATATTTAAATTTTTGAATATCACATATTATGTTGGGTATCGATATCTCTATCTATCTCTATGGCGCGATATACAACAGGTATATCATCATAAACCTCCTAAGAGATTTTTGCGCCAAGCTTCTCTTCCAATTTGTGGTGTGCCGATTTGAATTTTCCCTACAAATTGGTGGGACCTACAGTTTTTTGCCGACTCCGAACGGCATCTTCAAAGGAGACGAATTTTTGCTGAGAAGCCTGTCATGGCAGTAATACACTCGGAGAGTTTGCCAAACCACTGCCGAGGGGCGACCACGTTTTTGAAAAACTTTTTTCAAATCACTTTTGATGTTACCTGTACCAGGGCTCGAACCATGGACCTTCGGTGTGGTAGGCCGGCAACACTACCTTCACACCACGGCGGCCGCTATGAATCAAGTCAAAAATAGTGAAGTATCTTTGATCTGGTTAAATAATCGAATCACAGATAAAAACATTTTTGATTTGAAACAATTTTCAACTACTCAACTCTGAGGGGCACACCTTGGTTTGGTCAGGATAAGTAAGAGTTTAACCTAATCGACGTTGGGCCAAAGTGACTTGCGTCTCGAGGTTGGCGAGAGTTGCTGCATGTGCCTGTAAGACTTCATTCGTCGGAAGGTAGCTGACGCTGCTCTAGTCTTGTTTAAGAAATAGTAACCATGATTAGCCTTTAAACTTAATCTAAGCTTTCAGCCTAATACCCCCTATAAGGTAGGCAGGTCAGATGAAGGTGCAATATATGTTGTCTTTTGCAAAGCTAACACAGCCCTCGAAGCTTTAGGGAATGTTACCGATGTGCTAGTGGAGTAAGTAAATAAATCCTGACTGAAAGGAATGTCAACATCGATAGCACTTTTCCAAGCTTTCGGGATCAATTTTTAGCCATTCTTTAATATTTGCTGAGATAGGACGTTTTCTGTTTTGTGTGCTCGGTCAAATTCTAAAAACTGTATATATCTTGTATTAATTTTAGTACTAATTTGTTTTTAATTTCTTCTATTAAAATTATTCAGTCTGAAACTTCTGGAGATTACAAAAATGCTTTAACGGCTCTGGTGGGAGGAGCTTAAACCAGAATGATTTGAGTTAAGTTTGTGGTCAATCAATTATGATGCAAATGGTTTGCAAAAAAGTGTGGATTAATATCACGGATGTTTCTTACTTGTAAGCTAGAAGAGTAGTAAATTGTATACATTACAAAAATAAAAACTAAGTTGCTCTTTAAATGGGAATCAGTAATTGGATTCAGAGCTTGTGAAAAAAAAAATTATAGGCGAAACTGTGATCGTAGTATTGGCAGGGTTCCTTCAGTCAGGAAGAGCGCCTTATATGTCGCGTTTATTCGCTACATATAGGACCATACTACATATGGGAGTTACCCTCAGTCTGTGGGACCGTCATCCTACAAAAATAATTCAAAACCTAATACTTAGCTGAATAGC
Source organism: Merzomyia westermanni (assembly GCA_949987695.1). Taxonomy (NCBI): domain Eukaryota; kingdom Metazoa; phylum Arthropoda; class Insecta; order Diptera; family Tephritidae; genus Merzomyia; species Merzomyia westermanni. The sequence goes on along the minus strand of OX465290.1, from coordinate 5,453,004 downwards.
CTAGCTAAATTTGTTTCAATCAAAAACAAACAATACATTTTATCAAAATCTTTTCTACTTCTTTTATTTAGGTTGATATTCAGTTAATATTTTGATCTTATTAAGTATAGTTTCTCTTTATTCATTTATTATGTATAGCGTACTTAAACCAAGTGGATGAAAGTTTTTACTGGCATTTACAGCAATAGTTTTTTCGGATTTTTAAAAAATCAAGATCTTTGACTGGGCGAATTTTATATGTATCAAATGTTATAAATTAATATTGCCGGATCTTGCTTTGGTAAATTAATATGTTTTCCAAAAATATCTACAGCATTTATTTTACTCTTCAATTTTGTACTTGGTAACTTTAAACAAGTATAAACTTAATTTAATTTAAAACTATGTGGTTAAGTTTACGATTTAGTATTTAAATTTATTGTTTCTAACATTTATTTAAAAACACTTCACTTGAAATATAATTTATAAGCTTTTTTTTCCTTAATCGGTAAATAGTTTTCAATTTCGTTTGGTACTGTGAAAAATGGCGGAGGTACCTGCAATAAGAAAATAACAAAAATATATCTTTTGTTTAAAAAAAACTGTACCATAACTAACATTCTTCATCTCGGTGTATGTGCCTTCACGTTTGGTGAACTCCTTAAATATGTAATTGTTTTCAATTTCAAAGTGAAAACGAGTATCATGCATTTTTAGTAGTACATTATCGATGCGCAGGAAATGTCTCAGCAATATAAAGAATCCGGACGGCATAACGCGCTAATGGATTTGAAAATACAAAAGCATGTAATTCATAAGAAATACATATTAATTTGAAAAAGAAATGAATACATACAATTTTGACCGAACATGATGATATCCCATTGTCGTGCAATTCATCTTCGAATAGCGTAAGATCATGATAAAATAATATTTTTTCGCGTTGCATTAGTTTAAATTTATTAATTGTTTGATCAGAAATTTCCACCCGAAATTTATCATTTAATGTACCCTGATAATCGCTTGTGAATGTCCAGTCAAAAGGTTTGAATTTTTCCTCCATATGGCAATCGGGCCTACTCTCTTTCCATTCCTGTGCACAAGCAACTTGTAATGGCTGTTTTCCATTCTCAACCAAGCGCAATGAATCCATTGGCAAAAACTCTAATAATGCACCATCTTTATGTCTCAACGATAATTTGTTCTTGTGGAATACCATATCAGGTAAGTGCGGCAATTCGAGCGCATAACGATATGTGCATAGTTCACAACAATCATCTTGGCCTTGCATGCAATTTCCGTCCTGACCCTTCTTGCAGATGCTTTTAAGTATATGCGATTTAAGGTAGCTTATGTGCCAATTTTGAAAGTCAATTGTCTCACTATCAACCGGTAAACGGGGCACTAGTTCGTCCTGCAAAACGCATAGCGGGCAATCATTTGAACAATTTTTATTGGTTTATCACTTACCTCCATTATCATACTTATAATTTAATAGAAGTACAGTATAAAATTTATGCGTTATTCACAGTCTTTATATTTTATTAGATTTATGTAAACTAAACTAAAACATCTACAGAGAATGTCGATGACATTCTCTAACATCTATCAAATTTGCAATTGTTTTTTTCTCATTTTCTTTTGTTTTCCTCTTCCGATATTTTTATAGATATTTCATGGCTCATTGTTATTCATCGATACCCCAAAACGATAACAGGGCCCGGCAGCTGATTGATCAGTGACAGCTCATCTCATACTCACATTTGCACAAAAATGTTATGATTAGTTTTTCAGCCACTTTTGAAAAATCTGATCAAAATATTTGTATGTGTGCAGCTCTCCCTCAGACCCAAGTATCAGATGAGTTGTCACTGACCAAACAGCTGTCTGGATACCTTGGTGCGCATCAGGATTGTCCGATAGCGTACTTACAACGATTTATAATAGCAGATCTTGTATTGTTTTTTAAAGAGTTTACACGTCATAATATGACAGCCGTGCTGTTAACGCGTAAACGTACCAGCAATGATAGGAAAAGGTCAATACCCATAGTATATGCCTAGGAGTTAGCAATGCTAATTTCTACAAGAACAATGACGCTCTGTTTGGCGAGCATACAATTTTCGGGTTAGGGGCTTAGAATATGCCAGATGCATACCGGTCGTAAGAGGCGACTAATATGCACCAGCGTAATGACGTGCAACTCGATGGTTGATCTACGGATGTGATGCCTCTCACCTCTCATTACCTAACTCTCCTTCCTTAAGTGCCAAATAGACCACACAAAAGCCTTGCACAAGTCCACAAACTATAAATTGGCGCAAATCAGAATTTTGAAACAGGAGAAGAAACATGTACTCTAATTGTATTAAGAAAGTTAGTTCGGCTTTACTTTTTGCTTTTTTTTAAATAAAAATTGATACCGCTTCCCCTTCACAAATTTATGGTACCGATAGCAATGTTTTATTCTCAGTAAATACAGGTGAGCTTAGTAATAATCACCCCACACGAAGAAAAAGCATGCGCAATGTTTGCGGGCATGCGGAAAAATCTAAACTCTTTTGATTTTAGCACAATGCTCTGCGCAAATAGCACAACCCCGACATACACCACGCCAATCCTTGTGCAAATCAGTCATTGGCGCAAGTAAATCTGTGCGGTGTATTTGGCGTCTTACGGAAGGTTGGGTGACAAGACCTAGAAGGTTCCACCAAATCGCTACCACGACAGTCGGACTTTACCGTAAGGGAGTACCGGATTCATATCGCCAAAGACTGTCAGTTCGACAGCACCCCCCAAAACCTTCGGGGAGTGTTTTTGTCGTTACAATAACAACAACAACAGCATGCAATTTTTAAAAATTTTATAAACATTCATTGGGAGAGGAAGTTGCGAGTTTCTGCTGGGGAAATTTCACTCAGTAAAACTTGCAAGTGAAGAACAGCTGATCGTGACAGCAAAACAACAACAAAAACTTCAAACTTTGAGTTTTAACCAATGAAAACAGCAACAACGGTTTACTTGTAAGTTTTTTCAAATTTTCGTTTGGGAGAGTTTTACGTCATTCACTCTTTACTTTCCAAGTTTTGTCGGAGAACACGTTTTGAGTATCAACGTATTACAGCAGGGGGGGAAATTTGATCACTCATGACTAGTAGGGACGATAGTGACTTTCGATATTATAATACCAGAAAATCGATGTTTTTATGTTTTTAAAATCGCATAAAATCGTGACGAGTTCGATGAATCTTCGATTATTAATCCTGAGTTCGATCCAAGGCGAATTCACTTACAGGTGATATCCAAGGCGAATCCATTACAGGTGGCGTTGGTAACATATATGTATTGAACTTTTTTTATTTTCAGTCGAAAGGGTAATGTCAAACTCAGCCAAATTCAAGGCGAATTCGAGTTTTAGCAATGGCGCCCAAGGCGAATCCATAGACGAATTTGGATTTTGACAGCTCGCATCCGATTTACAAAAACAAAATACATGGGAAATTTACATATATGTTCCTGCGGCCACCTGTATAAATTCGCCTTGGTGATATCATAAGAACATATCAGCAGCGGCGTCTAGTGTCAAAATAAATAATATCTATGCAATTTGACAGGAGAAGCCGCGAAAGCAAAAACAAAACACATGAAGTGTGTATACAGCAATGAATTCGCCGTGATATCACCTTGGTTCGATCACTATAAAGCCAAATAAACACACCCACAAATACTATAACAAGTATCTAGTTTTATTTACTAGTTAAAAACGCAATACAAATTTAAAAACTTGGTAGCTTCGCAGTAGTTCACTGAACGGCACTTGAAAATAAACTGATCCACCTGCCTTGGTTGGTCACTGCCTTATATAGTCCAACAGGATGCTTTTCCAAGCACCGAGAACTTTTTTGGTTGTTTGTTCCCGAAGGGTCGGTGTTATTTATTGACATCTCTTTGCCTTGTATTTGCATACACTCGCGCCATCTCTCTTCCTCTTCCTTGGTACACGCTTGCATGCATAAGCGTAGCCATCGTTCTCTCTGTTGTTTAACTAGTAGTGGCAGTGTTGTTGAGTTAGGGATGGTACATGCTTAGGGACACGATATCGAAAGCAAAGTATCGATGTTGTACTCATTTATAGTATCGAAACAAAAAGACTCGATACTCAAAGTATCGGTTCTAAATTTACACATAAATAAGCAATTCAATCACTCAAAGTTGTACCTCAACATAGGTATGGAAATAGTAATTTATCTTTATATTTATATATATTTATATTTACATCATGTAATGCCTATTTATAATGAATAAAATGACACATATTGATATGTACCTGAATTTTCAGTTTACAATGGCTTACATCTAAATACACTAGGCAGAATAAGTCTGCGCTCATGTGATTTTCTCCAAATATATAGGTCGAAATTAGATACGAAAAAGGTAAATTATGTTATATAAATGTTTTTGAAAATTCGCGAAATGTACAGTTTTCATAAACATTTTCGGTTTTTTTTCAGAAGTTTTAGGTTTTTTTGGAGTGAGCAGTTTGTAGGCCATTCAATTTTAGTATAGTCAAAAATGGGTCTTTTCATTGCTATTTTCATTTTTCAATATAGAAATGCAAAACCAAATAAGTACATGCAATAAGAATGATCATCGATCATCGGAAACTCTTAGACACTTTCCTTCTATTCCCACCACAAGTTAGAAAAGGACAACCAACAGAGCATGTTATGGTTTACTTTCAATTGATAGTAATTGTTATTTGGCTCAATGCGATTGGTTGGGTGACAGTTTTGATTCACCTTCCGGTTTGACGTTTAGCTACGGGAAAGTGCGTGATTTTTGCTGAGGTGGCAGCACCAAATGGTTCAATCCGTTCATAGCAATCATCTGATGGTAACGACCAATCAGAATGTTCCACTTGGCGATAATCACGCCACGGCAACGGGTAACGGAACTTTTCCATTGCGCAGTCGCGTTAAGTGAATAATTTTGGGCATAGCAGCGTCACCGGCATTCGACCAATTCAAAAAGTATACATGATTTGAACCGAGCGGTCGTGCGCGTGTAAAAAGAAAAAAAATGTTAGTAGCATTTCGCGAAAAAGTTGTTTAAAAAAAGTGATTGCGTTGTTTTTCTTCTGTATATGTATATGTGTGTACATACAGAAGTATAAATTTAATTATTTCCACGGTAAAAGAAATCGTGTTACGCGTGTGAATATACTGTACAGCTAACCTACAGCGTTTACTTATAGGCTTACTATTGTGAAATAATTGCAAAAAGAAAACAGAAGAATAAATATAAACGCAAATTTAAAGTGCGTGCGTAAACAAAATTAACAAACAAAAGAAAAAAAAAAATCTGCAAAAAGAATATAAAAGCAAACTAAAGCTACAAAATTAAACTACAAAAACCACCACAAAAATAACAACTTGGTGATAATAAATAGCTAAAACAAACAAACCAACAACAGGAAAAGTTCACAGAACAACAAAAATAAATCACAACAACAACCACATCAGTAGCAGCAGTCGCAGCAGCCACAACAATATTTCTGGATATCCAGCAACGACAACAACACCAGCATTGACAACAGCGGGGGCCGCCTTCACATAGGCCCACCGCCATAAACCGCAACAACAACAACGCGCACCAGGGCGCACGACGACCTCCAGTAGTGACATCAGCGAAGGCCGTTCTCATATAGGCCCACCGCACTAGCAGCAACCACAACAATACCAGCAGCAGTAATTACAGCGAAGGCCGTTCTAATATAGGCCCACCGCACTAGCCTCAGCAGCAGTAGCAACAACCAAAGGTAACAACACAACCAGCAGTGAAATTAGCGGGGGCCGACGTATTATAGGCCCACCGCAGTAAACCATCGGCAACAACAACACCAGCAGTGACATCAGCGAGGGCCGCCGTAATATAGGCCCGCCGCACTAGCAGCAGCAACAACTGTAACCAGCGGTGACAACAGCGAGGGCCGTCCTATCATAGGCCCGTCGCACCACCAGCAACAACAACATAACGAGCAGTGACAACAGCAGGGGCCGCCGTAATGTAGGCCCGCTGCACTATTACCTACAACAACAACAGTAGCGCCCGACCAACAGCCTACTGCAACAATGGGTGAGATCAACCTGATGTAGTTAGTTTTGTATTTTTTTTTGCAAATAATATAGAATTAAATTAAACAAAGTGAATGTAGCTTAAGCTAACTTAGTTTAACCTGAGCTTGACGAACGTATAAAACCCCAGGCCGTAGTATTCAAAAACAAAAAAAATTTCATATGAAATGAAAATTGATTTACTTTGACGCATTCCTCAAAAAAAAAAAAAAGAAAAAAAAAAAAAAGGAATTTGACTTCATATTAGAGCAATGCGTTTAAGTGTTTGTTGTCTTTATTATAAAATCTAGTATTTAAATGGCCAAATTATCAAGTACTTCAATTCTTTAAAATTACAAGAATGTGAGTTACGTAATACTTTTGCTGCGATTTTACGAAAGCAAAAATGTTTGCTTATAATGCAAAATTCTTTATTGCTATTTAAGCGTTTATTAATAAGTGTTTAATGTACAACTTTTTTTTGATTAGCATACGTATACATGAGAAACAATACAGGAAGGTTTCAACAAGTAAATTAAATTTCGACTGCTTTACTGCCTTTTTTTTTATTTATAAATATAATTAAATTTATAGCTATTGGTTTTTTTTTAACCATCAGTTTCCATTTACATTGAAAATTAGCAAAAGAATTAAAAACTATATGATATAAAATAATTGTAATATCGATTTCCATTTAAATGGTAGTCCGTGGACCGTTAGGGTCATTTATTAAATTTAGTTACACTTTTGGAAAGTTAAGACAGAGTATGGGCGAAAAACAAAAAAATTAATTAAGAATTTTAAGATATAATGTCCCTTCGATTCCAATTAAACTTCTAAATACATCAATATTGATACCAAAAATTGTAGCCTAGCAGTAATTTTCAATAATATAATATTGCGAAATAGGTATAAGCGTAGATCTATTATTTCATAAAGCGGTTATAAATAAAACTTAAACAAAAATTTATTTAATAAAATAAATGAACATAATAATAATAATATGTGACTTAAAAATAAAATAAAATTCGAAAACCCTAACTTAAAATATCTAATCAAAAAAAAAGTAAAAACGGCCAAACCCAGACAAAATAAAATAAAATAAAATGAATAACATAACTATCTAATAAGACCAAAAACCAATTTTTTTTGAAACTCGGTACAACCAAATAATTTTTTTTTCTTTTTGGCGTTTGCTATAAAATAGTTATGCTAGCGTAAGTCGATTTAATTAGTTGTAAATGAATTTTGAATAAATTTGTTAAAAATGGGAATGCTGAATCTTTCCATTAATTAGAAGGTATATAGGAATTCTGGTAAGGGGCCATCGGGATTCGGTTTGGTGCACCGATGGCCATGGATGAGGGTGGGTCAGCACCAGGGCGTCGCAACCACACCCGCGGCGCCCCCTTATAATGTTCGGCCTCTTTTTTTTAATTTTTTTCTTTTGCAGCAGGGTAACCGGTCATTTCCGGTTCGTTTAAAATTTCAGGGTTTCTTTTCGGTTAATTTAAATTTATCTTTGTTTTCTTCTTCCGTTCGTTATTGCAGTTATAATTTCGTTTCATTTTCGGTTATTTTTAAATTTATATTTAAGTTAGTTTCGCTTTTGGTTATTTTTGAATTTTGATTTTCATTTTAAATATTTTGGTTGCCCGCTTCTTTTGAATTTATTTGATTTTCCGTTTTATTTGAGTTTTTGTATTTTGAATGTCAACGGTCTGTCCGTGGCATCCGGGTTAGCCGGATGTTGTTTTTTTTTCATAGTCGTTTTGCGCGGTTGTTGCGTTTTTCCCCGCGTATTTAAAGGCACGATCTGACCTTTTCTCTGATTATGGCGCAGGACGGTAAGGTTGGCAAGAACCCACCCCAGCCGACAATGACTAGCCACAGTGCGACCTCATATCGTGCCGACCGCCTTCCTTACTGCTCCAATTTGATGCGTTTCCATAACAAGCAATGTCTTTGGTTCACTTCCCTACAAGACAGCTGACCTTCACATGAGCCGTCATTTGAAAGGAAGCACTGAAGGGGTAATCAGGGCGTAGAACAAATCGGCGATCAGATTTGTAGGAGCAATATGAAAAATCTGATGCATCTATCAGCAGCGTCTTGTAGGGTAGTTTTTTCTTTTGTTAATTGCCAGTTTTCTGCAAATTTGATACGATACCGGGATCTAACTACTCGATGCCTAAAAGTATCGCTACAAAAGTATCGAGTAAAAAATATCGGTATCGCAGGGTGAAAGTATTGTGGCGATTATTCTCAAGCATGTACCATCCCTAACTCAATAACACTCCCACCACTAGTTAACACACAACTGAGATAACGATGGCTACGCTTATGCATGCAAGCGTGTAACTAGGAAGAGGAAGAGAGATGGCGCGAGTGTTTGCGAATACGATGCAAAGAGGAGATGCCAATAAATAACACCGACCCTTCCAGAACACGAAAAGCGAACAACCAAGAAAGTTCTCGGTGCGTAGGCAAGCACCCTGTTGGACTATATAAGGCGGTGACCAAGCAAGGCAGGTTGATCAGTTTGTATTCAAGTATTGTACAGTGAACTACTGTGGAGTAACCAAACTCGGGAATTTATATTGCGTTTATTACTAGTAAATAAAACTAGCTATTACTTACAATATCTGTGCGTGTGTTTATTCGACTTTATAGTGATCGAACCCAGGATTGATAACTAAGGAATCATCGAATTCGTCACAGTATTGATATGGTATCGTATCGTATCGAAATTCGTGTTCCTATTGTGACGAATTCGATGATTCCTTGATTATCAATCCTGAGTTCGATCACTATAAAGTAAAATAAACACACACACAGATATTGTAACTAATAGCTAGTTTTATTTACTAGTAATAAACGCAATACAAATTTAAGAGTTTGGTAACTTCGCAGTAGTTCACTATTGAACGCTTGAAAATAAACTGATCAACCTGCCTTACTTAGGCACCGCCTTATATAGTCCAACAGGGTGCTTGCCTACGCACCGAGAACTTTCTTGGTTGTTCGCTTTTCGTGTTCTGGAAGGGTCGGTGTTATTTATTGGCATCTCCTCTTTGCATTGTATTCGCAAACACTCGCGCCATCTCTCTTCCTCTTCCTAGTCACACGCTTGCATGCATAAGCGTAGCCATCGTTATCTCAGTTGCATTTAACTAGTGGTGGGAGTGTTATGGAGTTAGGGATGGTACATGCTTGAGAATAATCGCCACACTGCCCTCCACCTAAGTCTGATCGTCCCGATCAGACACATTGCCGGAACAAACGCAGCTAGCCTTTCCAAATGGACCACCTTCATCTTATTCCGTGGCCTTCCCATGGTTTGTATGCGATATACCACATCGTTGATCCGTTTTATGACTTTGTATGGGCCTTCCCAGTTACATTGTAGTTCTGGGGACAAACCTTTCTTACGCTGTGGGTTGTATAGCAGCACTAAATCTCCTTCTATAAAACCTTCCGAATTTATTGCTTTGTCGTACCTGGCCTTCATCTTATCGCTCATGATCTTGGTCCGTTGTCTCACAAGGTCGCGAATTTCTCTCATTTCTTCTTCCAATACGCTAGTAGATTTTCGAGCATTTACTCCTGCATCAGCGTTTATTCCAAACTTCAAGTCAGCTGGCAATCGAAGATCATTCCCGAAAATTACCTTTGCAGGAGTCTGACCAGTTGTTTTATGTACTGCAGAGCGATATGCCATTAGCAATAAGGAGATGTGAGTATCCCAACCCAATCTGGAACTTATCCACTACTTTCCTCAGGTGCTCTTCCAAGGTTCTATTGAATCGTTCCACCATGCCATCTGACTGAGGATGCAGTGCAGTTGTTCGAGTTTTCCGAATGCCCAATGTCTTGCACATATCCTGGAACACAGCTGATTCGAAATTTCGGCCTTGGTCAGAATGTATCTCCATCGGTGCACCAAACCTAGCTACCCAATTGCTAGTAAACACTTCTGCTATGGTTTCTGCCTCCTGATTTGGAATAGGGTACACTTCTGGCCATTTGCTGAAATAGTCCATAACTACCAGGACATATTTGTTTCCGAGTTTGCTAGTAGGAAATGGACCAGCTACATCCAAGGCTATCCTCTCAAATGGCGCACCTGAGTTATACTGTTTCATTTGGCCATGGCTCCTTGATTTCGGTCCTTTAGCTTTGATGCATACTTCACAGTTGGCAATCCACTCCGCGACCGATTGACGGCAACCAACCCAAAAGAATCTTTGTTTGACTTTTTTCAAGGTCTTGATGACTCCAAGATGACCTCCGCTTGGACCGGTATGTAATTCGTTGAGGACATCAGGGATTTTCTTCCTTGGAACGACTATCAGCTTTCGAACACATAGACCATCCTCACTCTCCCATATTCGATGCAAACAACCGGATTCTAATTGCAAACTATTCCACTGTGCCCAATATGACTTGGCAACAGGACTTTCTGCTGACATCTCCTCTCTTGATGGTCGCTCGTTTCGTTCGATTCCTTGCATTACACGTGTAAGATTTGGATCTTCGTGCTGAAACCTCCTTAATTGATCCATGTCCCATTCGTTCGTAGATGTTATAGTCATGAGCCGCACATCTATAATGTCTTGCTTGGCCTCAGCTTTGGAACAATGCTTGCATTCCAAGTTACATGGTCTTCGTGACATTGCATCAGGATTTCCGTGGGTGCTACCTTTGCGATGCTCCATGGAAAAGTCATAACTTTGCAGTCGCTCTATCCACCGTACCAATTGACCTTCCGGATTACGCAACTGTAAGAGCCATTTCAACGCTGCGTGGTCTGTTCTGACGTGGAATCGCTGCCCATAGAGATACTTGTGGAAATGCTTAACGCACTCTACCAATGCCAACAGTTCTCTCCGGGTTACACAATAGTTCCTTTCAGGCTTCCCAATTGTTCGGCTATAGTATGCAACTACCTTCTCCTGTCCATCAACAATCTGGGACAAAACACCTCCTATAGCATAACCACTCGCATCTGTATCCAGAATAAACTTTGAACCTGGAATTGGATATGCTAACATCGGGGCAGTTCATAGTCGTTCCTTCAATGTTTGAAAAGCCACCTCCTGTTCCTTCTTCCATTCAAAACTCATATTCTTCCTTGTAAGGTCATGGAGACTACTAGCCACGCTGGCAAAATTTGGTACAAATCGGCGATAATACGTGCACAGCCCAAGGAAGCTCCGTAACTCATGCAAATTTCTCGGTCTTGGCCAATCCTTTACGGCTTCGATCTTTTCCTTAGCAGTGCAGATTCCCTCCGTAGTTACCTTGTGACCCAAATAACTTACTTCCTTTTTAAACAAGGAACACTTCTTGGGACTTAGTTTCAGACCAGCACCAGCTATTCTTTGGAAAACTTCCTCCAAGTTCTTTAGGTGTTCCTCAAAGCTTTTTCCCAGCACGATGATGTCGTCGAGGTACACCAAACATGTTTGCCAGTGCAATCCTTTTAGTATCTGGGCCATGAGTCTCTCAAAAGTAGCTGGAGCATTGCATAGCCCGAAGGGCATTACTGTAAATTGCCAAAGCCCTTCTCCAACGCTGAAAGCCGTCTTCTCTTTATCTTCATCCTTTACCTCCACTTGCCAGTAGCCGCTTTTCAAGTCCAGTGTGGAAAACCATTTCGTGCCAGATAACGAGTCCAGAGTATCGTCGATTCTTGGCAATGGATAACTGTCCTTCTTCGTTACGTCGTTCAATTTTCGGTAATCCACACAGAACCTCATTTTTCTCTCTTTCTTTTTCACTAGTACTACCGGTGAGCTCCATGGACTAGCTGATGGTTCGATCACGCCGCTGTCACTCATTTCCTGTATAATTTCTCTTACTACTTGGCGTTTGGCCAATGGAATACTACGCGGAGCTTGGCGGATGGGCCTTGCATCACCAGTATCAATTTGATGCTTCATAACTTTGGTCCGACCTGGTTTAGAACCATCCTTGTCAAATATGCTCGAGTACTTTGATAGAAGTTCCTTTGCCTTTTTCTGGTGATCTTTTTCGAGGCCTGCCGTCCACGACGTGATATCATCTGAAAGATTAATCTTGATGGTGGAATCATTTTTCTGAAGCTGTTCACAATTGATAACTACCTCGACCTCTTGGCATTGTCCCAATATTGCTCCTTTGGAAAGTTTAATCGGCGATTTGAACTCATTAAGTACTCTTACCGGTACACGTCCATCTTGTTTTGTCATGGCCAGGGTTTTTCCTACTAATATGTTCGTCCTTGATTTGTTTACTGCCTCGACAACCCACAAATTGTTTGTCCCATAATCTCCATCAATCTTTGCCCATATGATTGCTTCCGACTTCGGTGGAATTTGTTGGTTCTCCACCACAAGCACTCGCTTACTAACGTATTTGTATTCATAACCAAAATTTAATGGCACATCCATGTTCTGGTAATTCATAATCCTGTTTTGCATGTCGATCTTGATGCCTTGCTCGCTTAAGAAGTCGACACCAACTATGATTTCGTCAACAATATCTGCTACTATAAAACTGTGTAGAACGGCCACGTTCCCAATTGCGATTTCACATGTTACTTCTCCTAGGACATGGGTGTCCTCACCACTGGCCGTACGTAACTTTGCTCCATGTAATGGTCTTACCTCCTTGTTGACTAAATCAGATCGAATTATGGAATGCGATGCGCCTGTATCCACATTTAGTACGTGCTCTTTTCCATCCACATATGCAACAACAGTAACATTACTAGCTTTCCTTCCGATCTGTGAGACAGAGATTATGGGGCATTCAGTTGCGGGAGCCAGTCCACGCCCCTTTCGGCTGGCTTGATTTAGTTTAACGACTGATTTGGTTGGGAGGTTTGCTCAGCTCCTTCAGCTTTGCGTTTTCGTCCACTTGAATTGCTGGGGTTACTGGAGCCAGTGCCGCAATAACGTGCTATGTGACCTGGTTTTTCGCACTTAAAGCATTTAATGGCACCATTACCTTTTTTGTGTACTCCGTTCAACGCTTCCAGAATTGTGTCTAACCAGTCGGGCCGTTCTACCTCCAAGCGGTGAGCTTTGTACGCCGGCTTACTTAATAGCGAGGCTGTTTCCTGCGTTAGAGCATATGATACCGTCTCAGCAAATGATATCTTGGGATTTGCATATGTGGCTCCCTTCGTCTCCACGTCACGTATTCCATTTATAAAGCTTTGGATTTTTACCCTTTCTGTGTATTCTATGGGTGCGTCTGCGTTTGCTAGATGGACCAACCTCTCGATATCCGATGCAAATTCCTGCAAAGTCTCATTAGGTTTCTGGAAGCGATTCTGTAGCTCTATTTGGTATATCTGTTTTCGATGCTCGCTGCTATAGCGTCTCTCAACTCCTCTCATCAATGCCTCATAATTATTCCGTTCGCCGTCAGGAATAGTCTGCAAGATTTCAGCTGCCCTTTCAATGCCACGAATGGTGCAGCAACTTTGTCTTCCGTGCCCCAATTATTTACAGATGCCGTCTTCTCAAACTGTAGCTTGAATACCTGGAAAGGAACAGAACCGTCAAAAGATGGGGTTTTTACCTTTGGAATACTCGTTGCAGCAGTTGGACGATTTAGCTGCAACTCCTGGATGCGACCTCTCAATGCATCTACTTCGGCCTCAATTTTGTCTTGCCGTTCTCTGAATACCTCCTGCACTTCAGTTATTTTTACGTCTTGCATTCGTAGCTGTGATGCCATTCGTTCTTCCTGTGCCTCCAGCTGCAATGCAATTCTCGACGACAAGCGGCCCTCCTGTTCCTCTAGTTGAGCTGAAATCTGAGATGCCATGCAAGTCTTCTGTTCTTCGAGCTGAGATGCCATTCGAGATGTAATACGCGTCTCTTGTTCTTCCATTTTAGTCGACAGCCAATATCATGTTTGTGTCCACAGTTGCTCCTGGATTCGGAGACTCCTTTTTTTCTTCCATTTTTTTCGGTGCCTCCTCCACAAGATGAAAAACATGATCATCAACGTTGATTCCTTCTGCTTCCATAGCCCTTTCGCAATCGTGACTGTAACTCTGATTTATTGCCTGTAGTGTTTAGTCCGCGTTGTTCCAACTCATTTTTGAGTTACTGAATCTTTAATTCATTCAGCTTCGCCATGTCCTTGTTATCCTTGAAATCACTGGTATTTATTCAACAATACCGCTTCTGACACCAATTGTGACGAATTCAATGATTCCTTCATTATCAATCCTGGGTTCGACCACTATAAAGTCAAATAAACACACACACAGATATTGTACCTAATAGCTAGTTTTATTTACTAGTAATAAACGCAATAAAAATTTAAGAGTTTGGTAACTTCGCCGTAGTTCACTTTTGAACGCTTGAAAATAAACTGATCAACCTGCCTTACTTAGTCAACGCCTTATATAGTCCAACAGGGTGCTTGCCCACGCACCAAGAACTTTCTTGGTTGTTCGCTTTTCGTGTTCCGGAAGGGTCGGTGTTATTTATTGGCATCTCCTCTTTGCATTGTATTCGCAAACACTCGCGCCATCTCTCTTCCTCTTCCTCGTTACACGCTTGCATGCATAAGCGTAGCCATCGTTATCTCAGTTGCATTTAACTAGTGGTGGGAGTGTTATTGAGTTAGGAATGGTACATGCTTGAGAATAATCGCCACACTATACATGCTTGAAAATAATCGCTACAATATATAATTAAACTGTGAAGAAATATTTCCAGTAATAAGTAATCATACGTGTTTGTGTCGTCCAACGGGAAGGTTGTGCGAAGCATTGTTTACCCGTACTAGTTTGGCATCTTCTTTTGCGAATCGGAGTGGAAGGCAGTGGATGAATGTACTCCGAGAGAGTGTAATGAAGGAAATCGCGTTCAGAGTTGCTTTAAAGTAAAAACTACAACTAAAAACTTCAACTTTAACTGAAATTTACATTTTGCAGGATCTGTAGCGCGATTCACTAACTTTTTTAACACAATTTGTTAACGATAAATTAACTTAACAACAATTTTAACAATTTTGCGATTCACTAACTTTTTTAACACAATTTGTTAACGATAAATTATCTTAACAACAATTTTAACAAACTATGCTATTCACTAACTTTTTGTCTACTCTAAATTCGACAATTTATCGTTGTCGATTGGTAAATTGTTATTTTATCACAGATTCTTTTTTTGCTGTTAAAGTTTTGTTTACTTTTGTTTTGTGTGGCCAATTTATTGTTATATTTATATTGTCATGGTATTCGAGTTTGTAGAGTCCAATATGGAGCGCAACAGTAGATCGAAGGTTACTTGGGGACATAGATGATCCCTTTGACCTAGCTCCATCGGAGTTTAGAAAGTTGTACCGGGTGTTTGTTGTCCTACGCTTGTCAAATAAAATAAAATGTACTACTTCTGTATATTGAAAGTTTAAATTTTTCTTATTTTATTGTGGAATTATGAAGTAAGGCACATATTTCAATCATTATTGGGTTGAAAAGGTATGAAAACTTAAAAGTACTAAAAAACAGCAAAACGAAAAATATAAAATGACTAGAAACTTAAATTAAGATTTCATTCAAGGTACAAAAGGAAAAAATTAATTAATTTAAAAAAACTAAAAAGACTAGAAATTCATGCTTAAAAGTATCGCTATCATACATATAAAGCCAATTTTCAAAAAATCAACACGATCAACGAGTCACTTTAAACTTATTTTTGTTACATCAAAATTGAATTGATCAATACAAAGCAACAACAAAGAATGTAAGATGGCTTTATAGTTTATGTTAACGATACTTATATACAACTAAAAATATTAAAACTAGGCTATATTAAAGCTATTACTACTTAAATTAATGGTGCTCAAGTATTGCATTTGATAACCGGGTGAAAATCTCCGTGCAGACTCTAACTGCTTCCCCAAAGAAAGTGGTTGCTTTCGATTGATTGTCGTTCGACTTAGCAATATTGTCGATCGACCTAGCAACATTGTCGTTTGACCTGGCAATATTGTTGATTGCCTCGGCCATGACAAGTGTCGCCTCAATCATCCTTTCATCGTTCTCTACTTGCTTTCTTTGAGTTTCGGCCATCATCTAGAAGATAAGAAATAATACAACTAAATAAATAAGACCAGTAAAATATGCCCCAGCTCGCATTTTTAAAGACACTCATATTGGAATTTTGATCAATTTATATCAATTATATAACTTGATATAGTTGGTTAAAAGGTGCCAATATCAGTGCCTTTGCATATAAATATGCCAGCTGTAATATCATATTTGATGTATTATTATATTAAATATATGATACAGAGTGCAAATTGCATTTTTCTGAAAGCAGGTGAGTTGAAGTAAGTTCCCTTTCAGAAATATACTTTGGCTACTCTCAAAATCATTTAAACTTTGCATTATTTCTTACCCTCATTGTATCTGCCTGCTTTTCAGCGATTGCCAAAAATTTGTTTTCAGCTTCGCTCTCCACGCAATTATTTTTCCTTTTCGAGCCCCTGCGAGGTGTTAGTGCAGGAGTTCGAGGTGTGGTTGCAGGAGTGGTTGTGGCATATCTTTGCCTAGCTGCAGCAGAAGGTGTAGCTGTAGGGTCTGGAACCTCACAATGTGATTGCAGCTCGCTACTGGCACCATCTTCAAGGTACTCTTCCTCTACGATCAAATTCAAATCCTATAAGTTTATAAGAGAATGAATCAATTAAAAAATTATTAACAAGCTTAGCTGCATAACTATAAACTCACCTCTTCCAATGCCAAGCTATCTAAGCAATCGGGTGCGCCTTCAATGTAGCTGTATTCCCCGTCTGGGACTGTTGGTTGTTGCGGTCCCGCACACGGTTGCTTGTACGGCTTTTTAAATCACGCCAGACCTGTAAAATTAACTGTAAACATATTTCTGAAGTTCACTAAATCAAACTGGGCAGACTTTCTATTATGGGGCCCTGATTTTTCATGTTTTGCAAAGGTAGCGTGCCAAAATGGAAAGTCAACCCCACTAATATGCATACTTATTGCCACTTCTACGGAAAGGCGTGTCGAATATAACGTTGCAAGTACTCTTCACATTACACCAGCTATGCAGTGTAAAATGCATATATTCATGCAACTAATCAACTTTTAAAAAGCACTGACAAAGTTACACACGATGCACCATTCCATAGAATTGGTGGTAATTGTTACCTTTAGGAGACAACTCCTAAAATTTTCATGTGGTTGTTGTAGACACAGACAATTTTGACAATAACTTTTCATTGAAACGAAATATTTCTTTTCCGCTACCGGATTATTATTACTGAGGGCAAAACGCGTCTTTTGATACCTTTCCCGATAATTTCGGAAGTGTTTTAGCAGTTGTCTCCTAAAGGAAACAATTACCGAATTGGTTAGTAACATTTTGTTCACTTGGTACTTACCGTAATCCATTGCTCCACACTTTTATTTGCTCCTCCAATGGCGTTCAGCTTCTCCGCCATTTCCTTCCACTTCTTTTGGTGCTCCAACTTGCCCTGCATGCGCTGGAATCTTCCCGATGCCAAACCAGGCGTTTCTCCCAAAAGGTCCACCATCGCCCGTATCTGTTCGGCTGTTGCCCTACTTCTTCTGGCTGCTGCAGCACTTGTTGATGCCATCCTACAATTAAAAATAAAAGGCAGTAAATGGCTAAAAAATACAATAAATATCAAAAATACTTCCCTTTGCTGAAATATCTGCACAAACAATCGACGCGAACAATTATTTTTGTTCCATTCCTCTTTGAACTTTTCGTAAATTTTGACATTTCAGTATCAGTGATGCCACTTTTTCTCAAATTGAAAACATTGATAACAAGTGTTGTTAAATCTGAGATAGTGAATCGCACAATCGTTAATGAAAGCAATATACGTTTATGTTAAAAATCTCGATTGCCGAATCGTTAAAAGTTAGTGAATCGCGGTACTGATAAGGTGTTATAACTGCTTTATATTCAGTAATTTGGGTGTTTTAAGTCTTCATGCTCAATATTGCAGGACTTAAATTTCATTGTTTTATTATTGCATACAATTCACCCTGTGTGGTTTGTGTGTCTGTGCAGATTCGGAGTAAGTTGCGCTACTAGTAGACATATACTATGGTGCGAAGCTATCCAGCAGCTTAGCCAACTTATAAACAGGCTTGTGTGTGGTTAAGATGCAAAGAAATGGACTTGAAGGATAGCTCGACCACATCTTTCCAATATTAGTGGAGTTGGGATTTGCAGAGCCTCCTTGAGCCTGTCTTAAGGATCGTTTTTGCAATCCCAACCATAAAATAAATTTAATAACGGAACATTAAAAATGTGTGATCTAACTTTGTGAAAAAACGAAAAAACAATATTGAAAATATATGAAAATAACGGAACTGTGAAGATAACGGAACATATCGAATAACGGAACGATAAATGTGATGTGTATTGACTGAGAGATAGACCATGTGTTTTTGTGCCTGGCAATGTGGTCTGTGACCAAAGCCATAAGCAGCTGAATTATAATTCAGCTGAATTAAATACCAAAAAAAAAAAAAGTAATAAGTAATGTTAGGCAATAAACATGATGCTTCATCAAGTGACTCTGATAATGATGAACAGATGCGTCAATTTATGGAAGCAGCCGACACCACGCTGCTTACAAATGCAATGTACCAACAGTCACCTCAACAAGATAGTTCCCTGAATGGGACTTCAATAGAAAATGTACTAGAACCAATGTCTGAAGAAAAAGGTAGAATATGATGGAAGTATATGGATATCATCTAATTTATATAAATGGTAATTCTATACGACCGTACGTAACGGCTAATATACGTCCAAAAATGTTGGGAAACGTATCAAACGACGCGTTTTGACCTCGGTATCAATCCGAAAGCGGAAAAGAAGTTTTTTTTTCAGTTAAAAGTTATTGGCAAAGAACCCAAAAAATGACCCAGGTCCGATCCCAAACGGGAGAAGTCATTCAAGGTATTTCTGTGCAGAGTACCTTTCTGCATAGGCGGCCTCCGGCCGCGCTTCAATAAAATAACCCTTAGCCGGCCCAACACCGGCTACGCTCTCCACAGTATTTCTACGCAGAACACACTGATGCACCCTTATCTGTGATTACAACAACCACATGCAAATTACAGAAAATTTGCAACTTTAATTAAAAAATTTCTCTAGACAGTCGTAAAATATCGAATCTCCGCTTTCAGATTATTGATACAGCAGTATGAGCAGTTACGTACGGTCGTATAGAATTACCATCTAAATTGCTATTTAATACAGTGCCTCTATCAAATCGGCATTTGCTGGAGGATATAAAACCGGATGCTGATTTCATTACCACAAACACTATAAGAGAGCATATCGCTAAAAGGCTTACACAAATAATTGCCAAGAATATTGAATTCTGTGACTTTGATAATACCATGGTCATAAAGAAATTTTCAAGAGACCGTGTTAAACTTCTTGGCGATGCCAGTTGCTTTGTCAAGCCTTACGAAGAATTTGAATTTGAAACAAAAGGCCCAACAAAGAAACCTATAATAAAAAGGCGAAAAATCGATGAGAAAGATGAAGAGATAAAACATGAAGATCTCTGCCGGCTTGTGTCAGTAACAAGTGATGATATTGTCGCAGGAAAACTGACAACGGGTTGGATGACAAAGGTTGAACGCAACAATAAGATGTCTTATTATAAATGCGATGCTGCGGGTAATCTTCACCTAAAGCCAACAGAAAACGAATTCACAAAATTACGTAATAAAAATCAATGGAATGAAGCAAAAATTAAACATAAAATAAGAGTAAGCTCAACGGCTCGGATCTTAAATTAAACTTTCATCAGAAAAATTATTTATTACTACTTCGATTAATTGTGCTCATTGCCTTATTAATTTTAATGAAAATAAATTAATAGTTTTCGTTATCATATTGAATATAAAATAAAATGTTATTATATATTAAGAGTCCAGTGTGCCACGTGCATATCCCGTGTGCTGCCCGGACATATGATTCTGTCCTTCCAGCATACTCAGCATTGCAACACTGCTATGACTATTAGCAGACCCGCCGCTTGCCAGCTGGTGCATACTACCGCTCAGAATGCCAGAATTAGGTTCATTCGACGAAGGCATTTCTAATATATTTAAGAAGTCGCCCTCTTGAAATTCTTCTTTTTGCATGCTTTGACTCTCCTTCATTAATTTATCATATTCCTGCAAAACACCATTAAACTCGGATATTTCGCTACGATTTCGTGCTACTAGCTGATGCTTAAAATAGTTATGTACTTGTGTCAATGATGCATTTGTAAAGGAGTAATATGCTTTTTCGAGGCTCTTTACTTCCACTTCATTCTGTATTTCTAGCTGTGGATTATTGTTGTGAACTTCACGAAGTCGTTTCATGAAATTACGCAAGAATTCTTCTGCTGCATCCGCATATAGCACTAGAGCTGATTCAGAGATATCGGTAAACCCAGACACACGCAGCTGCCCGCAAACTGCTTTACGCAATGCCGCTCGACAAATATCTGGATTTATTTGCGGATACGTCTGCGGAATACCACGAGCAAACGGTGTGTTTATCGGGGGTATAAACCAAATCGGTTTTGCAAATTTATCATCATTAATGAAATCAGCAGCATTTTCTGGTGGAAAGTCAACCTCAGGTATCATCTGGCAAGGATTTAGCAGATAGTTGGAGGTTCCCTGTTAATTTAGCTTCAATTATTTAGGACACATTTTTTAGAAAGAAATGAATTTATGGTCTTACCGATTTGTTAGAATATGTATCTATAAGAGATTGCAGCATTTCCGTTTGCTTCATCACTTCAATAGTTTGGGTCACCAAAGGATTCTTCACTTTTAACTGCACACTACGTCAGAAAACCAATAAATTTTAGGTACACATTTTTTTACATACAACTTGCCGTTTGTTGTCATTTGGTGGTGAATGCACCTGCATTTCATCAAGCTTGGTGCGCTTGGCCGCAACTGGCACTATTTTTTCCGAATCATTGTCTTTCGAGGTGTTTTCATTTAGTTTACCCCAAAGATTTCGCGACATTTTTAGTCGTATATGTATTACTTCCTAATTTTTCATAAGTATATAATTTTTTTAATGTTCACCTTTTGTTTGTTTACTTTAACTCTGCATTTCTTCAATCAACCGAAAAATTCACAATAGTTAAGTCAGCTGTTAATTTTGGTCAGTGGTGCTGGAATTCATTATTTTTTCCGGCACCAATTTTCAGCAAAATATAATCCTACAAGAACCCTGTTAATAACAACAAGAACAACACATCTTGTAGGTAGCCTACATGATATAGCTGATAGATCCCCCTGCGAGTTAGGGGTTTAGAATATGCCCGAGGTAGGCATACCGGTTGTTGTTGTTGTTGTAACAACAAAAACACTCCCCGAAGGTTTTGGGGGTCGTAAGAAGCGACTAATATGCACAAAGGTATTGTCGTGCCAGGAGGGGCGGGCATAGCCTCAAGGGAATACCGGAACGTACCGGGTTCATATCTGGCAAAGGGCTGTCACTTTCCACAACATTCCCCAATTCCTCGGGGAGTGTTTTTGTCGTTGCAAACAACATATAGCTGATAGGCGTTTCGGTAATACTTTACATGCAACGTCAACTGCAAAAATTGCACAAAGAGCCGTTTACTCAATGTCTGATTAATTGCTTAATTAAGACTTTATTAGAAGTTGGCCCAAAAACCGTTTACTCAATGACAATTCGCTGATTGTCTTCTGATAAAAGTTATCGAAGGATGTACCTCTGATTATGTGCTTAGAAAACCCGAAAGTGACAGCTGAAAGTAAAAATCTGATTTTGTGATTAATTGGGTAATACTTTACATCCAACGTGAACTGTAAAAACTGCACTAAAAATGTCGATATTGGTGCGTTTCGGTCCCAGGAACCCTAATCCGGTGGGGGAAACCCAAAATTTTTAGTAGTTTGCAAGATATTTGCAGCAAAGTTAACGATTTTCTGTCATTTTCATGTGGTTGTTGTAGACAAATATATAGGGTGTTCTGAAAAGTGCAAAAGTGCGTTTTTTGCCAATAACTTTTAAATTACTAAAAATATTGGGGTTCCCCCACCGGATTAGGATTCATGGGAGCGAAACGCGTCTCTGAGTATCAATATCGACATGTTTAGTGTTTTACGGCGGCTTGTCGCTTGGTATGTTGAATACCAAATTATAGGAATAAGTGCAAGAAGCGAAGAAATAAAACTCGTTACTTCAGATATAAGAACAATGATTAGCAATTGTGGAGACCCACTGCTGGCTGCTTCCAAAATTGAATAAACACCAAAACTTAGCTTAATTGAATGATATGGAACTGTTGCGCGAGCGGTTGCGCGATCGGTTTATTCTCTATTAGTTAAACAATGATATACATATATATTAGCAATTTGTACATATAAGCGAATTAATGATGGTTACAAACTTACTTGATATTGGACTATACAGTTTCACTGCCAGCAAAGATCTCAATTTTAGTTAACAATTAACAAGCAAATATAAGATGTAGAAAATTACAGAAAATTTAACCGTTGCGGACAGTGTTGCTGTGTATTAAATGCACTAATACATAAAACAAAAAGGTACTAAACAATTGAGATGCCACTGTGTACACGACATCCCCGGCCCCATGAATTGACTCAGGGGAGATTCATCAAAGAGTATCCACAACGTCCAGCAGCGCAAGTTTAGAAACGGGGCGTTTGAGTACGGTTGTTGACGTCTGAACGTCTGCTGATCGTGCGACGCCATCGGATCCGTAATGCAGCTTCGATATACGTCCTCTTTTCCATTGCGACCTCGGAAGTTCCGTTTCGCATATGAGCACTTGAGCGCCAACGCTGATAGTCCTTGACGGCTGACACCATTTGCTGCGGCGGGTGAGTTCTGGCAAATATTCTCGCATCCACCGCTTCCAAAA
Source organism: Merzomyia westermanni (assembly GCA_949987695.1). NCBI lineage: Eukaryota > Metazoa > Arthropoda > Insecta > Diptera > Tephritidae > Merzomyia > Merzomyia westermanni. The sequence goes on along the minus strand of OX465290.1, from coordinate 5,429,956 downwards.
GCCATTCTTTAAAGTTTGTGCAATTCGCCACTGTTTTCTTAAGCAGAGCAACTTTTTATCCACAGGCATTGGAGTTTGTGTCGAATTAACGGAATTGAGCAAGAAATGATTCGGGGTTAATGGCTCTGGATCGTCTGCTGTAACCGGCAAGTGGGTGAGAGGTCTAGAGTTGACTATGTTTTCGGCTTCTATTAATAAGCTGTTTAATGTGTCAACTTGTGGTGCACATTCCTTCAACATTATAAGCAGCGCCCTTTTAACTGACTGCACTAGCCTCTCCCATACACCACCTTCGCTTGGGTTCGACGGACAGTTAAACTTCCAGCGGATGCCCAATGGAGTTAAGGACTCCGAAATCGCTCTGTGGTCTATAAAGTCTTCTACACCACGAAGTTCCTTAGTCAGGCCAACGAAGTTAGTGCCATTGTCACTACGTATCTGAATCGGTACGCCCCTCCTATTTACAAAGTTACGTATACACAGCAACAAGGCATCTGACGAAAGATTTGTGGCCAGCTCCAAATGGATGGCCCGGGTGACGAGGCAGGTAAACAGTGCCACCCATCGTTTTTCCTTTTGCCGGCGAATGGTGACCAGTAACGGTCCGAAGAAATCGACCCCACTATACGTAAACGGACGAACGTAGGCAGTCAATCTATCAACTGGTAGTGGTGCCATCATAGGTTGCACCGGCATGGCCTTGCGTATGCGACAAAGATTACATTCAGATCCTATACTTTTGACAAGTACCCGTAGTGACGGTATCCAAAACCTTTGTCTAATTTCATTTACTATTAGGTTTACATTAATGTGACGCCATTTGTTATGGTACCACTTTACAACTAGTCTCGTGAAGGCATGATTTTTCGGCAAAATTATAAGCCGTTTCGCAGAAATTGGTATAAATGGAGCGTTTTCTATGCGTCCACTTAGTCGTAGAATTCCATCTTCGTCTATATATGGATTTAATGTCACTAACGAGCTGCTCTTACTTATAGGTTTTTTGTTTCGAAGCTGGTGGAATTCGACTGCATACACCTCCTGTTGTACTATGCGACAAAGGACTATTTCGGCAGCCACTTCTTCATCGGCCAGAAGTCCACCCTTTGCTATCGCAACCTTCAAGCGTGCATTTGAACAGTTTTTTATGAATCGCAGAACCCAGGCCATACATCTCTTTAATCTGGAAAAGTTCGAAAATCGTTTAAAGTCTATTGTATTTAACCTTACGCTGACCGTTGTAAGTATCCGATGTTCTGCTTTTAGTTCAAGTACGCTTTCTACAGTATGTGAATTGTTCGGAAGCTGTTGTGGCCAATGGCTTTGTTCTTTCATCAGAAAGGTTGGCCCAGTAAGCCACCTGCTGTTCGGATTGTACATTGTCGAAAACTTCGCTCGAGTTCCATCATCGGCAACATTTTCTTCCGAAGGCAACCACCTCCACTGATTTACGTCACTGGCCTCCAAAATCTCTGAAATTCTGTTGGCAACAAACTGCTTATAGCGACGCGCACTGGACCGTATCCAGGCGATCACCGTGGTTGAGTCACTCCAAAAATAAACACTGTCGGGCTTCACTGTATGCTCGTTGAGTATGGTTTCTTTTAGGCGAGCTGCCATAACTGCGGCTTGCAATTCCAGACGCGGGATCGACTGGAATTTAATTGGCGCGCATTTTGCCTTTCCCGCAATAAATCGAACTGAAGTGTCATTATCTTGTATACGCCAGTATGCAACAACTGCGAGAGCACTTTCGCTGGCATCTGCAAACACGTGCAGCTCAACTTTCGAGCACGTAAATTTTTCATAATAGCAACGCGGTATTCTAACTTCCTTGACTTTTGGCATCTCTTCCAACCATGCAGACCATTTGCTATAAATATCATCAGGAATATTCTCATCCCATTGAACACCGCTAGTCCAAAGCTGCTGCAGGAGCAGTTTTGCTGATATAACAAAATTTGCCAAGATGCCGAAAGGGTCAAACATCGACATAACTAGGCTAAGAACTTCTCTTTTTGTGGGCTTACGGCGTTGGTTTAATATATCCGAGTCTATGCGCTGAAACTTTAGAACGAACATAAACTCGTCTGTGTTTGTTGACCAATACATTCCCAATATGCGTTCAATACCGTCTCTACTTACGTCGACCATACTTGCATCTCCAACGTCTTCATTTGCAGTGTTGATTTCTCGCGCCACTTTGATCGAGTTTGATACCAAGTTCTTTAATTCGAATCCGCCGCCCTTATGTATTTTTACGATGTCTCTTACCACCTCAATGGCCTCGCTCTCGTTCTCAAAACAGTCCACATAATCGTCAACGTAGTGACGCTCTATTATACCTTCGACGGCGCGCGGAGATTCGTCTTTAAACTGGGATGCATTCATATTCTTGACGTATTGCGCCAAAGTGGGAGAGCATGTAGCTCCAAACAACATTCGAGTCATTACGTATATATCTATCGGCTTTGACTTATCCCCATATCGCCATAAAAATCTCTGGGCTTGCTGGTCGTCTTCGCGCACAATAACTTGCAAAAACATTTCTCGAATATCGCCACAGACTGCGATTGGAGATTGCCTAAACTTGAAAAGTATCGACAGTAGAGGTTGATTTAAATCTGGTCCACTAAGGAGAGCTTTGTTCAGCGACATAGCATCCACTTCGGCTGCCGCATCGAAAACAATTCGTATCCCTTTCTTATTGGCATTCCGTACGGCAAAATGTGGAAGATAAAAGGTTTTCTCAGAGTTAAAAGCAATTTCATATTCGCTTAATTTTCTCACATACCCTTTTTTAATGTAGCTATCTATCTTCTCATTATACTGTCTAGCAAATTCCATATCTCTGTACATTTTCCTCTCTATACCTTCCAATCTTTTCTTAGCTATTTCGAAGCTATCCGGAAATGAGACTGAATCAAAGGCCCATAGCAAACCAACCTCAAATCTGTCTTCCTTGCGCATGACTGTTCTTTCCATTATGGCTACCGCGCGCTGATCTTCCTCGGACAGTAGTGGGACACACTTTGAGGATATACCAAAACTCTCGTTAGCAAAATAGTCCTTTAGCAAGTGCTCTAGCTCCTCTAATTTGTTGCTCTTTCTTGCTAGAAGTAGGTGACTTTTGGTAGAAACTGCCCTTTCGCCATAGTTACCATACACCACCCACCCCAATGGAGTTTTCATAGCTATGAGGCCATTATTGGCCAGTTGTAGTGGACGCACTAAAGCTCTAAATAAGTTGGCATGGTCAAGGCCAACTAGAAGACGTGGTTGTGCATTGACATAACTTAAATTCTGAAGTTCTTTTGGCAGACCCTTGTCCCCATACTTATTAAAATTGAACGACTGTATCGGCAAATTCATATTTTGTACCGTATAAACATTTGCCATTTTGAACGACTTATACTGTTCACCTACACCGCTGATGTTCAAGGTGACCCGCTTTGTGTCATTACTAGTTTTAACGTTTCCTAGCCAATGTAAATTAAGAATATCTGAAGGCCCGGTTATCTCCAATTCTTCTGCTAAATCCCATTCTACCATAGAGTGAGATGCCCCTTGATCGATGAACCCAAACGTGTTAACTGTTTTAGTGGCAGATGATACTTTTATTGGCACAATTTGGAAAAGCACTTCTGAGCTTTCGGTCGCTGCGTCTATTCTAAGATTTCGTACTACTTGGTTCGACTGAACGGCTTGAAAATCTGCACTATGGTTCGCTACCTTGTTGCTAGTGTCGATGTGCAAAAGACTGTTGTGGGTTTTATCACAGCCGTTTACCATACATTTCTTCTTAAAAGAACATTTCGCAATTGAATGCCCTTTACCAAAACACGAAAAACAGACTCGAAGCGCTTTAACCTTTAACCATCGATCGTTTGGCAACATATTCTTAAATATGGGACAGTTTGATAATTTACCGCAGTTATCATTGCAAACTAAACAGCTGCCTTGGGCACTTGCTAACAGAACTCTCTTGTTTACGGCCTTTGCTGCGCTAATTTCTGATATTTTATTACGTGAAACAGAAGGAACTGCATGTATACCTACTCGTGGCAGTGAATCTACTAAAATGTTCGCTCTCTTTGCTATAATGCTCAAAAAATCGCTAAAATTATCGATATTGGCATAACCCGGCAACTTCTCCTTATATTCTGCCCACTTCATTTGCTCTTCCATTGGAATTTTAGAAACCAATTCCCCTAACAACGTAACATCGCAAAGCCTCTGCTCTGCCTTTGCATAACGTACGAACGCCGTCATATTTTTCACTTTATTTGAAAATGGTATTATTAGACTTATATTACCTGCTGGTATCGGAGCGATCTTTCGTATTTCCATAACCTGGCTGTTAATAATTTGATCCGGCCTTCCGAAATTTTCCCGTAAAGTATTCATAATGTCCAGTACACTCTCTGGATACGGCAACAAGGCGGCGACAGCAACTTTAGCTTCACCATGCAAGGCTTCACGAAGTCGTATTATATTGCGCGTATTACTGTAACTAAATTCTTGGGTAGTATCTATAAATGACCTTTCAAACATAGGCCAATCCAATGGATCACCTTTAAATGGAGGCAAATTCACTATTTTCGCATAAACTATACGCTGACTGTTGACACTAAAATCACTTTCTATTGGCTGAGCCACGTTGGGCAAGTGCAAGGGTTCTAAGGTGGCCGTTGCATTTTGCGTACTAACTACCGGCGTATCTGCATATTGTCTAGGCACCATTCTCACCACTTCCTCTTGTAACGCTTGCACCGACGACTGTAATTTTTTGCTATTATCTGCAAACATTTTACCCAACTCATGCATTTGCCTTTGAAATTCATTTTGCATATTGGCCATCTTTCTATTGAATTCCAATGCTACTTGCTCTATCCCGTTACCTATGGCATGATTGCCCTCTATAATACCTGTTGTTGCTCTGCTTTCGCGCTCTGCTACGACTCCTGTTATTGCTTCTGCGCTGCCTTTAGCGGCGGCAGCGCTGCTGGCTGCAGCGTTTACCGCACTTTCTGTTGGCGTACCATACCTCGTTCTTTGCTCCATGGACATATCTCCATCTACTGATGCCTCGGTGGGTGTGCGAGACAAAGGCATATCTTCGTCGTTAAAACCCAAACGTCGCGGTGGAACTCCTTTGTTGTTTCTTTTGCTAGTCCTGGCCGGACGTTCACTTTCAGACATTCGCAACACTATACTTATGCGAAGCACTCTATTTTCCACCGTACAATGAATAAAACTCAACTCACCCGCCGCAGGAAGAGATTAATCCATCGAAGTATAAGAAATCCGTCAAAGAATAAAGTAATGTGGAGACCCACTGCTGGCTGCTTCCAAAATTGAATAAACACCAAAACTTAGCTTAATTGAATGATATGGAACTGTTGCGCGAGCGGTTGCGCGATCGGTTTATTCTCTATTAGTTAAACAATGATATACATATATATTAGCAATTTGTACATATAAGCGAATTAATGATGGTTACAAACTTACTTGATATTGGACTATACAGTTTCACTGCCAGCAAAGATCTCAATTTTAGTTAACAATTAACAAGCAAATATAAGATGTAGAAAATTACAGAAAATTTAACCGTTGCGGACAGTGTTGCTGTGTATTAAATGCACTAATACATAAAACAAAAAGGTACTAAACAATTGAGATGCCACTGTGTACACGACAGCAATGTTTATTAAAAGCAATGTTATGGCAATGCAAAGTTATTGAGATTATTTAAATGATATGGAAGTTAAATGAAATTGGGTGGATAGGAACAAGACTTACCTTTGGTAACTTGGCTGCTGGCGGGTTCTTCGACGTTCGGAAAAGAAGTGACAAAGTGAAAATTAATAAATTAGGTCGTACCCACCGCCGAATCCTAGCTCTCGCTATTATACGGCGGGGTAAACGGTTATCGGTTTTAACCGAGATAAATTATAAGAACAGCTCGGAGCATTAGGGTGTGCCTTAATATTTAGGCCGGTGGCCTAAACAAGTGCAATTTTTGCAGTTGACTTTGGATGTAAAGTATTACCGGCCTTTCTATGAGTTTGTTGCAAGGATTGCATTCAAGTTTACTGCTAGTTGTAAGTTTTTCTTCCTATATCTTTTCTCCCCCTTGTATGCATTCTTAGATCACATTTGGAGGCTTATGATCGCTCTGTAGCGAGATGTGTTAAATCTCCACAGGAGCAGTTTTAATTACCGTAGACCTGCACACCGCCCCAATATTCCTCCCGTATCTCTCTCTGTATCTTCTTTTCGTAGGCATTCCCTGATTGCTTGAGGAGCATCCGCTTAGGTCCAATGAGCCTTCCTTCCATCCCAAGCCAAAATCACGCTGTTATGGGTTCCTAGGTGGTTTGGCTTTTCTACGCATTGGCGGATAAGCACTGATTTTATAACGCAGATCTGAGATCCTTTTGAGTGCGGCTTGACTGTAGCTAAGAATGGCAATGTGCTGATTGCTATATCCACTCTAGAATAATATTTTGGCCTTAAGAACCGCGCCGTAACTTCTGCCAACTCCAAACTAGTAAAAGAGGCGGAAAAATGGGTTCGTTGATGAACGAATTCATGTTGTCACCAAGCGAGCAGTCAGCGCTTTTGCGTCTTGGAAACCACGAAACTGGTTGCAGCCATAATTTCGAAATAGTAAAGGACTTGGTTTACTTGGACACCAGCATTAACACCAACTCTTGCCAGCAAGTGCTACTTCGAACTGAGTAGGCAATTTAGAAGTGAAGTCCACTCTCGAAGAACGAAAATAACACTCTATAGTCACTTATCTTACCATTCTTGCGTTCGTAGACAATTCCCACAACAGCCGGTTCTATCGTACCGGAATAACTCAGATTTTTATATCCGACCAAGGGCTGTTATTTCGACACTACCCTGTCTAACCTGTCACCTTTTCCCCTAATATTGTCATCCTGCGAGCAGCTCCATGCAGCAGGGCTGCTCAAAACTCTCCTGCTTCGGGCTGGGGTCGAATCCAACCCGGGTCCAAGAGAATGGATCTGCTGCGTCTGCTGGAAGAAGATTTACGTTAAGCGTTCACACTCCATCCAATGTAATTCTTGTAAAAGATGGTTGCACAAAACTAGGTCCTCCGGGCTAAATCCCTCCACACACAGGCACCCTAGTTTCTACAAAACTTTTGTGGCCCCTTGCTGTTTACGCCCTACGCAGTATCGCACCGTCACAAGCTTCAGAAACAGTCTCCACGACTAACAGCACTAATAATGCCCAGCAAGTAGTGTGTAACTCCCGCTGCCGCTCACGCCCACAGGCGCCAACACCTCACACAGCCGCTCACAGCTACTTTCTACGTAGCACCTCTGTTTCAGATGTGAGCAATGCCGAGCGACAGCCGACCCCCCTCCCACTTTCAACTTCCCCTTCTTCTTCCAGCACTAGCACAAATGTAAGCCAAAGCCACCAGCTCCTGGTCCCTTACACCATGTGCTCTGTTTATCGGTTGAGACTATATACACTCGCGACATCAGTCAAATGCAACTCCTGCCTTGACCTATGTCACTTGCTTATATGTTCTCAACTTGGTAACAGGAACTTATGGACTGATACGTACGTTGCGCCATGTTGCCGAGCTACGCAACCTACAACGTCGACCGATTCGCCACCTTTCGGTGGTTTGGATCCCTCGTCTTCTAGAGTGCGACGCAGTGCGCGACCCATCCTGCTTCCACCGAGGCATACGCACCAGTCCTTGACTCCCAGTGTGAATATTTCTCCCCCTTCGCACTTTCGTGTCCTACAGTTGAACTGCAGCGGTTTAACCGGTAAGGTTAGTGAAATAGTGAGTTTCATGAAGCGGCAGAACATCAAGATCGCTGCCATTCAGGAAACAAAGTTAAACGCCCGATCAGATCTTCGGACTTGTGACGGCTACAACATCCACCGGCGTGACCGAGAGAGAGGACTTGGGGGCGGACTCGCCTTCATAACTCATCAATCTATGCAATATCGCCTATTTGAGCCTTACGTCGACCCGAGGGACAACCTCCTAGAACGTCAAGGAATGGTTGTCCGGACAGGCGACGTCGACCTAGAAATTGTTAACATTTATATACCCCCTGCCACCTGCTGCCCGAGAGATTACCACCCTTACATTAGTGCGTTACTCAGAGGCGATAATCGTGTAATCCTCGGAGACTTCAACGCACACCACGACCTGTGGCACTCAATCCTACAGGTTGATGGTAGGGGACAGGAATTGGCTGAACAAATAGACGATTCGACGTTTTGCAATGTGAACGGGGATGCCCCCACGAGAATTGCGGTAAATTGTTCCAGTTCGCCAGAGCTCACAATTGTCAGCGCAGGTCTCATAAACTGCGTTCAATGGCGAACAATGCTTACTCTTGCATCGGACCATTTGCCGATAGTCCTCTCAATCGATTGCCCCAATGACTTTGTTACTTCTGAGAAGCGCAACTTCACTAATTTAGTAAAGCTGATTGGGTTGGTTTCCTTAATTTCACTGAGATCACCTTCGCTGCTCTTCCCATCCCGTCTGATGTACGAGAAGGGGAAAAAGCGTTTCGCATGGTCATAGCTTCAGCCTCCAATCAATACATTCCGTCAGGAAGAATTAAGGAGATACGTCCGTATTTCCCCGCAGAGGCAGCGGCCCTGCCTAATGAACGTGAGCACGTGCGACGCTTGAACCCTACGGATCTCCAAATTCAAGATCTCAATGCGGAAATCAGACGGCTAGTCGATCAACACAAACGCGCCAAATGGGAGGAGCACCTAAGGTCCTGTAACCTCTCTGCTGGTGTTGGCAAACTATGGTGCACTGTTAAATCCTTGTCAAAACCGACCAAACCTAATGACAAAATATCCATCACCTTCGGTGATAAGGTACAATCGAAACCAAAGAGATGCGCGAGCGCTTTCTGCCGGCAATTTGTACTGCATCCTCCGGTTGACAAGGAAATCAGGCGTGCCATCAGGGAAGCGCACAAACGTAAAGACAGCCATGCGCCCATTGCCATCACCACCACGGAGGTTCGGGAGGACATACGGGGGTCCAAAAACTCCAAATCTATTGGCCCAGACGGTATATCCCTGCTGATGCTAAAACATGAAGAGGGAGTAAGGTACCTAACAACCGTCTTCAATCTGTCCATGACCACCTTTGTCATTCCAGAAAGATGGAAACAGGCTACTAAAGCCCGGTAAGCCGGCCAACGAGGGGGAGTCTTATCGACCGATATCACTCCTCTCGCCAGTAGTGAAGACCCTGGAGACGGTCTTGCTCCCTTATTATACCGCTAACTTGCGACTAGCCGAACATCAGCATGGATTCCGCAAAATGCATAGCACTACCACCGCGCTAAACGCCATCACCACACAGATAGGTGTCGGTCTCAGCCAATCTCGTCCAAATGACAGGACCGTGCTAGTTGCGCTTGATCTGTCGAAAGCTTTCGACACTGTCAATCATGCGCAACTCATTAACGACATGGAGGCTTCAAACCTTCCCCCTGTCTAAAGCGTTGGACCGCCAACTATCTGAGTGGCAGGCAGTCATCGGTTGAATTTAGAGGCGAAAGATCAAAACCACGTATAATTAAGCAGGGGGTGCCACAGGGTGGTGTCCTATCCCCGCTTCTGTTTAATTATTACATATCGAGGCTCCCTTTCCCACCAGAAGGCGCCTCGATCGTCTCCTACGCCGATGACTGCACGATCCTGGCGACTGGACCCTCCGTTGATGAGCTCTGCTCGAGAATTCTTACCTTCCATCCCTTTCCGGTTTCTTCGCTGCACGGGACCTGACATTGTCACCGACCAAATCCTCGGTCACCTTATTTACGAGGAGGACAGCGCAGGTGAACATAGAATTAGACGTCCACGTCGACGGCATTAAGCTTCTGACTGTCACGCACCCCAAAATCTTAGGGGTTACATTTGATAACATGTTCAAATACGGTGCTCATGTAGCCGGGATTGCCACCAAAGTACAAAGCCGTAACAAAATCCTAAAGTCAATAGCTGGCAGTACTTGGGGGAAAGACAAAGAAACGTTACTTACAACGTACAAGGCAATCGGCCAGGGTTAGCAGACACACACTGGATGAGGTTGCAGGCTTGCCAAAACACCGCACTCAGAACTGCCACGTGGTGCCTCCTTATGTCTCCTGAGCACCATCTTCATAGTGAGGCAAAAATGCTTGATGTCAAAGAGCATTGTGAGATGTTGACCAGGCAATTCCTGTTCAACTGCCAGAAGCCGCAGCACCCGAACGGGAGCCTACTCAACGAAAATCCGCCTCCCAGGAGAATAAGGAGTCACCTCCGTAAGCATTATGACGAGATCCGGCATCATATTTTCTCGCCGTTTGATCCAAAGGTGCACCGGCGGGCCCTCAACCTCATCCACACTGAGTCGGTAAACTCCTTTGTCAGGTCTCGTCCAGTGAATGCAGTCCTACAGGCACAAGCTCCACCTGTTGCCGACGAGGAACGCGAACTGCCCAGGGAGCCAAGAGTCACGCTGGCTCAAATTCGTTCTGGATATTGTAACAGACTAAACTCTTACCTATCCAGACTGAACCCTGACATGCCAAATGTCTGCCCGGCATGCGGCGTGTCTCCCCACGATACTAACCATCTGTTCATCTGCTCAATTGAGCCTACTCTTCGAACACCAATTTCACTCTGGTCCACCCCTGTTGAAGCCGCGAGGTTTCTTGGACTTCCGTTAGAAGAGCCAGCACTAGCACAAATGTAAGTCAAAGCCACCAGCTCCTGGTCCCTTACACCTTGTGCTCTGTTTGTCGGTTGAGATTATATACACCTGCGACATCAGTCAAATGCAACTCTTGCCTTGGCCTGTGTCACCTGCTTATATGTTCTCAACTAGGAAACAGGAACCTATGGACTGATACGTACGTTGCACCATGCTGTCGAGCTACGCAACCTACAACGTCAACTGATTCGCCACCTTCTGGTGCTTCGGATCCCTCGACTTCTAGAGTGCGACGTAGTGTGCGACCCAGCCTGCTTCCACCAAGGCATACGCACCAGTCCCTGACTCCCAGCGTGAATATTTCTCCCCCTTCGCACTTTCGCGTCCTACAACTAAACTGCAACGGCCTAACTGGGAAAGTGAGTGAAATAGTGAACTTCATGAAGCGTCAGAACATCAAGATCGCTGCCATTCAGGAGACGAAGTTAAACGCCCGATCAAGTCTTCGGACTTGTGACGGCTATAACATCCACCGACGCGACCGAGAGAGGGGACTTGGGGGCGGACTCGCCTTCATCACCCACCAATCCGTGCAATATCGTACATTTGAGCCTGACGTCGACCCGAGGGACAACCTCCTGGAACGTCAAGGAATGGTTGTCCGGACAGGAGACGTCGACCTTGAAATTATAAACATTTATATACCTCCTGCCACCTGCTGTCCGAGAGATTACCACCCTGACATCAGTGCGTTACTCAGGGGCGATAACCGTGTAATTATCGGAGACTTCAACGCACACCACGATCTGTGGCACTCAAGCCTACAAGCCGATGGTAGGGGACAGGAATTGGCTGAACAAATAGACGATTCGACGTTTTGCACTGTGAACGGGGACGCCCCCACGAGAGTTGCGGCAAATTGTTCCAGTTCGCCAGACCTCACAATTGTCAGCGCAAGTCTCATAAACTGCGTTGAATGGCGACCAATGCTCACTCTTGCATCTGACCATCTGCCGATAGTCCTCTCAATCGATCGCCCCAATGACTTCGTCACTTCTGAGAAGCGCACCTTCACTAACTTCAACAAAGCTGACTGGGTTGGTTTTCTTGGTTTCACTGAGAGCACCTTCGCTGCTCTTCCCATCCCGTCTGATGTACGAGAAGGGGAAAAAGCGTTTCGCATGGTCATAGCTTCAGCCTCCAATCAATACATTCCGTCAGGTAGAATTAAGGAGATACGTCCGTACTTCCCCGCAGAGGCAGCGGCCCTGGCTAATGAACGTGACCACGTGCGACGCTTAAACCCTACGGATCCCCAAATTCAAGATCTCAATGCGGAGATCAGACGGCTAGTCGATCAACACAAACGCGCCAAATGGGAGGAGCACCTAAGGTCCTGCAACCTCTCTGCTGGTGTTGGCAAATTATGGTCCACTGTCAAATCCTTGTCTAATCCGACCAAACCTAACGACAAAATATCCATCACCTTTGGTGATAAGGTACAGTCGAAACCAAAGAGATGCGCGAGCGCTTTCTGCCGGCAATTCGTACTGCATCCTCCGGTTGACAAGGAAATCAGGCGCGCCATCAGGGAAGCGCACAAACGCAAAACCAACCAAGCGCCCATTGTCATCACCACCACAGAGGTTCAGGAGGCCATACGGAGGTCCAAAAATTCTAAATCCATTGGGCCAGACGGTATATCCATGCTGATGCTAAAACATCTCGGCGATGAGGGAGTAAGGTACCTAACAACCGTCTTCAATCTGTCCATGACCACCTTTGACATTCCAGAAAGATGGAAACAGGCAAAGGTGGTGCCACTACTAAAGCCCGGCAAGCCGGCTAACGTGGGGGAGTCATATCGACCGATATCACTCCTCTCGCCAGTAGTGAAGACCTTGGAGGCGGTCTTGCTCCCTTATTATACCGCTAACCTGCGATTAGCCGAACATCAGCATGGTTTCCGCAAAATGCATAGCACTACCACCGCGCTAAACGCCATCACCACACAGATAGGTGACGGTCTCAACCAATCTCGCCCAAATGACAGGACCGTGCTAGTTGCGCTTGATCTGTCGAAAGCTTTCGACACGGTTAATCACGCACAACTCATTAACGACCTGGAAGATTCAAACCTTCCCCCCTGTCTAAAGCGTTGGACCGCCAACTATCTGAGTGGCCGGCAGTCATCGGTTGAATTTAGAGGCGAAAGATCAAAACCACGTATAATTAAGCAGGGGGTGCCACAGGGTGGTGTCCTATCCCCGCTTCTGTTTAATTACTACATATCGAGGCTCCCTTCCCCACCAGAAGGCGTCTCGATCGTCTCCTACGCCGATGACTGCACGATCCTGGCGACTGGACCCTCCGTTGATGAGCTCTGCTCGAGACTAAATTCATACCTTCCAACCCTTTCCAGTTTCTTCGCTGCACGGGACCTGACATTGTCACCGACCAAATCCTCGGTCACCTTATTTACGAGGAGGACAGCGCAGGTGAACATAGAATTAGACGTCCACGTCGACGGCATTAAGCTTCTGACTGTCACGCACCCCAAAATCTTAGGGGTTACATTTGATAACATGTTCAAATACGGTGCTCATGTAGCCGGGATTGCCACCAAAGTACAAAGCCGTAACAAAATCCTAAAGTCAATAGCTGGCAGTACTTGGGGGAAAGACAAAGAAACGTTACTTACAACGTACAAGGCAATCGGCCAGGGTTAGCAGACACACACTGGATGAGGTTGCAGGCTTGCCAAAACACCGCACTCAGAACTGCCACGTGGTGCCTCCTTATGTCTCCTGAGCACCGTCTTCATAGTGAGGCAAAAATGCTTGATGTCAAAGAGCATTGTGAGATGTTGACCAGGCAATTCCTGTTCAACTGCCAGAAGCCGCAGCACCCGAACGGGAGCCTACTCAACGAAAATCCGCCTCCCAGGAGAATAAGGAGTCACCTCCGTAAGCACTATGACGAGATCCGGCATCATATTTTCTCGCCGTTTGATCCAAAGGTGCACCGGCGGGCCCTCAACCTCATCCACACTGAGTCGGTAAACTCCTTTGTCAGGTCTCGTCCAGTGAATGCAGTCCTACAGGCACAAGCTCCACCTGTTGCCGACGAGGAACGCGAACTGCCCAGGGAGCCAAGAGTCACGCTGGCTCAAATTCGTTCTGGATATTGTAACAGACTAAACTCTTACCTATCCAGACTGAACCCTGACATGCCAAATGTCTGCCCGGCATGCGGCGTGTCTCCCCACGATACTAACCATCTGTTCATCTGCTCAATTGAGCCTACTCTTCGAACACCAATTTCACTCTGGTCCACCCCTGTTGAAGCCGCGAGGTTTCTTGGACTTCCGTTAGAAGAGCCAGCACTAGCACAAATGTAAGTCAAAGCCACCAGCTCCTGGTCCCTTACACCTTGTGCTCTGTTTGTCGGTTGAGATTATATACACCTGCGACATCAGTCAAATGCAACTCTTGCCTTGGCCTGTGTCACCTGCTTATATGTTCTCAACTAGGAAACAGGAACCTATGGACTGATACGTACGTTGCACCATGCTGTCGAGCTACGCAACCTACAACGTCAACTGATTCGCCACCTTCTGGTGCTTCGGATCCCTCGACTTCTAGAGTGCGACGTAGTGTGCGACCCAGCCTGCTTCCACCAAGGCATACGCACCAGTCCCTGACTCCCAGCGTGAATATTTCTCCCCCTTCGCACTTTCGCGTCCTACAACTAAACTGCAACGGCCTAACTGGGAAAGTGAGTGAAATAGTGAACTTCATGAAGCGTCAGAACATCAAGATCGCTGCCATTCAGGAGACGAAGTTAAACGCCCGATCAAGTCTTCGGACTTGTGACGGCTATAACATCCACCGACGCGACCGAGAGAGGGGACTTGGGGGCGGACTCGCCTTCATCACCCACCAATCCGTGCAATATCGTACATTTGAGCCTGACGTCGACCCGAGGGACAACCTCCTGGAACGTCAAGGAATGGTTGTCCGGACAGGAGACGTCGACCTTGAAATTATAAACATTTATATACCTCCTGCCACCTGCTGTCCGAGAGATTACCACCCTGACATCAGTGCGTTACTCAGGGGCGATAACCGTGTAATTATCGGAGACTTCAACGCACACCACGATCTGTGGCACTCAAGCCTACAAGCCGATGGTAGGGGACAGGAATTGGCTGAACAAATAGACGATTCGACGTTTTGCACTGTGAACGGGGACGCCCCCACGAGAGTTGCGGCAAATTGTTCCAGTTCGCCAGACCTCACAATTGTCAGCGCAAGTCTCATAAACTGCGTTGAATGGCGACCAATGCTCACTCTTGCATCTGACCATCTGCCGATAGTCCTCTCAATCGATCGCCCCAATGACTTCGTCACTTCTGAGAAGCGCACCTTCACTAACTTCAACAAAGCTGACTGGGTTGGTTTTCTTGGTTTCACTGAGAGCACCTTCGCTGCTCTTCCCATCCCGTCTGATGTACGAGAAGGGGAAAAAGCGTTTCGCATGGTCATAGCTTCAGCCTCCAATCAATACATTCCGTCAGGTAGAATTAAGGAGATACGTCCGTACTTCCCCGCAGAGGCAGCGGCCCTGGCTAATGAACGTGACCACGTGCGACGCTTAAACCCTACGGATCCCCAAATTCAAGATCTCAATGCGGAGATCAGACGGCTAGTCGATCAACACAAACGCGCCAAATGGGAGGAGCACCTAAGGTCCTGCAACCTCTCTGCTGGTGTTGGCAAATTATGGTCCACTGTCAAATCCTTGTCTAATCCGACCAAACCTAACGACAAAATATCCATCACCTTTGGTGATAAGGTACAGTCGAAACCAAAGAGATGCGCGAGCGCTTTCTGCCGGCAATTCGTACTGCATCCTCCGGTTGACAAGGAAATCAGGCGCGCCATCAGGGAAGCGCACAAACGCAAAACCAACCAAGCGCCCATTGTCATCACCACCACAGAGGTTCAGGAGGCCATACGGAGGTCCAAAAATTCTAAATCCATTGGGCCAGACGGTATATCCATGCTGATGCTAAAACATCTCGGCGATGAGGGAGTAAGGTACCTAACAACCGTCTTCAATCTGTCCATGACCACCTTTGTCATTCCAGAAAGATGGAAACAGGCAAAGGTGGTGCCACTACTAAAGCCCGGCAAGCCGGCTAACGTGGGGGAGTCATATCGACCGATATCACTCCTCTCGCCAGTAGTGAAGACCTTGGAGGCGGTCTTGCTCCCTTATTATACCGCTAACCTGCGATTAGCCGAACATCAGCATGGTTTCCGCAAAATGCATAGCACTACCACCGCGCTAAACGCCATCACCACACAGATAGGTGACGGTCTCAACCAATCTCGCCCAAATGACAGGACCGTGCTAGTTGCGCTTGATCTGTCGAAAGCTTTCGACACGGTTAATCACGCACAACTCATTAACGACCTGGAAGATTCAAACCTTCCCCCCTGTCTAAAGCGTTGGACCGCCAACTATCTGAGTGGCCGGCAGTCATCGGTTGAATTTAGAGGCGAAAGATCAAAACCACGTATAATTAAGCAGGGGGTGCCACAGGGTGGTGTCCTATCCCCGCTTCTGTTTAATTACTACATATCGAGGCTCCCTTCCCCACCAGAAGGCGTCTCGATCGTCTCCTACGCCGATGACTGCACGATCCTGGCGACTGGACCCTCCGTTGATGAGCTCTGCTCGAGACTAAATTCATACCTTCCAACCCTTTCCAGTTTCTTCGCTGCACGGAACCTGACACTGTCACCGACCAAATCCTCGGCCACCCTATTTACGACGTGGACAGCGCAGGCGAACATGGAATTAAACGTCTACGTCGACGGCATCAAGCTTCCGACTGTCACACACCCCAAAATCTTAGGGGTCACGTTTGATAACATGTTCAAATACGGTGCTCATGTAGCCGCGATTGCCACCAAAGTACAAAGCCGTAACAAAATCCTCAAGTCACTAGCTGGCAGTACTTGGGGGAAAGACAAAGAAACGTTACTGGCAACGTACAAGGCAATCGGCCAGCCGGTTCTGAGCTACGCGACGCCAATATGGTCGCCGGGGTTAGCAGACACACATTGGAGGAGGTTGCAGGCCTGCCAAAACACCGCACTCAGAACCGCCACGGGGTGCCTCCTTATGTCTCCGGAGCATCACCTTCATAATGAGGCAAAAATGCTCAATGTCAAAGAGCATTGCGAGATGTTGTCCAGACAATTCCTGTTCAACTGCCATAATCAGCAGCATCCGAACAGGAACCTGCTCAACGAAAATCCGCCTCCCAGGAGAATAAGGAGTCACCTCCGTAAGCACTATGATGAGATCCGGCATCACATCTCCTCGCCGTTTGATCCAGAGGTGCACCGGCGGGCCCTCAACCTCATCCACACGGAGTCGGTAAACTCCTTTGTCAGGTCTCGTCCAGTGAATGTGGTCCTACAGGCACAAGCTCCACCTGTTGCCGCCGAGGAACGCGAACTGCCCAGGGAGACAAGAGTCACGCTGGCTCAACTTCGTTCTGGATATTGTAACAGACTAAACTCTTACTTATCCAGACTGAACCCCGACATGCCAAATGTCTGCCCGGCATGCGGCGTGTCTCCCCACGATACTAACCATCTGTTCCTCTGCTCAACCGAGCCCACTCTTCTAACTCCAATCTCACTCTGGTCCACCCCTGTTGAAGCTGCGAGGTTTCTTGGACTTCCGTTAGAAGAGCCTGATGACAATGTTGGTGGGGGGTGACACCCTGGACAGGTTAAGTAGTCGCTACAACAACAACAACAACAGTGTTGGATAAGGGTGACATCCTAGGCAGGTTAAGTAGTCGCTACAACAACAACAACCGCAAAGCGGCACATGTACGCCCACGGCTCACATCTACAGGAATGTTTTGATCAGGGGGGTTACTCTATATCGCGATGAGAAAGAAAAAAAAGTATGACAGCTTTCGAATAGCATTTGCTTTCGCATCTCGATACAGATTTTTCAAAAGCGCCTCAGAAATCTTATAAGAGTGTGAACTGAGTTCTTACTAATCAAACAGCTGTCCGGTAGGGCTACCCCGAGGCTATTGTGACCTTTTTTAAATACTGTGAACAGTTCCCAAATATAATGTTTTTGACACATTCAGGAATTGGAGTTAATGGTGAGAAGTAATATTTATTTAAATGTTGATTTTAAGGATAATACAAGGATAATTAAATAAAACTCTTGTTGAAGTTGAACAAACCCCTAAGCAAATATGGAGTCCTCCCTCTTACATGCGCCGGTGGATTTTAATAAGGTAGGTGGCATTGAATTTGGTGCATCATAAATCGGTTGGGAGTAATATGAAAATTGATTTATCTATTTAAAGTCTTTGGACGATATGTCCCCAGAGGAACGTATGCGCGCTGAACATCAATTAATGCACGAAAAGCACAAAGGTCATGAATCAATGCATTCAGAAATGGTACTTATTCTGTTCATAACTCTAACTGTAGCGCAGGTGATATTGGTGCAGTGGAAGAAACGACATTACAAATCCTACTCGGTAATTGAAACAATTTTATTATTACCTGTTTCATTATTTACGTTGAGGTACGCCTCGCCCTTCCTATAGGTTTCGAGGCCTAGAGTTTCGACAAAAATATTGACTATCGCTTTGTTGAAGTCTATAGTCTGGTGCTTGACTGAGGTAGGTATGCCTGCCGTAAGAGAAGACCTCAAATTGACATATACCCCGGATAAGGTGTCAACGAAATAGATATGTTGTTGTTGTTGTTAACAGTGCTTCGCCCTGCCCCAGATTGGACAGGGTTACACTGAAATAACAGCCCTTGGCCGGGTGAAAACCCCCGGGTCATTCCGGTGCGATAAAACCGGCTGTTGTGGGAATGACGAAATAGATATCACGGTAGTCGGGTCAAAAGACTGTTACCATCAGTATAACCCTGTTTGGTCCGTCACGTCCCATTTCATCAATGGATGTGCCGACTAAGCAGTGCAAGGCACTTCTTCTTTAAATGGTCATCTAACCGCCTGGAAGATTTTGACCGTCCAACATAGCTCGCCAGTCGTTTCTTCGTTGCGCCAACTGGCGCCAATTGGAAACACCGCGGGATCGCAAATCGGTCTCCACTTGGTCCTTCCATCGGAGTGGTGGTCTCCCTCTTCTTCTGCTTCCACCGGCGGGTACCGATAAGAATACCTTCTGGGCTGGAGCATCTTTGCTCATTCGCACTACGTGCCCTAGCCAGCGAAGCCGTTGTGTTTTAATTCGCTGAACTATGTCGGCGTCTGCGTAAAGTTCATACAGCTCATCATTAAATCTTCTTCGGTACTCGCCGTCGCCAACGCGTAGAGGTCCACAAATCTTTCGAAGAACCTTTCTCTCGAATACTCCCAGAGCCGCCTCATCAGATGTTGTTAGTGTCCACGCTTCTGCACCATATAGCAGGACGGGTGCGATGAGTGACTTGTAGAGTGTTATTTTCGTTCGTCGAGAGAGGACTTTACTTTTCAATTGGCTACTCAGTCCGAAGTAGCATTTGTTTGCAATAGTAATTCTTCGTCGGATTTTTAGGCTAACATTATTGTTGGTGTTAATGCTGGTTCCCAGGTAAACGAAGTCCTTTACTATTTCGAAATTATTGCTGCCAACAGTGGCTTGGTTGCCAAGGCGCGAATGCGCGACTCTTTGCATGATGACAGAAGGTACTTCGTTTTGCCCTCGTTCACCACCAATCCCATTTTCTCCGCTTCTTTTTCTAATTTGGAGTAAGCAGAAGTTACGGCGCGGTTGTTAAGGCCAATGATATCAATATCGTCAGCATATGCAAGGCACTGCTACACTTATTAAGAGGCGGATAAAATTCACTAAATTGACGTTATTCCTCTCACCGTACTGAAGGAAGGGCGGCATGACCTAGAAGGGTACACTGGTCACATCAAATCGTTCCCGCGACAGGCGGGCTAGTACCACAAGGTTGAACAACGGATATAATTCCTCTCACCTCCCACTAACCATCTGTCCTTCCTTACGGAAGGAGGGGTGACATGACCTAGAAGGTTCCACTGGTCGTACCAAATCGCTACCACGACAGTCGGGCAGTAGCGTAAGGGAGTACCGGATTCATATCCGGCCAAGGAGTGTCAATTCGACAGCACTCCCAAAAACCGTCGGGCAGTGTTTTTGTCGTTACGACAACAACAACCTTTGTGCATATTAGTCGCCTCTTACGACCGGTATGCCTACCACGGGGTAAGCAGGGAGGCTCACTTTGGCCGGCTAAATCATTGTTATGTATGAGTACGGATGTATATGAATGTTTCATACGATCAATTTATTCTTTTCTTCCGCTAACTATTATAGGCTGTCACACTACTCGCAATGTGGCTAGTACCGATAGTTATATCGTCCTTTTACAATTTTATGCGTTTTATTATAGTTTGGTCGTCGTTTACATGTATAACCGCCGTTGTAATGAAAAAAGCAGTTAGTAAGCCAATAGCAGGAACAACTCCAAGGTGAGCTAACAATACACCTATAACTTAGTTATAAGCTTTGTTTATTTCACAGATTAGTCTACAAATGGCTTTTGGCAATTCATATGGCGAGCTTAGTTTTGGGCCTCGGTGGCTATATTTTTGTAATGGCAACTTTTCTAGGATTTAATTTTATATTCAATCAAGCACCGAACGTCTGGATGGATATTGGTATGCTGTTCATGTTTTATGGTCTATATTTCGGCGTATTGGGACGCGACATATCAGAGATTTGTACAGAAAAAATGGCAGCTCATATTGGGGTAACTCCTAAACGATCATAAATTGCATATTCTCACTTATGCTTCCTTTTGGTTTTTTGTTATACATTTCTAGTACTATACTCCACAAGGAATACCGACGCGTCACTTAGACGACAATGTGTGTGCGGTTTGCGGTAATCCTCTCACTGGTAATGACACCTTTATTGAGAAAATATATAAGCTATCATGTGATCACAAATTTCATGAATCATGCATACGTGGCTGGTGCATTGTGGGTAAAAAGCAAACGTGCCCTTACTGCAAAGAGAAAGTAGATCTTAAATTAATGTTTCATCATCCGTAAGTTTTGCTTTGCTGACATGATTTTGCAATCATAATAGTTGTATCGTTTAATTATAGTTGGGAGCGACCTCATATACTTTATGGACGTTTATTGGATTGGATTAGATGGCTAGTTGCATGGCAGCCTCTAATTTTTTTTATTGTACAAGGCATAAATTGGGCATTGGGTTTAGAATAATAAAATTTTCTCGTCATTTTTAACGTAAACCAATTGTTAAAAAAATCAGTTATAGGGAGGCATAATTCACAACCTTATTTATATTTTACGAAATACCAAACAAGTTGGACTTGAGAGGTATGTGCAGTATTGAAACTGATTTGCCGTAACAAAATGAAAAATTTTTTTGAAACCCCTAGCACTCAATAAATAGGCTATTCAGAAACTAACAGTAAATATGTTCAAGACACCACTTTCCCTAGTCGACTTACGCACGTAAAATCTAAACATCATTAAAATTTTTACCAAAATAACAGAATCTAAAATAGTCAAACTAATTACAGTTATTTAAAAAAAGAAATGACTGACTTTAAAAAACATTACTTTTTTTATATACATATATATAAGGTATTCTAGCAAAATAACGCCAAGCAATAGCAATGTTATTCGCGGTATCAGTACTTTTTATTGTTTGTATTTCGTTTTCAGATAGATTGAAATATCACGATGTAAAATGTAATTAAAGAGTAATGTCGCATGTACGTAAAAAATTTATTTTTTATTTACATTTTACAATATTGTAACCTTAATTAAATATACATACGTAGATCTGCAACAATACATGTTATAAGGCTTCAATTAATTTAGATCATTTGTTATATTTATAAGTATATATATATGTACCTATGCATATATGCACGTAGTAAATAATAAATATATAAATTCTACCTTTGCCTTGCAGTTATGATTTACAAACATACATATGAAAATATGCATATTTTAATTTGTTTTTGTTGCAACGCCTTAACGAGTCTACAGTACCAATCAATATTTGTAAAGTATCTTCGCATTTTTTTATGTCGTGTATCGTGGTAAACAGCTGCTACTTTTGTTGACAATTTGTTTTGATCTCTTCAATCTTTTTTAAACTTCAATTTTTCCTGCTGAGTGCATGCATGCATATAAAACGAATAAATAAAATAAATAAAAAATACGCAATATTGTTAGCAGCCAAAATAAACGCAGAATAAATGTACACAAATAATATAACAAATTTGTGTTCGTACTTATGATTGTACTTGAGAATCACTACTCAAATTAACAACAGAGTAAGAATATTTTACGCTTCCTTAGCATCACTTGAGAAACGCACGAATGCTTGCAACAACGCCTGCAACGCCTATAAAACACTTAATGTCAGTATACTTAGGTTCCATACGTAATCTAATAACCAGAAGCACCAATCATGCTACGAATTTGCTCGAATGATAGCCAGAACGTTAATGACCATGGCGCCATACGTATCCAACATGGCAAAAAACCCTTATAAAGTGCAGCATATCCTTCCTTATTTACTGTTTGCCGAAGGCAGTCGACAGAGCCCTTATAAAGAAGACCTCTGCAATAATAATATAAACATTGTCAATTGGAATTTACTGAAAACTACAACTCTCCTAACAGTAATTTCGAAAATATCAGTTTAGTGATATCACATTTACTATGGAAAATGGCATATGACCGCTGAATTAGACAAATGTACTAAACCTTTACGATAAAATTACTCACCTGCCCTTATCGTCCGTCGGTTGGTTCATAATTCTTGTTTTTACCACATCTGCGGGTGTGCCCATAATTGCAGCCACAAATCCAGCACAAATTGATGAGAGTATATGTACTGTATGACAATCGGGCATATTCAATTTGATCATTATCATTCGTTTTATAGTATCGTATGTGGTGAGATCACCAAGATTAACAAGCGCAGCACGCTGCACATTCGGTATACTACCTTTCCATAAACCAGCTATGCCACCACGGCGTAAAATCTCTTTGAAAGCATGTGCAGCACCATTAACACGTGCAGGTTCACCCATTAGACGGCGTTTACCCTCCATTTGAATTTGTACCTTTACAAGATCAGCTGGCGAAGCCAACCATTGTGCTACTGCACCTGCTGATACACCACAAAGCGCAGACTTCCACAAAGGCAATGTTATAATGCCATTTTCATCGCTACCCAATTTACGACGCAGGAAATCATAGCTACATATGCGTATACCACTGTTAAATAAACACAAATTTGTAATTATTACATTATATACCTATGATAAACCATCACACACCTGTACACTACATGACGATATAGTGCTGGCGAGACACCTTGCCATAGTTTTATAGTGCCCTCCTCCCTGACAATACCATATGCTGTCGCTACCATGCCACGATACTGCATTGATCCATGAATACCACATTATAGAATCAGGGAGAGACAGAACGATAGTAAGAGGAGTAGAATGAATGCAACTGCGCCCCAGTCGGCAATTAGAAGTTACAGACAAACAAATAGTAACGAATGAATAAAACATTATCTATCTTGCTAATGATTTTTGATGAATATTAAAATGCAAGTTCTGGTGGAACGGAAGGTTAAAAGGATGCCCTAAGAAGTGTTTAAATACGCACACATGCAGACATACGTACATACATACCCAATAATCACAATAAAATATGTTCTCCAACGTTCGATAAATCCTTAGTTCTCAAGTTGAGTTTCAACATTCCTTACTTCCATTTGACACTAAGCGTTATCTCTAACCTAATTCCTCAACTTGTGTAGTATTTAAGATGTAGTTGAGAAATTGGTGCCAATGGTTTCTAAACGTGGGAACGAATGATTTCTTAACTTGACAATAAACGAAATTCCCATATTAAAAAGTGCCTTTATGTTGAGATTTGAAAAAGAGCAACTCTGTGGCTTTTATACAAATATCCAAGGACTTGTTAATAATTTTAATGAAATCGAAGTTATAGCTGATAGTTTGCAATACGATTTTCTAGTTTTAACGGAAACACATGTCACGAGTGATATCGAAGGATCTGAAATCCAACTCAATAACTATGAACATTTGTGTTGCCTCTCTAATTCTGTAAGGGCAGGTGGTGTGACAATATATATAAGAAAGGATCTGAATGCTGCTATATGGTTTGAGAGGATCGTTCCATCAAAAATATGGATCCTTGCATGCAATTGTCAGCATCTCAAAAAAATAACAGAAACGAGATTAATTGGTTTAGGTCTTTCCTTGACCAAAGATTTCAAATAACGAGAGTAAATGGGTCGATGTCTGAAAGTCTTATTGTTGAATTTGGTGTTCCTCAAGGTTCGGTGTTAGGTGCCCTATTGTTTATTATATATACTCGTATAAGCGATATGACCTTGGTGATAAATAATTCGAAAATTGCCATGTACGCGGATGACACGTTAATATACGTAAAAGGTACGGATTTAGATGAGTGCAAATTAAAAATAACTAGAGACATTGAGCGGGTAAATGAATGGTTCAGTATGAACAAATTAAAACTAAATGAGCAAAACACAAAAATGATGCTGTTTAACACAGGCGAGATTATCAATATACGGATAAACAATAAAGTTATTGAAAACGTGGCAAATATTAAATATCTGGGTCTAATAATAGATAATCAATTAAAATTAAAAGATCATGTAGACTACATCTGTAAAAAAAATCGCTAAGAAAATTGGGTTCCTTAAGAGAATTCGTAAAAAAATAGACACCCTAAGAGCAATAAATATATACAATGTTATAGTAAAACCACATTTGGAGTACTGTGCCTCAACTATGTATACATGTTGTAATACTACACTAGTAGAAAGACTACAAAAGCTTCAGAATAAAGGTATGAGGTGTATCCTAAAATGTAACCGGTATACACCAATTGACACAATGCTTACTACGCTAAAACGGTTAAACATAAGGCAGAGGTTTAAAATATGCACACTTCTGTTTGTTTTTAAAATCAAACACAAAAAAGCGCCAGAGTATTTAACCGAAAATGTCACATATGTCCGTGATGTGCAGCAATTCCGACAACTACGAAACGCAGATAACTTCCGACTTAATTTCCAAAGAACAACGGCTGCAAGGGAGTCTACGTCAATTTGTTTAAACGAAAATGTATTGAATTTGTTAAAAGTAATGCTATTTAATTATTTATTTATTTTTTGAAAATGTAACCAAAGATTGTGAAAAGAGTATATTGAATAATACTAATAAATCATCATACTACTACTACATTTGGGATTTTTAACAAAAACTTCCAAGGTTAATTCTCAACAGCACCTCAATAGTGGAATTAAAGTTTTCTCAACATAAAAGGCACTTTTTAATATGGCAATTTTGATTCTCAAGCTCAGAGTTCATTGTCAATTCAACCTGAGAACTAAGTATTTACTAAACGTTGGAGAATTGATTTTTCTGTGCTTATTGGGTATAAGCGTAATTACAAAAAGAGGAAGCTGCATTCACATTCATACAAATATTCGAAAACTGGAGATTGATAGTAAGAAATGGAAAGCATCACATTTCTAGAACAAGGATAAAGTTGCAAGATCAAGTTGCGGTGATTGATGGTCTCATAAAACCAAAGTCATTCTGGATCGCTTTTAATTTTTTGCGAGAGTTGTTGTTGTTGTTGTTAACAGTGCTTCGCCCTGCCCCAGATTGGACAGGGTTACACTGAAATAACAGCCCTTGGCCGGGTAAAAAAACCCGGGTCATTCCGGTGCGATAGAACCGGCTGTTGTGGGAATACGAGAGTTTGCGAGAGTTAAAGAGGATTACTTTTTTTATGGGAAATTACAAAAAGTGCTGTACTGTTTTTAATTCTTTGACAACGATATATTTATGCATACACACGTAAGTAAGGTTAATGAAAAATAATGTAGAGTTACTAACATTCACATTCACCGAGCGTAATCTGACCCTGTCTCCGACTAAATCTACGGCGACCCTGTTTACCACATGGAATGCGCAGATGGGGCAAGAGTTAAATGTCCACGTAGATGGAGTACCTCTACCTACTGTCTTGGGCGTGACATTTGACAACGGCCTCACCTTCGCTGGTCATGCCACCGCAATAGCCTCAAAGGTACAGAGCCGCAATAAGATCCTCAAGTCACTGGCCGGCAGTACTTGGGGAAAAGACAAAGAAACATTATTGACTATGCTGCGCCTATATGGTCGCCCAACCTTTCTGACACCAATTGGAGGAAATTGCAAGTCTGCCAAAACACTGCCATCAGAACTGCTACGGGATGCCTGCTTATGTCATCTGAGTCTCACCTCCATCAAGAGGCGAAATTGCTCAATGTTCAAGAGCACGCGGAACTCTTGAGTAGACAGTTCCTTCTGAACTGTCACAAACCTAGTCATCCAAACCGACATCTTTTGGATGTAGCACCGCCCCCCAGAGACATAAGAAGACATCTCCGTAAGCATTACGATGAGATCCGGCATCATATCTCTTTGCCGTTTGATCTGCGGAACCATAGACGGGCTCTAAATGACCTCCACACTGAGTCGGTAGACAGATCCCTCAGATCTCGGCCTGTGAATCCCGTTACTAATACTCAACCGCCGGAATTGGCTGAAGAGGAGCGTGTACTTCTGAGGGAGACTAGACTAGCACAACTTCGCTCTGGATATTGTAATAGGTTAAACTCTTACTTATGCAGACTGAACCCCAACATACCAAATACATGCCCTGCATGTGGTATGACCCCTCATGATACCATACATCTCTTTTCCTGTTCAGTTGAACCCACTCTTCTAACACCCACATCACTCTGGTCCAACCCTGTGGAAACTGCGCATTTCCTCGGACTTCCGTTAGAAGAGCCTGATGACAATTTAGAGTGATCGAGCCCATTGGGCAGGGCGAAGCACTGTTAACAACAACAACAACAACATCCCTACAAGACGCTGCTGACAGATGCATCAGATTTTTCATATTGCTACCAAAAATCTGATGGCCGATTTGTTCTACGCCCGGATGACCCCTTCAGCGCTTCCTTTCGTGACGGCTCATGTAAAGGTCAGCTGTCTTGTAGGGATGTATATAAAAGTGTTTTATTCAGTTACCTTAGGTTGGATTCCCTTATTCGCGTCAACTTTCGCTGCTTCTCCCTGAATTTGTAAACGTGTTTTAGTCAAATCGAGAGGATATGTGGCTAGTTCGGCAATTGAAGCAGCCACCACTGACACCACATAGGTACAAGCGAATGAATCTGCATAATCATACTTAACGGGACGTAATTGATTGCGTGTGGAAGATGTGGGCATTGGTGGTGGTGGTGCTGGAGGAGGTTCCGCACCGGATTTACTCTGAGTTTGACTTTGCATAGTGGCGTATCTTTATTCAGACTATACTTTTTTGATATCTGTAAAATAGAAATAAGAAACCATTAGACCCGATGGTCTATATCAGTTGTTAACGTTTTTTTGGACTAGCGATCCTTCCACCTGCGGGTTCGGATGCTTAGAATATACCCGAAGTAGGTGTGTCTATGATAAGAGGCCACTAAAATCCATCTGACCATCATCTGGCAAAGGACTGCTAATATTCCTTACGAAAGGAGAAGTGACATGACCCTGAAGGTGAGATGACCACGATACATGTTGTCATATCAAATCGTTCCCACTATCGTAAGGTACTAGTACCAGGTCATATCCGACAAAGAGTGTCAACATCGAACGTTTCGGGAAGTGTTTTGTCGCTACACAAATATACATGTACATACAAAGGTTCCGCCAATTTTGTAGGAAAAACTAGAAGCAGCACCCCACAATTGGGGAAGAAACTCGGCTTATCATCGTAGGTTTATCGCACAAATTTATTATTACTGTTTCTTATTTGAAATTGCGTATGCGAATTAATATTGTTCCCCACGATGTTGTTCGGATCATCTGTTTCAAAGGTTTTTGATGATGGTATCAATAAGGCTTTATTTATTTATTCATTTAAGTCTATGGCTTACATACCTTACAGACAGAGAATAATTCAAAAAGTTAAGAATAATACATATACAATTTTTCCTTAAATATAATTCGATTAGCAAATATATCTAAATCTGTTTCTTTACATATCAAATTAAATTCAGCTAACAGTCTGATAACTGGTTCATTTTGAGCATATTTTGTTTTGCAAATTTCAATAGCAAAAAAATCACTATGTCGCAGATTTCTAGCTGGAGCATTAATTTTAATACAGTGTAACAAATAAGAACAATCAATGGTCCCATTCAAAACATCACGTATAAAAACTAAGCCAGCTATCAAACGCCTACTGGCAAGAGTGTGCAAGCTGATCAATCTGCACCGAGGAACATAAGATGGAATAGGCAAATCAAATCTAATACTGTATAATGCAAACTTTAAAAACTTGTTTTGTATCCGCTCTATTCTATTGGAATGTATTCCATAAAATGGATTCCATATTATTGAAGCATATTCCAATTTAGACCTTACAAATGTGTTATAAAGTAATTTTTTTGTATATGGATCCTTGAACTCCAAACTATTGCGCCTAATGAACGCTAGCGAGGAATACGCTTTGGGTATAATGTAATTCAAATGATCTATAAATGTGAAATTGGAGTCAAAAACCACTCCAAGGTCTTTTATTTTATTAGTTGAGCTAAGAGCAGTATCAGAAATAAAGTATGGTGAAGAGAGTGGCAATCTAATTTTATTGTAGGTAACCGAGCAACATTTTTCAATATTAATGGCTAATTTATTACGGCGGCACCACTCATGAAACTTATTTATCTCATTCTGCAAAATTTCGATATCTGACTGGGTCTGTATCTTTTTAAAAACCTTTAAGTCATCAGCATAAAGTAGATGCTCACATATTTGAAAGCACTCAGTGCAGTCGTTGATAAAAATTACAAAAAATAAAGGACCCAAGATACTTCCTTGTGGAACCCTGACGTTGCTCTATATAAAGAAGATTGCACACCATCAACAACAACGTAGTTAATTCTATTTATCAAATAAGATTTGACCCAGCACAAGAACGATGAGTGAAATCCGAATCTCTCTAATTTGTGGATTAGGAGAGTGTGAGACACTCTGTCAAATGCTTTAGATAAATCGGTATAGATGGCATCTACCTGGAAGCCATCCTTAAATACTGAAATGCAATAATTTGAGAAGACAGCCAAGTTAGTAACCGTAGATCGACCTGGTATAAAACCATGTTGAGATAATGATATATATGGCTTAATAGCAAAAGAAAGTTTAGAACTGATGATTTTTTCAAACAGTTTGGCAATATTAGCTATTTTAGAAATTGGTCGGTAGTTTGAGGCCTCGTTTTTTCTCCCAGATTTGAAAATTGGAGTAACAGAGGTAATCTTCCAATCATCCCAAAAACAACCAATCCTCAGTGACAGATTAAAAAGAAGAAGAAGCGGTTTAACAATGGATGAGCTGCATTTCAGTCTTCTTCAGTTAAAACTACAGAGCCAAAATCTAGCGAAGACGCCAATGGTCCAAAACTAGAGATTTCACTCATCGCGCAGTCCTCAACAAAATTAGACTTAAAAAAGTCCGCAAATAAGTTAGGAGTTTCAAAAGTTGTGTTCGCGCTCTTACCATTGTATAACATTGAAGCCGGAATAATGGAAGAAGACCGTTTTGAGTTCACAAAACTCCAAAAAGCCTTGGGGTTAGATTTAATATTAACAAATAATTTTTATAAAGAAATTTGTTTAAATAGTTAAACTCTTTCAAATATTTCTCATAAATTAGCTTATGCTAGGATTATTGTAAGTACCACAGATGAATTCCTTCAACGGGGTAGTTCAAAGGTCAATCTTATTTCTTCTACACAACTTCTCTACCTTCCGCAACTCTTTCGGGCATGCTTTTTAGATTAATACATATATGGGCCCCAAGATTTATGTAAGAACTTCCCTTGTTATCTCTCATTCCATGATTCAGATATTTAACAATATCTGCCTTGATACAACCAACTGCGAAACAAATTGGCAATGTTTAGTGGCCGCATCTTATTTGTAAATGTAAACTAGATATATATTATGCACACATAATTATCTATACATATAAGCATTTTTACTTGTATACAATCTTACATTTGTTGTAAATCCAGTATCTTTAGCTCGTTTCGGGATTGTTTTTATATATCATAGTATCCAGCTAGTATATATTATTGTTTATGGTTTTAATAAACCTTGTCGCTTATCAATATACATAAATACTTTCACTTACATTTGATCGCAACTCACTTTACATAATGAAAGCCCATTCGGCAAATGATATAGAATCAGCCACCTGAACTTTTGACTGGTCTGGTACACTATTTTGTGGCCACTTGATTTCCGCACAGTCCGAATACAAAATAATTACGATTCTTATCAATAATTTACTAACCTCTACCAAGAGAGCCAAAAATTAAAGAATGAGTAAATAAAGGGTGCGTTCTTGGCAAATAATAAAAGCGGCACTTAGGGATAAAATATTTTCGATACTTTGTACTCGATAGTCTTTTCATCTGTTGTAACCGATTTGCTTAGTTCCCCCGACTGCTCACTCTCGAGGTTGTTCACTAAGAAGTTACATGAAACGCGCAAATAACAACACAAAAGCCCTGCACAAGTCCATATTATAAATTGGTATTAATAAGAATTTGGTATTTCTGTACGACCGCGCGTTACTGCTAAAACACTTCCAAATATCGGTAAAGGTATCAAAAGATGCGTTTTGACCTCATATCAATAATCCGAAAGCGGAAAATAAATATTTTGTTTCAATGAAAAGTAATTCAGAAAAAAACTAAAAATTACCAATGTCCGATCCCAATTGGGGAGCGTGATTCAGGGTATTTATGTGCAGAGCACCTTTCTGGTTAGGCGGCCTTTGCCAGTCAAACACCGGCTACGCGATCCGCAGTATTTCTGCAAGAAACTCACTTCTGCACATTTCGAACGCCCAATAGGTGTGATTACAACAACTACATAAAAACTACAGAAAATTATTAACTTTGATCCGATTTTGGATTATTTAAACTGAGGATAAAACGCGTATTTTGATACCATTCCCGACTTGTTTTAGCAGTTACGTGCGGTCGTATATAACTACCAAGAGTTCTATATTAAGGGCCTGTGACAAATGGTTGCCAATATATAAATTTTGCAAGAGTTAAGGAAAATTCTGACATTTATCGGGATGAACATGGACGTCAGAATAATACCTAGTTAATGGGGCTAGACCAAAAAAAAAATAGGTTAATTTAAGATTTATTCACATATGCCAAAATTTTGAATTGCCAAAATTTTTCTTTTCATTTGGCACAACAAAATGGAAAATATTTTTGCACCAAAAACAGAGAAGCTTTCACTATAAGAATACCCAGCAACGAATTCACTGTGTTTCAATTGAATATTTACACAAAAAATATATTTAGAGCTACAAAAACGTTAAATAAAAATAAGTGTGTTACAGTTGTTGTTGTAGCGACTACTTAACCTGCCTAGGATGTCACCCCCCATCCAACACCGTCATCAGGATCTTCTAACGGAAGTCCAAGAAACCTCGCGGCTTCAACAGGGGTGGACCAGAGTGAAATTGGTGTTAGAAGAGTGGGCTCAGTTGAGCAGATGAACAGATGGTTAGTATCGTGGAGAGACACGCCGCATGCCGGGCAGACATTTGGCATGTCAGGGTTCAGTCTGGATAGGTAAGAGTTTAGTCTGTTACAGTATCCAGAACGAAGTTGAGCCAGCGTAACTTTTGTCGCCCTGGGCAGTGTGTTACAGTGGATTCAAGCAGTTTACATGCAGGCACAGTGGTGAATTACCTACCATCGATTTCACAGCGTCCACTTGCATTCGCTGTTGCACCTTCTTATAGTTATATGTTTGTTAGACCATGCTAAGAAACATTTATCACCTTATCGTTACATTCTTTCACAAGCGATTATAAAAAGTCCGTTAAAAAGATGTTAAAAGAAATACGACAGGACTTTAGCTCCACGAACTTAATTGTTTATTAGATCTCAAACTAAATAAGATGAATTCTTATATTTATTGAGCGTATAAAATAATTTGTACACATATACACACTTATGTAGGTATAAATTTGCACATATGCTTATACATGTGTACTTTCATAAGCTTCAAATAATACATATGTACCTTCAATTCACGCAAATAGTTTAACGCCCTTATATTGTATGCATATCTATAATCATTAAATTTTTTCTGCTTAATGGCCTACATTATAATGAAACATATCTAAGCCATTTCTAATTTTATTAGTACCAATGTTTTTGTTTATATATAGCCAAAGAAATATTTGAATGCGTGTATATATATGTATGTAAATGTGTATGTATGAGTTGTAGAAATAAAAATTAACAAAAATTACAGAAGAAATTGATTAAAAGCAATTAAACAAAGAATTGTTATGTTTACACTACATTCAGAAATTTTAGAACAAGCCTCAATTTTTCAAAAATGTACAGCTATTATTTGCTTAAATCGTTCTTGGCTGAAAAAGTAAAAGATAATATCGTTGGCAGTATGCATACAACGAGTATTTACCCAATTCAAAAAGAACGATTTACAATATCTGTCAAAACTTTGCGAGCAAATAAATTACGGTATATTAAAAAAAGTAAAGTTTGTGCTATATTTTATGAACGCAGTGTATGTATGCATGTCAATTAACACTCCTTTACGTTGTGTTCGTTTCCATACTAAACGCTCTCATTTCACTCCATATTTACTGATATCACAACATTCACCTGTGGGCAATTTTCACTATTGGACGCATCGGCCGACATCAAAAGCTGTGACATTCGATCACTTAGTTCAGCCTGCGTATCCGCCATACCTGGTGGCACCATCCATATTGGTTCTATAAAATCCGAAATAGTAATGTACATATTAAAAATTAGCTAAAATTAATTTAAAACTTTAGGTTCAAGTCAAATACATTCCTTAACTGTTGTGACGATTATACCATCGTCGATGTTTCACTTAAATATTTACCGTTCTCTAGAGCCATATCTATCATTTTGTGTCTTTTGTGTACCGTAAAGATGTTTAGGTTTTCTAACCCGAAACTGTTTCAAGCAGAGGGCACATTATTTTTTCAAAAAAGTACCCGGAACATTCATTTGAATGATTTTAATTATTTGAAAAAAAACCGTGCAATTATTGTTGCTGATATTTTACAAGATGATTGTTTAAAGGTAACTCTACAGAAAGGTTCACAACCGACAGTAGTGATAGGCAATTAATCTACAAAAATAAATTCGTTACCTCCTACATTCCAGCCGTTTGGTGTACATAGTTTCCACATAAGCGCTGGTTGATTTGGAGGAATATCGGCTAATATATCACAAGTTTCTCCTGGTTTTAAAGGAGGCACTTCAACACGTTGTTTTTGACTATGCGCCGTTAAGTAGCATCCGTTCGGCCAGTCGATTGTACCATTGTTTTGCAATCTAAACGCTTGCTGGTGTTCGCTTGGACGAGATTGGCGAATAATCTTCATCGAAGGCAATGTTTGATAAGTATGGATGTCTAAGTAGCACCCGACAGCAGTTTGCAAATTCCTTCAGGGTAATGTTGAACAATTAATCAATTTTAAATAGATGAAATAACATATATATATATATATATATATATATATATATATGCAATATTTACCAGTTACTCATTTCTAAATAAAATTTTGCAGCATCCTGATCTACTTGATTATTCATGAGACTTTGAAATTGTCTAACTAAATCCTCATGATCAGTTGTACCCATACAGCTAAATTGTTGCAATAGTAATGAATCAATGTCAACCTGGGTCTGCTGTGGTGGCGGTTGAGGCATTATGAGAGGTTTCATTTGTGGCGGTGCCGGTAGAGGTATAACTTGACCAGCTGAGAGAAATGGGGGAGAGGATGATGTACTTATCGTTGTTGATTCAAATCCATTTGTAGCTGGTAGCGTAAATGGTTGTGTTGCACCCGTGTCAGTTGGTGCGATAAGAGGCGCCTGAAAAACGGGTTCACATTGCATTTGCTGCTGTTGTTGGCCATTATCAAGCTGTTGTTGATGTTCATATCCTTCACTTATATCCATCCTGTTGCTGGTCTGCAATGTGTACAATAAAATTAACCTAGTTCACTTGTAGTGGAATTCTTCTATCGTCACATATTTTGGAATATAATACATATGATTATAACAGGGAACACAGTTGGATAAACTAGAAAAACCAACCTAATACCTTTGTCCTCATGTCTTTGTCTATCATCAAATAAATTAATATACACACTTTTATCGGTACATATATTCTTCTGTGTTGTTTATTACCTTCAAATTGTGTGCAGTTCGTCCTAAAAAGTTTTTCCAACCAATACACTAAAATCCAAATATTTTATTTACTCACGAGCTTATTTTTATTACCAATGAATATGATGATAAATAAGAAAGTCTATTTTTTAAGTAAAAATCTCGAAATTGTGCTACAGATGCTGATAAACGCAATTA
Source organism: Merzomyia westermanni (assembly GCA_949987695.1). Lineage (NCBI taxonomy): Eukaryota > Metazoa > Arthropoda > Insecta > Diptera > Tephritidae > Merzomyia > Merzomyia westermanni. The sequence continues at coordinate 5,395,536 of OX465290.1, read as the reverse complement.
GTACAACAACAACATAAACATAAAGAATACGGGATAAAAATGACTCTCCAATGTCAATTTCACCTACACAGAGTCGTATTTATTAACACTAAAATGTGCGAAATATTTCACATTTCAGCATCTTGGCTCATTTATATAAGAGACTCATTTCACAATTCACAATAATTGAAATAAACAAACACGAAAGCTAATTTCCAAACAAGGAAAAGGGATGCTTTAAGAGGGAAGGAGTAGAAACAAGGGCTTTTCAAACGCCCATTATACTTGAAATGCAATACTTGAGTTTTAAATTCTGATTGGCAAGCATTGTATATGTGTGAGTGTTGCCATAGAAATCGGCGGTCATCGTGCTGCAGTACTTGTTAGCGGCTCGCGTTGGTGATACTTTCAAGCATGATCCAATAATTTATATGGTCGTCGCAATCGGCCAACAACACGAAATTACCGTTTGACGTCGTTTAATTCTTATGTCAAAATGGACATGTGAGAGGGAACTCGCAAAAACGATTCGCCTATTTTCTAAGCTTTTCACGTATAACACACACATAAATCACACATTTTCTTGAAATGTTATCACACAGTACTCGTTAAATATCAATTCACAGCGAATTTTTTTTAAAAATAAATCAAACACGAAGCGAACTCAATAGCTTTTCCAAGAACTGTAAACAACGAATGTAAACAAAAAACAAAGATATGATAGTTTGACATAAGGTGTGGATGAGGAAGAAGAAGACGCTATGTCATTGGAGACGACCATATAAATTATTGGATCATGCTTTCAAGGCCAAACCACCAACAAGTACTTACCCTACAAGAACAGTGAAAATTATTTGACACGACATTTGGCTGCCATTGTTGTTAATCTAACTATCATGGCTTTAATCACTTCCTTAAGGCGATTAGAAAAATCAAAAATAAAAAATCGGGTAGGTATGCGTACGGCATGCCATTTTGCTATTGTCAGGCAGCTTTCGGCTGTTCCGCGTTCTTTCCCTGCCCAGTGGATTGTTTACCCCTACTTGTTTTGAATCTTTTTTTGCGAATCGGAATGGAAGGTAGTGGAGAGAGTATAACATTGTTTACCCCTACTAGTTTGGCATCTTCTTTTGCGAATCGGAGTGGAAGGCAGTGGATGAATGTACTCCGAGGGAGTGGAATGAAGGAAATCGCGTTCAGAGTTGTTTTAAAGTAAAAACTGCAACTAAAAACTTCAATTTAAACTGAAATATACCTTCTATAGTAACTGATAACGTGTTATAACTGCTTTATATTCAATAATTTGGGAGTTTCAAGTCTTCATGTTCAATATTGCTGTATTTAAATTCGATTGTTTTATTATTGCATACAACGCACCTTGTGTGGTTTGTGTGTGTGTGCAGATTCGGAGTAAGTTGCGCTACTAGTAGACATATACTATGGAGTATAATGAATGAAATCGCGTTCAGAGTTGTTTTAAAATAAAAGCTGCAGCTAAAAATTTCAATTTACAGTGAAATTTATATTCTGTAGGAACTGATAAGGTGGTATAAGTGTTTTATGTTCAATAATTTGTTTGTTTTGTCTTTACGTTAAATATTGTAGTATTTAAATTTGATTGTTTTATTATTGCATACAACGCACCCTGTGTGGTGTGTGTGTGTGTGCAGATTCGGAGTAAAGGCCGGTATGCAGATCACAAGAAATTGCTCAAGAGAAATTTAGCAATTTTCCTTGCGTGAAAAATAGTATTATGGAAGCAATAAAAATCCATGGTGAATAGTGAAGCAGCAAGAAGAGCACATAAGCAAATAAACGAATTAAACGTTTTTTGCCAATAACTTTTCACTGAAAAAAAATGTTTCTTTTCAGCTTTCGGATATTGATACCGAGGTCGAAAAGCGGCTTTTGATACCTCTCCCGAGATTTTTGGACGTGTTTTACCAGTTGGCGTATTACCAAATTACTGTTTTCTTCAAGAAATAAATGCCGCTTGATATATTTCTTGCGTAAACCTGTGTTGCCGTACACAAATTTCACTATGAAATAGTAGTAAAATTACGTTGAGAACTGCGTACTACCCATTGTTTACCCCATTGTTTACCCCTACTAGTTTGGCATCTTCTTTTGCGAATCGGAGTGGAAGGCAGTGGATGAATGTACTCCGAGAGAGTGGAATGAAGGAAATCGCGTTCAGAGTTGTTTCAAAGCAAAAATTACAACTAAAAACTTTAATTTAAACTAAAACTCACACTCTTTAGTAACTGATATGGTGTTAGAACTGCTTTATATTCAATAATTTGTTAGGCTTATGTTTTTACGTTCAATATTGCAGTATTTTAATTTGATTGTTTTATTATTGCATATAACCCACCCTGTGTGGTTTGTGTGTGTGTGCAGATTCGGAGTAAGTTGCGCTACTAGTAGACATATACTATGGTTTACCCGTACTAGTTTGGCATCTTCTTTTGCGAATCGGAGTGGAAGGCAGTGGATGATTGTACTCCGAGAGAGTGGAATGAAGGAAATCGCGTTCAGAGTTAGGTTAGGTTGCAAGGGCAGGACAGAGTACCTGGACTCTGCCCGACACTTAGGCTACTAAATAGGCCCATTGTGATACCCTATACGGTCTCTACCCACCTCTATGCCCCAGAGATGCGAGCAAGTCATCCCCGACGCCGACAGCAGCTCAGCCGCTTAACAGTTAGCCGATCCAACAACACTAGAGTATCCGAGTTCAAAGGTCTCCCGAGAGCTGAGAAGGACCAGTCGACTCACACGGTTGCGCTGCCGTCGACGCCAGGGAAAACCAACTCACACCCTGTTCAAGGCAGGGGATCGAACCACTTCGTGGAGTCAATAAATTTAGATAACGCTTTTAATTCCATTTGTGATACCTCAGCGAGGTTATTGAGAAACGGTTGGCCCAAGATAGCTAACCGTCGCCTGCTGAGTGCAGGGCATTGACACATCAGATGCTGAACATTTTCCTCCTCCTCAATACATCTGCAGCTGCGACAGTAATCATTAGACATTGCGCCCATTCTGGCGCCGTGAGTGCCTATTAAACAGTGCCCTGTTAGAACCCTTACCAGGGATGAAATGTCCGATTTATTGAGGGACAGCAGGGAGTTTGTACGTCTTTTGTTGTAGGAAGGCCAGGTTAGCCTGGATATCTCACACGTCGAGAGCCCTGACCAGAGCATATTTGCTATTTCCATTGTTTTTGTGCTAACACTAAATTTAAAGGAGGCCATGGGTATGCCTACCGAGCTATTTCCTGGAAGGAGATGGGTGGTGGTACCCCGTCTAGCCAGCTCATCCGCTCTGCAGTTGCCTTCAATATCCCTGTGCCCAGGTACCCAAATAAGGCTAATACTGAAGTGCTGAGCCATCTCGTTGAGAGATCTGCGACATTCAGTTAACGACTTTGCATTGTCGACATATGAGTTCAAGGCTTTAAGTGCGGCCTGACTGTCTGAGAAGATATAGATCTGTTTACCATTTTGGGGCATGGATACCAAGCTTTTCACCGCGCCGTGTATTGCCAGCATTTCCGCTTGGTACACGCTGCAGTGGTCGGGAAGACGGAAGGAGATCTCTAGTCCCAGGTCCGGTGAAAAGATTCCTCCCCCACCTTCCCCTCAAGCTTGGAGCCATCAGTAAAGATGTTGATGGCGCCCCGAACCGTATGTGGTCTGCTGTCCCATTCTTGTCTTGTCGGTATTATAACCTCGTAGTTCCTGACAAACACGTTATTTGACGCGCAGTAGTCCGTGTGTGGTGGAATGTTAACAGGCGCGTGGTTGCCCAAGATTGTGGCGTGCCCACTTTGTCCATTTATCCAGACGCCAGTCTCCCTTATTCGCAAAGCTGTGATCGTGGCTACTTCCTTCGCCACCAAATCAAGCGGTGGTAGATGCAGCATAGTGTTGAGTGCTTCTGTCGGGGTGGACCCAAGGGCCCCGGTTATGCAGAGTTCTGAACTCCTTTGGACTTTTTGTATCTGTTTGAGGTACGTATTCTTAGTAAGTGCAGGCCACCAGACTAGCACTCCGTAGAGTAGGATCGGGCGAACAATGGCTGTGTAGATCCAGTGCACTACCCTGGGAGAAAACCCCCACGAAACACCAATTGCTCTCTTGCAAGTAAACAACGCGCACGTTGCCTTTTTAACCCGTTCTGTTATATTGTCACCCCAGAGTAGTTTCCTGTCTAGAGTAACTCCTAAATATTTGACTTTGTCACTGAATGCCAAAGTCGTGTTACCAATTTTTGGTGGTATAAGGTTCGGTATTTTGTACCTTCTAGTAAAGAGGACTAGCTCGGTTTTCTCGGGGTTAACCCCCAGACCTGTTGACTTTGCCCAGTCACAAATTTTAGATAAGGCTGATTCCATTAAGTTGCATAGAGTTTGAGGGAATTTTCCCCGCATCATAACGCAGATGTCATCGGCGTACGCAATCACTTGGTGGCCTTCCGCTTCCATGAGGCGTAGAAGCTGGTTTACAGTAACCACCCAAAGTAGCGGTGAGAGAACACCTCCCTGTGGGGTACCTCTGTTAACGAGTCTGTGAATCGAGTTCCCACCTAGCTCGGTTGTGATCCGTCTGCTAGTAAGCAGTTTACGAATGAACTCCACCAGACAGGTATCGACCCGCAGACCCGTCAGCGCAGAGGTGATAGCTTCCGGAAGGACGTTATTGAAAGCGCCTTCAATGTCGAGGAAAGCCACCAAAGTATATTCCTTTAGGTTAAGTGACTTGTCTATAACAGATACAAGAGAGTGCAAGGCAGTATCTGTTGACCTACCCTTACTGTAGGCATGCTGAGCCCGCGAGAGCTGAGTTGGGTCAATCGATCTTCTGACATAGTCCTCCAGAAGTCTTTCTAAGGTTTTAAGAAGAAATGAGGATAGGCTTATAGGCCTAAAGTCATTAGGTTTAGTATGAGATGGCTTCCCGGCTTTGGGGATGAAGACTACCTTAACCTCCCTCCATGAAGTGGGTACGTAGTTGAGCCTTAGGCAGCCTATAAACATAGTTTTCAACCAGGGCATGATAAGCCCGGATGTATGTTGTAGCTGGGCCGGGAATATTCCGTCTGGTCCAGGCGACTTATGGGGCTTGAAGGTAGATAAAGCCCAATCTAGCTTCTTCTCATCGGTGATCTCCCTTATCATTTGATCGGAAGGCACCTTTCCGCCGGTAGTAGTAGACACGTCTGTGCATGTCGGGAAATGTGTATCCAGGAGCAGATTCATGGTATCCGTAGTCGAATCCGTCCACTGCCCATCTGGCATTTGGACGTGGCTCAGTGTTGCTGGCGCTTTTGAGAGCACCCTCCTCAAGCGCGAGGCAGCAGATGTGGATTCAATTTCACTGCAGAATTCCACCCAGGAGGTTCGTTTGGCCTTGCGGATTTCTTTTTTATATGTACTTAGCTTAGTTTTGTAAACAGCCCAGGATAGCTCGCGGCCGTCCTGTTTGGCTTTATTAAAGGCAACCCTACAAGCCTTCCTGAGTCTATCTAGATCAGACGACCACCAAGGTGGCTTATGGGTTTCCGTTACCTTTTTGATCGGGCAGGCCTTATCTAAAGCAAGCTTGCATTGTTGATTAAAAGTGTTGACTAGCTCGTCTAGTTCCTTATCATTTCTAGGTGTGACCATTTGTTTTGATAGATTTCTATCAATGAGCTTCCTGTAGTAGCCCCAGTTTGTTCTTTTTATATTTTGTATGAATTTTGGACATGTGTGCGTATCTGCTATTGAGAAACTAATATATCTATGGTCTGAGAAGGAGTGTTCTGTTAGAACCCTCCATGATTCTATGAGGTCGCTGAAGGAGTCGCTGACCAGTGTAATATCAAGGACTTCCTCGCGGTTCCTTGTTATGAATGTGGGGTCACTTCCCCTGTTGCATAAACTTAGATTAGTGCCTAATAAGTAGTTATATAGTGACTCACCTCGGTCGTTTGTGTCGGTGCTGCTCCATTGAGTGTGATGGGCATTCGCATCGCCTCCAAGCACAATTAGATTATTACGTGGCCTAGTGGAACTCACGAGCTCTCTGAAGTTATGTGGCGGTAGTGAACCTTCGTGATCGTGGGCCAGATAGAAGGAGACAAATCTACAACTTCTACCCAACCCCTCGACGCTAATCGCTGTCAGATCTCCGTCACTAAATTGGGGTAGAAGAAAAGCGTTAATATTCGACTTAGCTAAAATACACGTACGAGGCTTACCCTTATCTTGAGCGCTGTAGAGCTTGTAAGTGGTAGTCCTCAAACCACAGATCCTATTTCCAGTGATCCACGGTTCTTGAACTAAAACGATATCTACTCCCCCTGCCGAAAGTTGGAGTAGAAGCGCAGCTGACGCTGCTCTACTGTGATGAAGGTTGATTTGGAGGACCCTCATCATCTTGCTTTTTAGCACTCTCCTCCGTGAGCGTCGCGTCGGCGTCGTCCTCGCTCAGAAGCTGACTCTCGGAGTAAAGCCTCCTGAGAGTCCCGCTACCGTCCAAGCTGGACGAGGCATAGCCGCTCCGCACATCCGACCCACTGTCATCAACCTCCATCTCGTTATCGCTGGGGGGAGGCTCCACCTCCGCCAGAGATGAAAAATTAGCCAGGGCTTCGGCGTCCGCCTTGTACACCCTCAGGCTTATATTTTTGAAGCCATAGCTTACGCGGTAGTCGCACCGGTCCAGGGCCTCGATGCTTACCTGGTCTAGCAGCAGAACTATCTGCATCGTCGCTTGTCCGGCTGCTTTGTCCACGCTGACCACCTTCCAGTTTTGGGTCGGTAGACCCGGGTTAAACTCCTGCAATTGTTCCAGGATTTCATCTGGCTCCGTTGGCGTCACTGGAACCCAGGCTCTAGCTCTTGGCCGCTGCGGGATGTCGCACGCATCCACTGCTTTGAGGCGCGCGCCAGGGTACACTTCCCCTATTCGCTGCACGCCAATCTTGTATAGGTCCACGGACCTAGCGTCTCCACAGGCGATCAGCCTGACATTGCCTTGGTACCATCCTGCATCGGTATAGGATGGTGGCGGTCCAGGGTTCTCCCTCTTCACCTGGATGGCAACTTTAGCGAGCGCGGCTTCGATCCACTTCCATTGCTGTTTCGGGATCCTGCCATCTACGCTGCCCTCATCGATAACGCCAATGATCTTGCGATCCTTGGCTACCGCCGCGAAAGACCGTGTATAGCCTCCCTGCGTTTTGGCCCTTTTCGGTGCCGTTGGGGTAGTCACCTCCACTGAGCGATTGCGCTTAGAGGCTTCCCCTTTGTTAGCGCCATACAACTCCAGTTTAAAATCCGGCACTACCCGCCGAGCCCACGCCAGGTCTCGCTGGAGCTTCGCCCAAACCTCCGCAGAAACATCTTCCTCCCTTGTCGGTGAGGTCGCGTTTCTGTACAGAATCCGGGCTGCAGACCGCTTATCCTGGTGGCTGGCCTTTGTGGGTTGCCTAGGTACCGAGTCCTTGGCCCTATCGCTAGCACCCCCCTCACCCTTAGCGCCCCCAGCTACGGACCCGCCAGACGCTTTGCGCTGAATGGCAAGGCCACTGGTGGAAGCTACAGGATTGGTGGTAGCTGCGTTGCTGGCCTCCCGATCGGCACCCCTGGTAGAGGCACCGGTCATCGGACTACTCGGACCGGTTTTGCACTCAGCCCTATCCCGTCTAGCTGCCGCTGCAGCACTGAAACGCCGGGGTGTCCTCTCGGCTTTCGTATCTTTGTTTTGGTCCGGTTTCCCCGTGACCATCTTAGCGGAGCGAGCTCCTGCTGACTTTTTATTAGGAGAGTCAGACTCCTTGCTTTTATTTACATTTTTATTTATGTATTTTTCCATAATTAGGACCCACGAGTGGCGGAGAAGGGGACGGTCCACCCGGGCAGAGATCCGCATTACCCGGGTAAGGCTAAATAGAATCGGAGGTCGCCCGGTGTCCGAAGCACTCCGTTCGCGACTGGGCTATTTAAGGGCCCCAGCCAGGTTGATCATCGGCACGGGTCGTATGACACCTTGATCCAGCCCTTACAAGGAAGGAAAAAGGGGGGGGGAGGGGGGTTTTGGGGTTGGAAAGGTCGCCGCTCGAATTAGCCGCCGTAGCGTTACCAGGTATCACCACGAGGAGGCTCCTCCCCCGCTTGGAGGAGGAGGGTGTAAGCACCTACGAGTCGACGGTTTGGGGTGGCGCTGGTGTGTGCAAGGCGCGAACACCCCCCATTAAGATACCCGTTCAGAGTTGTTTCAAAGCAAAAATTACAACTAAAAACTTTAATTTAAACTAAAACTCACACTCTTTAGTAACTGATAAGGTGTTAGAACTGCTTTATATTCAATAATTTGTTAGGCTTATGTTTTTACGTTCAATATTCAGTATTTAAATTCGATTGTTTTATTATTGCATACAACCCACCCTGTGTGGTTTGTGTGTGTGTGCAGATTCGGAGTAAGTTGCGCTACTAGTAGACATATACTATGATGAATGTACTCCGAGAGAGTGTAATGAAGGAAATCGCGTTCAGAGTTGCTTTAAAGTAAAATCCCTATCTCTATCTCTATGGCGCGATATACAACAGGTATATCATCATAAACCTCCTAAGAGATTTTTGCGCCAAGCTTCTCTTCCAATTTGTGGTGTGCCGATTTGAATTTTCCCTACAAATTGGTGGCACCTACAGTTTTTTGCCGACTCCGAACGGCATCTACAAAGGAGACGAATTTTTGCTGAGAAGCCTGTCATGGCAGAAATACACTCGGAGAGTTTGCCAAACCACTGCCGAGGGGCGACCCCGTTTTTGAAAAACTTTTTTCAAATCACTTTTGATGTTACCTGTACCAGGGCTCGAACCATGGACCTTCGGTGTGGTAGGCCGGCAACACTACCCTCACACCACGGCGGCCGCCAATCAAATTTAAATACTGCAATATTGAACGTGAAGACATAAAACACCCAAAATATGTAATATAAAGCAGTAATAACATCTTATCAGTTCCTACAGAATCTAAATTTCAGCTTAAATTTAAATTTTTAATTTTAGTTTTTAATTTAAAACAACTCTGAATGCGATTTCCTTCATTACACTTTCTCGGAATACCTTCATCCACTACCTTCCAGGTTGCCTTCGCCTTCCGCATGGCTAAGGAAGGTTTTCCAGGGCGAAAAAACCCCAGATGAGGACGAGGCTGAAGAGATAGATGGCGCCAGCCAACTACTGCAGGGGGACACCATCAATGATGGGGGTGACAGCAAGACCTCGTAAGAGAGTTCAGATTAATCTGCAGCACTCAAAAAGTGCTACAGATAATCTGAACGTCCTCCTGTTCGAGGAGGACGTCGACATCAGCTTCATCCAAGAACCCTGGGTCAAAATGGGTTGATTAAGGGGTTAAACAGCAGCACACACAATCTGTTCTACAAGACGGATGAAGGTAACCCACGAGCATGCATTGTAATCAAAAAAAGTGTTAATGCATTCTTATGTTCCAATTACAGCACACCAGATTTAACAGTCGTAAAGCTTGAGGAAGATGGCAATCGGGGAATGTTCTTGGTGTCGGTCTACATGGCACATGACAGGGACCAACGAGAGAGGTGAGTCCCTTTTTAACTACATATTATATACACTCGAATCTACGTACGAGTATATGCAATAGGGGGTCCACACCCACTTTTATTTTTCCAAGCTCGGTAAGATAGCTAGGCTGGGAGGAGGTTCTGGATCTCACTTTGGTTTCGTACGATGACCCGGCGATGGTAGACAACTGGAGGGTGTCAGAACAACCTTCATTCTCGGATCATCGCTGGATTCTCTTCGACATAAGGTGCGAATCAGGCCTCCCTCTCCGCTACAGAAACCCCAAGAGAACAAAATGGGAAAAATTCGTACGCTTAACATCTAGATCTATATCAGCCGCTAACTCTAGACTCTGTATCGACAACCCGCAAGAGTTGGACGAAACGGTTGAAAAACTAGAGTGCGCACTCACAACAGCCTTCAACAAATCCGCCCCGGTAAGCATCCAAAGAAAGAAAAGAAATCCCAGGGAGACTTAGATGGGAAATCAGAAAATTATTCAATGACTGCTTCAAAACCAAGTTGTGGCTGCCTTATAAAGTGGCACTCAAACACTACAAAAACGCTATTAGAAAAGCCAAGACGGAGTCGTGGCAGAATTTCTGCTCATCAATAGAAAATAGCCGAGACACCACAGTGATCTCTTTGTTAGAAGGGAAGGCGGTGTTTGGACGGAATCTGCGGAAGAATCACTAGATGCTCTGTTAAGCACACACTTTCCTGCAGACGATAGCCTACCAGCACCAATGGCAAGGACTAGCCAACCGCTTCTCAGCGACGGAGTGCCGGAGTCTCTCATCAACAGGGAAAAGATAAGATTCGCTATAAACAGCTTTGCCCCATTCAAGTCACCAGGCCCTGACGGTGTTACTCCGGTAATGCTTCAGAAGCTTGGTGAGCCAATTGTCCTTTGGTTGGAATCAGTCTTTAGAGCCAGCATCGCTCTATCACACATTCCAAAAAGCTGGAGGAGGGTGAAGGTCATCTTCCTACCAAAGGTAGGTAGAAGAACTCATGAGCATGCCAAAGAATACAGACCAATAAGCCTAACTTCCTTCATGCTGAAGGTCCTAGAGAGGCTTGTGGACATCCACATAAGGACGGTTCTAACAGGACCTACGCTTTTTTTGGCATAGCATGCGTACATAAAGGGTCGGTCAACTGAAACCGCCCTGCACGAACTCATAGGTACCATAGAAAGATCCTTACAATTCAAGGAATACACCCTCGCAGCATTTCTAGACATAGAGGGAGCCTTCAACAATATCAAAGTTAACGCGATCACTGGTGCCCTTCAAAGGGCGGGAATTAGCTTCTCTATCTGCAACTGGATCCAGTCGATGCTTGGAAATAGGGTAATACTAGCTAATATGGGTTCGGTGTCCGCATCCCGCCAAGTGGGCAGGGGGACACCCCAGGGCGGTGTTCTCTCCCCACTTCTATGGGTCGTTGCACTGAACGAGTTACTACTGGAGCTCAACAAGGATGGAGTAAAAGTAGTCGCATATGCAGACGACATTGTCATTGCAGTATCTGGCCCCTTCCCCACAACCCTGGTGGACTTGCTAGAGGGAGCGCTCCGCAAGCTACATGCATGGGCAGTTGCGAACGGTCTCAGCGTTAACCCTAGTAAGACGGACCTGATGCTGTTCACCAACAAAACCAAGATACCGCATTTCAGAATGCCCACACTAAAAGATACGGCACTATCCCTGTCCACGAGAGTTAAATATCTGCGCGTGGAAATAGATAGTAAGTTAAGTTGGAAAAACAATATAGAAAGAAGGATTGAAAAGGCCTACATAGCATACTACGCGTGTAAAAGAATAGTCAGCAGACACTGGGGTTTGAAGCCCAACCTCATGATGTGGCTCTACACGGCCGCGGTTAGACCCATACTAACCTACGGGGCGGTAGTATGGTAGCCTGCCTTGGACAAGCAATACAACACCAAAAAACTAAATAAACTACAGCGGGCGGCCCTCGGCGGGGTGACGGGAGCGTTACGGTCGTGTCCAACAGACGCACTGAACGTTATCCTCAACCAGTTACCACTGGATCTTCACATACGTGAAACTGCAGCATGTGCGGCGGTTAGACTCCGTGAGTCTGGCTGCTGGAACTCGAGGCAGTATGGTCATGGTGGTATCCTCCGAGAGCTGCCCGATATAGTTGCATCAACGACAGACTATCACGCACCTTTATTGAACTTCGGCAGGAAATTCAAGGTGATGTTTCCTTCAAGAAAGGACTGGCAGAGGAACAGAGTATGCGATGACGAGACACTCTCACTCTACACCGACGGGTCCAAAACGGTCTGCGGGGTTGGAGTGGGTGTGTTTTCGGAGCAACTGAATGTCTCGCTTTCAGCCCGTCTTCCGGATTCAGCCAGTATCTTCCAAGCAAAAGTGCTGGGGATCGAGAAGGCTTGTACCTTCCTGTCGTAGGACTCAGTAGGAGGACGTAACATACATATCTACACTGACAGCCAAGCAGCGATAAGGGCGCTTGAGTCCCACATCAACCAACCAACCAACCTTCCACACCGATTCGCAAAAGAAGATGCCAAACTAGTAGAAGTAAACAATGGATTGTGCGTTGCCGGTCAAGTGACAATCACCCGAAACCATAGTATATATCTACTAGTAGGGCGCCCTGTATGCAATAATAAAACAATCAAATTTAAATACTGCAATATTGAACGTTAAGACATAAAACTCCTAAATTAGTGAATATAAAGTAGTTGTAACACCTAATCAGTTACTATAAAATGTGAATTCGAGTTTACATTCAAGTTTTTAGCTGTATTTTATACTTTGAAACCACTCTGAACGCGATTTCCTTCATTCCACACTATCGGGGGATCTTCACCCACTACCTTCCACTCCGATTAGCTAACACTTTTCGTGTGGTTAAAAGTTAGTGAATACGGAAAAGCGTTAAAAATAGTGTTAAGCGAAGTTAACGCTAACACCTGGCGTTAAAATAGTTACAGAATCGGGCTACAGGTGTTAGAAAAAAAGAGGCTAAATCGGCAAAAAAAAAAGGTTCGAAAAGGCTAAAATTAAGAAAATAAGAAGCTAAAAAAAGTCAGACATTTTTTTACGAAATCCATTTAAAGTTTTTTATTTTAGCTTAAACTATTTGTATATAAGGCTGTAGACACAGCTTAAAAGAACTATTTTTGTTTCAACACAAATCAGGCACATTTTCCTTGACTAGGAATTTTTTGAAAGAAACACATACCATAGAAAAATCACTACAAACTAATTAATTTTATAATATTTTTTTCGTCTAATGAATCAGAAGAGCTTGAGCCTGCGTACAAAATTTGGGTATTTATCATAGAAATGAGATCACGGTAATTTCAAAATAAGTGCAACATTTAACGAACATCTAATATTAAGCAGCGAGTTAAGCATTTTAATTTTTAATCTGTTCCTAAACTTAGTTTTTAATATGTTGACGGCACTAAAAACTCTTTCACCCTCCGCATTACTGAAAGGTAATACTAAAAAGTTAAATACGAACTCGACCAGTTCTAAAAAAGTGGGTTGGTTTAATAAATTTTTATGTTCTCAGACTTCCGCTCAAAATTTAATGGTAGAGGTCCACTTTACGGTTATTAGCTTTTCCCACTGCAGCTCAATCAACGCTACGTGACTTGGAGAATATCTAGACTTTTCTTTTTGAAAGTGAGAAAATACATACGGATTCGTAACTTTCGAAGATTTATCAGCTGAAAAAAAAAAAGTAGCTTTTGCAAAGAGTTCATATTATCAGGTAGGCGATGTCGGAGTTGGATTATCAACTCCATTAAAAATACTTGACAATTTTTACTAATAATTTTCTGTATTTCGTCATCAATACTACCTTTATTCAACTTTAATTTTATATATTTCTCGAAGTTGTATGAAAAATATGGTGTTGGGACCAGAAAAGGTTTGGAGTAAAAGGCTAGAAAAAAGCCACGAAGCTAAAACCAAAGTAATGAGGGTAAAGGACAAAAAAAGGCTAAATCTAGCCTCGAAAAGGCTAACCTGGTCACACTGATGGTTACCTTCAATCAGTTAATGTGCGTGGCCGCGGCCATTGTACAACTCTACAAGTAAGTTATGTCGGCATCCCTTTCTCTTCCTTTTTCTCTCTAGCTCATAGGCGTTTCACACTCACTCAGATGTCAAACAAGCGTTTGACACTCAATCGTGGCTGGGTTGCTGGCATAGTATATGTCTACTAGTAGCGCAACTTACTCCGAATCTGCACAAACACACAAACCACACAGGGTGTGTTGTATGCAGTAATAAAACAATCAAATTTAAGTACTGCAATATTGAGCATGAAGACTTGAAACTCCCAAATGATTGAATATAAAGCAGTTATAACACGTTATCAGTTACTATAGAATGTATATTTAAGTTTAAATTGAAGTTTTTAGTTGCAGTTTTTACTTTAAAACAACTCTGAACGCGATTTCCTTCATTCCACTCCCTCGGAGTACATTCATCCACTGCCTTCCACTCCGATTCGCAAAAGAAGATGCCAAACTAGTACGGGTAAACAATGGTTGCTGGTCAGCTAACAATGAAGTGCAAAAATGGACTGAATTTTACAGCTGGGCTGCTGTGTTAGTTAATTTCTTTTACTGAATTCAGTATGGCAACGTGCTTATAACTTTGGAAAATAACTAATAATAAGCCTTAACTGAATAAAAAGAAACGGTAATTCTATACGACCGTACGTAACAGCTAAAACACGTCCAAAATTTTCAGGAAAGGTATCAGAAGACGCGCTTTGACCTCGGAATCAATAATCCGAAAGCGGAAACTCGATTATATATTTCTATCAAGAGATATTTGCAATCAAAGTTGAACATTTTCTGTAATTTTCATGTGGTTGTTGTAATCACACATATTGGGAAAGATGTTCTGCATATAAATACCATGGATCAGGCGCCCCGTTTGTGATCGGACCTAGGCCATTCTTTGGTTTTTTGCCAATAACTTTTCACTGAAACAAAATATTTTTCGCTTTCGGATTATTGATACCGAGGTCAAAACGCGTCTTTTGATACCTTTCCTGATATATTTGGACGTGTTTCACCAGAATTACCGTTGTTTTCGTTGTTAATAAAGTTATTTCCGTCTAATTATATGATTAGCTAATAGAAAATATCTGGATTATTTGCAATAACTTTTCTTATGGTAATATTACTGAAAAATACCTCTTTACCATGGAAAAACAGTTCAGTAACTGCGAACTTGTGAAGCCGCCTTAACTATTACTTTTTAAAGTACTTTTGTTTAGTAACTCTTTTTTTTTAATAAAAAGTTGAATTTATTAATTTTATTTGCAAATATTGCGTCAGTTATGTATTCGGGTGATAATAGGCCTACAGGGGAGCCGCACACCCAATAAAATTTAGATAACGGGCCTACATTGCAGCGTCCTGGGTGGTGTGGGAAAGCAATGGTTAGCAAAGTGTCTAAAAGGGGTCTGATGAGAAGCGGGTAAATTCGTTTTAATTTTTCTCTTTTATCAATTAAAATATAAATTTATAATCTTTTCTAAAAAATAAGGCGAAGCTACGATAACTACAGCGCTCAAGCGGCGTGGAAGCTCACATAAGCGCACCCTTATATGTACGCTTGGTACACACCATGCACACACAAAAGAAAAACAAGAAAAGAGCATGCGCATTTTGAGATATGGTAGGGAACTTTATTAAGAAACGATATAAATAAGAAAAATGCTTCTTAAGTTGAAATATTTGAAGATAATTATCAAATTAGCACGTGCAATTTTATTGTAAACAAAGAAGAACAAGAGAATTGCCATGGCATGGTTGTTTTTTATAGGTAGCACAGATATTTTTATAAAGATTTCAAAGATATCAAAAACTGGTACTTAAATAAGTAAAACTATTGCAAAAATAGTTCTACTTGAAATTATGTCCTTTAAAAAATAATTTGCTGCAACAAATTTCATATTTTATTGTATATGTTTCTATAGCATCGCCTACTTTTTATCTGCTGCTAATGAGTACGACTCTTTGTTTAATGGCCTCTAAATGACAAGCTCTTTACATGGTGGGCACAGCTGTGGACGAACAGCTAATACATATCTTACTTGTAGACCTTTACATTGGCCGCGGCGCGAAAGCGAAAGCTGGAAATACATTTTAATATCTGTATTTAGGGGCCGCGGGACATAGGATATGTCTACTAGTAGCGCAACTGACTTCGAATCTGCACACACACACCAACTACACAGGGTGCTTGGCATTCAATATTAAAACAAAAAAATTTAAACAACGATGTTGATTCTGAAGGCATAAAATTCACAAATTAGTGAATATAAAGCATTTATAATACCTTATCAGTTGCTAAGGAATTAAAATTTCAGTTTGAATTAAAGTTGTGAGTTGTAATTTTTACTTTAAAACAACTCTGAAAGCGATCTCCTTCATTCCACTCACTCGGAGTTCCTTCATCCACTGCCTTCCACTTCGATTCGCAAAATACGAGTAAGATGCCAAACTAGTTGGAGTAAACCATGCCGCGGGACCTGCGCCAAAGTTGCTGATAAACCCAAATCCTTTATTCTTCAGGAAATAATTTTTTTTTTAACGAAATTGAAGTATTCAAAAATACTCCACATGAAAATACTTTTGTCTGAATGACGGTTACGATTTTCGGTTAGATAATCTTACAGATGCAAAACTACCGGTTACATACACTGCACAAATTTATTCAAAAGAATTTAGATTTTTAAACATGCCTGAAAACATTACATAGCCCTTGCTTTTTCTTCGTGGGTGGCGTTTTTTTACTAATTTCACCTGTTTAGATAGAAAACATCGCCAATTGAGAAACCCGTTTGCATTTTGCTTTTATTTTCATACTTCTTTATTAAGTTGCATTTTTATAAAATTAGAACACATGTTTCTTTTGAAGCGCTAGTTCGGCAATGAATATTGAACAGTGTTTTTGGGCTGTGTATGTCAAAATTCTTATGTGTTCCAATTCATAACTTGGGGACTTGTGTAATTATTATAGGTGGTGTATTTGCCGCTTAGGCCCGGTTTTTCAGTACAAGTTTAATTCAATTTGTCAGTTAAACTAAGCTTAAACTTGTTACGCAGTTTTTCAGTCAACTTTAAACGAAGTTTAAACGTAGTTTAAGCGGTCAATTCGGCAGGGTTAACCTCTAGTTAACCTGTCAGCTGTTTTGCATATTTGATGGTTTTGGTTGTGAAACAATAAGCTGAACGCAATTAAGAAAGGACGATATTTTTATATTTAATTAAATACTGGATATATCATCTGACGAAAGTGATTATAGTGATGCAGAAATTGGCGAAATGCTAACTATTACAATACTGTGGAGAAGCAATGGCGTTGAATATGTATACAAATATTATCTGTTGCCGTATCTAGATAAAGAAAAAACCAATGTTGCCGTATAAAAAGCAAATATTAAAAGCGGCCTTAAACTCACACTGAAAAACCGATCTGCAGTTTAACTGGAGTTTAAATTTATGCCGAGTTTAAGCAAACTGAGCTTAACCAAGAACTGAAAAACCGGGCCTTAGAGGGTAAATTGTTTGATATCGGACCATCATTCTTAAGAGGTGAGAAGAGAGGGGGAGAGTACAAGTACCTCCGTACCGTAACTTTTCCTCTCCCATATATGCCGTTTATTGTCTCACAATTGCTTTCAAGAAAAATTTATACATATAAATGCGAATAGGAAACTCAAAAGAGAATGAAAGCAGAATTGGGTTCAATAATTTTATCGTGTAAAACGGCTCTTATTTTTGAACCTTCGTTTTAATATAAAATCCATCACTGTACCATGGCGCGCATTACCGAACAGCGCTCATAAAAAATTGGATCTGGCAATAATTACAATATGTCAAAGAATTCGGAATATGAAGGAATAGAAATACATGGATAATCGAAAACCCAATCAGTCGAAGTGAAAAAATTCCATAAGGCGAAAGCAAGAGTTTGTAAATAAATTCTGATTGGAATAAAAATTCAAAGTGAAAACATTGACCGTGAAAATAAAAGTACATAATTTGGCTTAACCCAACAACTAAATACACAAATTTATGCAAATATTAAAAGTAGTATGATTACTGTGTCAAAATAGAAATTTACAACAACAAAATTAAAATTTAAATTGGTGCTTAATTAGGTTTCGAGAGATTGCTAAGACTTCGGTTCCAATTAATAAAGTGACGAACTACCATGAGACCGAGCACATAGTAGATGGATATATGTATATTTTTGTATACTTATCAATGCGTATTTATATAGGTACGTCTGCAGGTGCTTTTGAAATTAACAAATTGAAGTGCAAGGGATTGAACTAATATAGTTCCAAATAATCTGTACTGCGCGCACGCATTTACCTACGTATCAAAGAAAATGGACAACAAAAAAATTAACCATAAAAAAAAAAATTAGGAAATTCTACCGTACGTAACTGCTAAAGCACGTCCAAAAAAGACGCGTTTGGACCTCGGTATTCATAATCCGAAAGCGGAAAGAAATATTTTGTTTCAGTGAAAAGTTATTGGCAAAACCAAACGGGGGGCCTAATCCATGGTATTTATATGCAGAACATCTTTCCCAAGATGTGTGATTACAACAACCACATGAAAATTACAGAAAATGTTCAACTTTGATTGCAAATATCTTTTGATAGAAATATATAATCGAGTTTCCGCTTTCGGATTATTGATACCGATGTCAGAGCGCGTATTTTGATACCTTTCCCGATAATATTGGACGTGTTTTAGCAGTTACGTACGGTCGTATAGAATTACCAAAAATAGTTGTTGCAAGTGTGTAAGAGATTGGCAAAATTTCTTCTCTTTTGATTTCTACAATAATTTTCCATTTTGTTTGTGATGTTTGCCATGACCATTTTGATAGCTATTGTATGTACTACACAATTAATTGGACATCTATCAATGATGCTTTACTCCGAGTATTTGCGGTGTCTAATTTTTATATGATTCTGACAAGGAAGATTACAACAATAACACAAAGAGCGCCCAATCAACAAACAAGTGTCCTTACAAATGAAGTCGCATTACATTCCATACACATTCATATGAAAACAATGATTTGCTCAATTCTCACATCTGATTTCCAACTAAAATCAACTATCTTTACTTTCGTTAACTTTAGCCGCCTCGGCTAACCTTTGGGGTTAGAAACTTCTTAACAACCTAAGCCTATGCTACGAAATAATTCAACTTTTGATTCGTCTGATCTGTTGTTTTATAAAAAATAGTCGCACTAAAAATAAGATTTTGCTTTTTTGTATCCCAGAAACCCAATTCGGAGAACGAAAAAAATATTACATGTACGGGTAGTTGTGTTTAAATTAATCTCATCTTTGTAATTGTTACAAAATTACATATAAACATTTGTAAAAAGTTACATGAAAAATATACATTTTCGTAATAAATAACAAATTCGATTCAAAACTCTGGAAATCGGTACATACGCCAGTTCATCTATATCTTGGATCACGATAGCTTTGGGAGTGTGTAATATGAATTGAAGAGATCGTGAAATATAAAGGTACGTATATAAGTAGTGAATCAAATGCACTGGGTCAAAAAAAAAAGCAAAAAACAAATTTTTTTAAATTATATTGATATTATTTTTCAGAATGGCGAAAAAATACTATACAAGTTACAGATCTAACTTTTCCTTACGCCCAAACTATTGAAGCAGCAAAATGTAGCTGCATATAGTTTTGTAGGAAATTATGCACCTCACAAAACGTTCTTAACGAAAATTTTCGTTAGGTGGGCCGTTCCAGGGTAATATACCTTTAAAAAATTGGTATGGTTTTCTGTTTAGACACACAATCTGAAAGGGAATTAAATACTGAATTCGAATGCTTCATCGAAATTTAACAGTGGTTCTATGTTCGTCCTTTACTGTCCTCCAAAGAAAATTGAGGAATAGTCTTAAAAATCTTAAGCACAAACTTAAACTTACTTAATGGCTGGCACTTTTACAGTAGGGCTACTCTCTTTGTCTAGAAAGCATATAAAACGTAGAAAGTTGCCGATTTTTCTACACACAACAAAAAAATGCACATGTAAAATATTTTCTACGACTTCTACGTTTCCTACACCCCATTCCATTAAAGAACTCCTTTGTCAGCTCAGAGCCATCTCCACCTGTTGCCGAAGAAGAACGCGAACTGCTCAGGCCCAAATTCGTTCTGGATATTGTAATAGATTAAGCCCGGCATACGGTGTGTCTCCCCATGACACCAACCATCTATTTATTTGCTCAACTGAGCCGACTTATCTAACACCAACCTCACTCTGGGACTTCCGTTAGAAGATTTTGATGACAATGCCAGGTAAGGAAAGTGACGACTAGGCAGGGCGCAGCATCGCTACAACAACAGCAACCACAAAAAAGTTTTATAAGTGTGGCAAGAATATTGAAATTGTGTTCCCCACTTTATAAAGAAAATTTCAGTTGAAAAAAGTAGAAAGTTTTCGGAAAATATCAGAATAATTTAAAAAAAAATTATGATTTTTTGGGGTAGTCTAGTGTACTTCTACTTCAAAACTAAGCAACTTTTGCAAGGAGAACAAAGTTTCTTTATACATTTTATGAATGGTATTATAACTTTGGTCGGATGTTTGTAAGTATGAGAAGAAGAAGAGATATACCCACCAATAAGTATACCGAAATGATCAGGGCGATGAGCTGAGTTGACTGGAGGAAATTGCAAGTCTGCCAAAACACCGCCATCAGAACTGCTACGGGATGCCTGCTTATGTCATCTGAGTCTCACCTCCATCAAGAGGCAAAATTGCTCAATGTTCAAGAGCACGCGGAACTCTTGAGTAGACAGTTCCTTCTGAACTGTCATAAACCTAGTCATCCAAACCGACATCTTTTGGATGTAGCACCGCCCCCCAGAGACATAAGGAGACATCTCCGTAAGCATTACGATGAGATCCGGCATCAGATTTCTTTGCCGTTTGATCTTCGGACCCATAGACGGGCTCTAAATGACCTCCACACCGAGTCGGTAGATAGATCTCTCAGATCTCGGCCTGTGAATCCCGTTACTAATACTCAACCACCGGAATTGGCTGAAGAGGAGCGTGTACTTCCGAGGGAGACTAGAGTCATACTAGCACAACTTCGCTCTGGATATTGTAATAGGTTAAACTCTTACTTATCCAGAATGAACCCCAACATACCAAATACATGCCCTGCATGTGGTATGACCCCTCATGATACCATACATCTCTTCTCCTGTTCAGTTGAACCCACTCTTCTAACACCTACATCACTCTGGTCCAACCCTGTGGAAACTGCGCGTATCCTCGGACTTCCGTTAGAAGAGCCTGATGACAATTTAGAGTGATCGAGCCCATTGGGCAGGGCGAAGCACTGTTAACAACAACAACAACAGCTGAGTTGATTTAGCCATGTCGGTCTATCCGTCCGTCCGTCTGTCGTTGTTGTTGTGGTAGTGACTATTTAACCTGCCTAAAGTATCACCTCTTTTCTCCCACATTGTCATCAGACTTTTCAAACGGAAGCCCCAGAAACATCCAGGCTTCAACAGGGGTGGACCAATGTGAAATTGCTGTTAGAAGAGTAGACTCGGTTGAGCAGATGAACAGATGGTCTGCCGCATGCCGGGCAGACCTTTGGCATGTCAGGGTTCAGTCTGGCTAGATAAGAGTTTAGTCTGTTACAGTATCCAGAACGAAGTTGGGCCAGCATAACTCTTGTCTCCCTAGGCAGTTCGCGTTCCTCATCGGCAACAGGTGGAGCTTGTGCTTGTAGGACTGCACTCACCGGTCGAGAGCTGACAAAAGAGTTTACCGACTCCGTGTGGATGAGATTGAGGGCCCGCCGATGCACCTTTGGTTCAAACGGTGAGAAAATGTAATGCCGTATCTCGTCATATTACGGATATGACTCCCTATTCTCCTGGGGGGCCGATTTTCGTTGAGCAGGTTCCTGTTCGGATGCTGCGGTTTATAGCAGCTGAACAGAAACTGGTCAACATCTCGCTATGCTCTTTTGCACCGAGCATTTTAGCCTCACTGTGAAGGTGATGCTCAGGAGACATAAGGAGGCACCCCGTGGCAGTTCTGTGTGCGGTGTTTTGGCAGGCCTGCAACCTCCTCCAGTGTGTATCTTTCAGCCCCGACGACCATATAGGCGTCGCATAGCTCAGAACCGGCTGGCCGATCGCGTTGTACGTTGCCAGTAACGTTTCTTTATCTTTCTCCCAAGTACTGCCAGCTAGTGACTTGAGGATTTTGTTGCGGCTTTGTACTTTGGTAGCAATCGCGGCTACATGAGCACCGTATTTGAACATGTTATTAAACGTGACCCCTAAGATTTTGGTGACTGTGACAATCGGAAGCTTAATGCCCTCGACGTAGACGTCTAATTCCATGTTCATCTGCGCTGTCCACGTCGTAAATAAGGTGTCCGAGGACTTGGTCGGTGGCAGTGTCAGATTTCGTCCAGCGAAAAAACCGGACAGGGATGGGAGGTATGAGTTAACTTTTGAGCAATCTGTCCGTCGGTCTGTCTGTTTGAACGCAAATTAGTCCCTCAGTTTTGGGGATATCTCGATGGAATTTGGTAAGAGGCAGCCATTTTGTAAGGCCTTAATCTTTTGTAGGAACCAGCATGATCGGACCAATACAGCGCATAGCTCCCATAAAATCGATTGTTCCGATAAAGGGGTTTTGGCCTATAACTGTTGCAATTAAAAAGCTAGGAAAGTGTGTAGTGAAACCCACCTAGATCGAACCAACATAACATATAGCTCCCGTACAATCGATTTTACCGATAAATGGGGTTTGGGCTATATAGCTTTAAATTAACAGTTTTGCAGGTTTGTACTAATTGTGATTAAGGATCGGACACTTAAAACCGTGATGCGTATTCATAAAAGGCATAAAGTCTTCCGCACAGCCCTTTCCTTCCTTGTTATCACTAATTTCTGTAATTAATAATAAATATTTGAAAATTCTTTTAATTCATTCAATTGATCGAAATCTTTAACAGAATAAAAAAATAAGATCTTTTTCTGGAAATAAAAATAAGTCATTCACTTATGAATTATTTATTGCATGAATAACATGTATATCCTCCATGTTTTTGTGGGACCCGGAGACTATCCAACATGGACGAAAGGAGATATTTTGAAAATTCCGGAGAAATTGGCAATATTGTAATCAATTTTTAAGTAGCTTACCGGGAAGGTAGAGTCTTAAGGCTTGAAAGATAGTTCAGAAGGCAATGACAAAGTAACATTTAGTAGAAAAAATTTGAGATGTTTAGAAATCATGCCAGAGATTTAAGTCAGTTTTTCGTGAATTAGAGCCATTAAATTTAGATCAGAGATGTAAACAGGGAAATGAAATCCTTCTAAACTAATTATTCATTTACTTTAATTTGTCTGATATGATATCGGTGGAATTCAGAACTGTTAAATTTAAATAAGGATTTTTTAATGGTTTTTAAAAATCCCCAATTACTACAGTACTATCTCGATAATCCGGACACCCTTAATGTTAGGGGTCGTCCGGATTATGGGGGTGCCCGGATTATAGATGATTTTTTTTTTCAACTAAAATTCGTTGTTTTTTTGAAATGAACATAACGCAATTCAGATATATGTATGTACATAAATAGTTTTATTAAACACAGTACAATCATACTTACATATGTAATAATATGTACATCTGTACATAATCAAACATTTTTTTTATTTATGTATGTACTATTTCAAAAAAATTATTAATTTTGGTCTGCTGCGAGTTCGCCAGCAACATTTTATCTGCAGTTTCTTTAAATCGTCTTAAAACTAAAATATCCATAGCCGAAGCGTCAATTTGTTCTGCCCATTGTATAGCCTTGGAAAAAATATTTTTTGCTTCACCGCTACTTATAGTATTTACCGCTTCAACTATGGTGCAATCAGAATCAGCTACTTCTATATTATTATTTTCCACCACAGACTGTACAATTTCCTGATCAGAAAAATCGTAGTCGAATTCATCTATTCCTTTCGCCCAATTATTTATGAATTCAATGTCATTCTGTGAGTCTGGATTAATTGATGCGATGATAGTTTGAATTTCATTCAAATCTGGATTATTGACTGTAAGTTGAGCCAGAGGTATCGAATCTTCCTCGGTCCATTCTTCGCTGTGACTCCCCAACAACTCCTTCCAACTGTGTACAATATTTTGTTGTGATATACCTAACCACGCATTGTTTAAAAATGTAACAGCATTTCGCAGCGTACATATGTACATATATATACGTATACATATGTACATATATTGTTGTTAAAGTACCGCTATTTTACGAAAAACTCACAAAGCAACCTAAAAATTAAAATACATATGTATGTACATATGTATTGCGAAGCAAATTTGAAAAATGTCCGGATTATAGAGTAAAAAATGTTAAACTGTCCGAATTATAGCGTTTTCCGGATTATAGATGTGACCGGACTACCGCGTGTCCGGATTATCGAGATAGTACTGTAATTGATTAACATTGGAAAGAAAATTATTACCAAAAAAAAACAAGTAAGGAAGTCTAAGTTCGGGTGGAACCGAACATTAAATACCCAAGATACTTTACCGATCTTTATGAAATTTGCGCAGTAGATTCTTGGATTCACTGGTTTCAGCATTGGCTATATATAATATGTAATAGGCTATAGTATACCGGATTTCATGTTTCGCAATTTTATTTAACACGATGTTGAAGTTAATAATAGCTGAAATTTTACATTTTGTTCAGTTATATGTGGGCGGCACCACGCCCATTTTCCAAAATTAAAAAAAGTCATTAATAAGATCATCAGGTCATTGTAACTACAAAATTCGAGCATTCTATTTGCATCAGTAAATGAGATAAGGCATGTTCCGGTTTCCTACCTCTCTTTTAGAAAACTTTGGTCCGAAAGTGGGCGTGGTCGTTAACCGATTTGGCTTATTTTCCGTGGGCGTACTCTACATGTCGTATTAAGTTTCGTAATTCTATCTTACACCATCTAGATGGCATAGCGCCCATACAACTTCAGCAATCAATGGAACAGAGCATCCCTTGGTTGCAGGCGATATAGTTACAAGGGGGTGCTTACTTTTTGTCAGATCCCAGACCCTTGGAGAGATTCCAGGGTAATTTTTATACCTAACGCAGGTAGAACGTCTCATGTTGGCCCAAAGGATTTTAGACCGATCAGTCTGGCGTCCTTTCAACTCAAGGTACTGGAGCGGTTGCTGGAGCCCCACTAGAGAGCAGAATCGTACCATCGCAGCATGCATACATGAAAGGCAAATCCACTGAGACAGCTCTACACGAGGTTGTTACGCACATTGAAAAATCCTTAGCTAGCAAGGAATTCACATTAATAGCCTTTCTGGGCATTGAAGGGGCATTTAATAACGTCACGCCGGAAGCGATCACGGCAGCCCTGACGGCCTAGGGTATCAAACCCTGGCTGGTGTCCCTCGTGTACCAAATCCTGACGAGCAGGAGGGTGCACGCGGATCTAGCCGGGGTATCGGTGGACAAGGTTGTCAACAGAGGTACGCCGCAGGGTGGGATCATCTCCCCTCTTCTGTGGGTAGCCACAGTAAACGGAACCCTGGAAATCCTGGCGGGGGAGGGGATGTCTTAAGTCACAGCGTATGCGGACGACCTTGCGGTGGCTGTGAGTGGTAAATATCCACAAACGCTCTGTGACATTATGCAGAGAAACCTTAGACTAGTCGAAAGGTGGACCGGAAATAAAGGTCTGGGTGTTAACCCGACCAAAACAGAGCTGGCTCTCTTCACTAGGAAATACAAAATCCCGGTGCTACAGCTACCAGCTATAGGTTATACGACCCTTAAACTTGGTGACTCCGCTAAATACCTGGGGGTTATCATTGATAAAAAGCTCACGTGGAAAGAAAATATCCAGGAGCGCGCTAAAAAGGCACTAGTGGCCCTATACTCTTGTAGGGGTGCCATAGAGCAGAAATGGGGACTGTCCCCTAAAATCACACTTTGGCTCTATACCGCTGTGGTAAGACCAATTCTCTTGTATGGAGTCCTTGTCTGGTGGACGGGTCTGGATAAGGGCTCCAATATCACCGTAATTCAAAGAGTACAGAGAAGTGCGCTTATATGTGTTAGCGGGGCGCTTCGCACAACAGCGGCAGACGCACTGAATGCAATTCTGAACATTCTACCGATTGACTTATTGGGACACTGTACCTCCCCAAGACAACGGTTCAATCGATATATACACAGACGGCTCGAAACTTGATGACAAGGTTGGAGGAGTCTTAATCTTAGTTTTAGATTGCCTGACCACTGTAGTGTCTTTCAGGCGGAAATGGCTGCTATACAGGAAGCTGTAGAATTTCTGAAGACAGTGGACATCAATAATGGTGATGTTTATATCTTCTCTGATAGCCAAAAAGCTCTCAGGGCGCTGGGGGCATATACATGTAATTCCAGGACTGTGGAGGGCTGCCGCAAATCTCTCAAAGAGATGGCTGAGCAACTCTCGATTCACCTGGTATGGGTGCCTGGACACTGTGACATACCGGGTAACGAGACGGCAGATGAGCTTGCTAGAGGGGGAACATCCGCCCCACTTTCACAGTCCTGGAAGGGTTTAGGCATGCCGCTCGCGACTTGTAAGCTCTTAACGAAGCATAAGTTCCTCCAACAAGCAAGTGATAGATGGGACAAGATCAGTACTTGCAGTCATGCAAAGATGGTGTGGCCAGAGATCATAGCGAGTAGGTCGGAGGACCTACTCAAACTCAGAAGGGAGGAACTCTCGCTACTGATGGGGCTTATACCGGGGCATATAAGTCTAGGAAGGCATGCAGAAAGGTTGGGTATTCCCTCTAATGACTTCTGCAGAAGCTGTAGAGATGAGGAGGAGCCTGAAACGGTGAGGCATCTCCTATGTGAATGCCCCGCGCTGTGGGGCATTAGGTTAAAATATCTGAGGTCTGGTATTTTTCATCATCTCGGCGAATTATCATTAATTAAGCCAAAGGACATTCTGCGTTTCGCGGAATCCACAAAATGGTTCGAGTAGGGGTTTTTGGGGTGCAAGCGGGCTTCGTTGTCGCTAGCGCCGTACCCGTGGCGCTCGACGGCTGTTCCGGCCGGCCTTATGGAGGTCAATGTAAACGCCTCTATTATACCTGTATCAGTTGATTAGATATGGGCAGTTCAATATTTCTACCTCCTTTCCATATAACTTTTATGAAAAAGTAGGCGTGGTCGAAAAGCGATGTCGCTTATTCATATTTATTTTATATAGGTGCATTTATCACAACAATAGTATGCCTCCTACGAAATTTCGTTGTACTAGCGTAAACAGGGTATAACGCTGGGTATAAAAATCAGAAACAAAAAAAATGTGTTTTATTACTTTTATTTTTTTCTAATTTTTTGTATTTTTTTTTTAAAATAATCATTAGAATCCGAAAACAATGGGTAATCAATTATTGGTAAACTTTTCCAAAAAATAGTAAATCAAACCAGTAATCATTACTATTAGTAACAAGTCTGGTCAAATTATATAAGCAAGCTACGTAATCTGCAAAGTTTATGCTCAAAATCTCGTTTTCTACATAAATGATATACTAACAAACCCAAAAAAAGGGGAACAAGAGATTGTCTTATATATGTATGCAGGTATCAAGACCAATAAATTCATATCACGCTTATTTCAATGCACAACTCACAATAAATAACTTATATATGTATATGTCACCCACTGAATCTCAACTTATGTCCTTCCTTACAGATACGTACATCATAATGACAAGCCCGGAGGATAGAATTACAAACCATGGTAAGTGGTGGCATATTCTCCCACGCTAGATAACAAAATGAATGAATCTGATTTTTCCCACAAAACTACCTCGAATTTGAGACGCGTATAAAAAGATATTTTAAACAACACTAAATATTCGAACTGTCCAAACAATTTTAATATAAGGCTTTACCCAACTACCATATGTAATCTATTAAAACCGCTCACCGAATTACGACCAATAATTCGGCGGGTCATGCTATTTATAAAATCTGTTCTAAATTTCTTGTCATTGTTCCATAAATCTTATATACTGTTAACAAGAGTTGTCACCGAGTCCCAGGAGACAAACAGTTTCAATATAGTTGGACCGTAGAATGTCCTGCTCATTTGAGCAGTTGAATAGATGGTTGTTATCATGTGGGGACACGCCGCATGCATTGAGGTTGTTGTTGTTGTTGTTTTTAGCGACAAAAACACTCCCCGAAGGTTTTAGAGAGTGTTGTCGGAGGTGACAGTCCTTTGCCGGATATGAACCCGGTACGCTCCGGTACTCCCTTGCGGTACTGCCCGACTGTCGTGGTACCGATTTGGTATGACCAGTGAAACCTTCTAGGTCATTGTTGGCGTCAAAGGCAGAAAAACATTAATGATTAAATTAAGAATTGTATAATGGTTAACTGCGTTAACTATAAATGCGTTTATTTATTAAACTTTACAAATTATCTGTACAAATTAACATTTAAGAATTTGACTGCGCTTTACAAATTCGCGCTTACAAGTTTGCCTTTTATGTTTTCGCGTGCGTTCGTTTTATAATTGTGTTTCTTGGCACGTCTGCAAATGTTATAATAATGTTATGCCTGAATTTAGGTCTTTTATATCTTCAAGAAATATATGAAACTTCCGTTATTAAAATAAATGTAAAGTTATACAAAGCAAATAGACGAACACAGACACAGAACAATATGTTGCCAAAGAATACGATACAAACGTATAATACAAAACTGGTAGAATGGAAATGTCACAGGGTGACCTAACACTCCACCCCCCGTGAATCGCTCGAAGATTCACCATCAACCATAAGCCTGGCAAGGCGAGAAGCTGGTCTACGCAGAGTACCGGTGCTTGTTTTCACTTCCACTATTCGTATCTGACCGTCTTTAGCTGGGAATACTTTGGTGATGCGGCCTCGTTGCCATAGCCTGCGGGGCAAAGACGAGTCGAATAAGATTACCAAATTTCCAACTCGTAATGGAGGTACTGCTTCATGCCACTTTGACCGACAAAGCAATTGAGGTAAATACTCTGTAGTCCAACGTTTCCATAGGCGATCTTTTAGGTTTTGAGCAATTCGCCACTGTTTTCTCAGGCATATTTTTTCGTCGACGGGATGAGGTGTTTGAGTCGAATTAACGCAACCTATCATAAAGTGATTCGGTGTTAGCGGCTCATCTTCTTCGTGTGAAATAGGCAAGTCTGTCAGCGGGCGCGAATTAACAATATTTTCTGCTTCTATTAGAACGCTTTGTAATGTATGTTCTCTTGGTGCTACTTGTCGAAGCGTTTTATTAAGGAGCAACTTTACGACTCGGATTAGACGCTCCCAACAACCACCGGAACTAGGATTAGCAGGGCAATTAAATATCCACTCGATATGATGCTTGGTTGCTTCGTCTCGGATACGATCTGTGTCTAGCAATTGTTCTGCCGATACCAGTTCACGTTGCGCGCCGATGAAGTTGGTGCCATTATCACTTCTGATCCTTACCGGAGTACCACGTCGATTTACAAAATTACGTAGACATAAAATAAAGGCGTCGGTGGATAGATTCTCCGCCAGCTCGATGTGGATGGCTCTCACTGTTAGACAGGTGAAGATGACGCCCCATCTCTTTTCTCTGCGCCTGCCGACTGAGACGTCCATTGGTCCAAATAGGTCAACACCAGAGTAAGTAAACGGGCGTACAAATGGTGTCACACGGTCACTAGGTAACTGGCCCATCAGCGGCGGCATTGGTTTTGTTTTATCCATGCAACATACTATGCAGCTACGTTGAATCCGCTTGTAAAGCGACTTTAGTTTTGGAATCCAGAAGGTTTGTCTAATAGCATTGATTGTTGCTGCGGCGTTTTGATGATGATTCCTCAAATGATAATGTTGGACAATAAGCTTTGACACGATATGCTGGTGTGGCAACAAAATTGGACGACGTGCTTGAAGTGGCAAATATACTGCTTCATCAATGCGGCCACTCAGGCGCAAAATTCCACTTTGGTCCAAGTGCGGTGATAGTTTGTACAGCGAACTGTGTCTTTTAAGCGCTCGTGACGCAGATAAATCAGCGATTTCGTTACCGAAATGTTCATTTTGTACCATCTTACATATCGTATGTTCGGCCTTTTCGATTTCAGCTGCTGTAAGTTGTGATGGTAAATTTCCTCCGCCGGGTTTTTTTCGAAACATATTCGTTGCTCTAAGTACCCAAGCCACGGTGCGTCGCAGTTTTGAATAAGAGCTAAATCTTTCAAACTGTATAATAGTGCTGGTCGACTGTATGTATAATATGCGATTGGGCACCTCTTCCTCTAGTAATGACGTTGACGGCGTAATGGTCATGGCGGGCCAATACTGTTCCTCTAGCTTCAGAAAGTCAGGACCCTTTGCCCATATACTATCACAATTGAATTTCGGAGGATTGGATGGGCGTGTCGCAACATCTGCGGGGTTTTGGTATGTTGGCACCCATCGCCATTGATTTTGTGAGGTTGAGTTTAGTATTTCGGCGATTCTGTGACCTACGAATGGTCTATACTTTCGCTCCGATGAGTTTAGCCAACGTAACACTGTCTGTGAATCGCTCCAGAAATTCACACTCTCAACTTTGAATTCATGGGCATTAAGTAAAAGCTTGTACAACCTGGTACCTAATACTGCGGCTTGCAGCTCAAGTCTCGGAATAGACAGAAGTTTAATAGGCGCCGTACGTGTTTTTCCCATGACGAAACTTATATCGATTTGGTCTTTGTGTGTTACTCGTATGTAACCAACTGCAGCAAAGGCAACCTGGCTCGCATCGACAAATATGTGAAGTTCAATTTTACTCTTGCTCGAGATATGTGTGGAATGGCATCGTGGCATTTTGAACAGGCTTACGTTATTGAATTCTTTCCACCATGGTAACCATTTTTTGTTCAATTCAGCTGGCATCGCTTCATCCCACCCGATATCGTATCTCCACATATCTTGAATGAGAAGTTTAGAAAATATTAAAAAATCTGACAACATACCGAATGGGTCGAAAACTGCCATCACTATTTGTAACAGTTCTCGCTTTGTAGGAGATCGCGTTCCATCCAGCACATCTTTTGCAACTCCATGAAATTTGGTGTGAAACTCAAATGTATCGCGGCGGGTGTTCCAATATAGACCCAAAACTTTATCAGTTGTCCCGCTACGCTCCATACTGATCGTTTTTTGTGTTGATGATGGCAACTGATTTAGCTTCATTTCCACTTCAGGGCAGTTCGATATGAAGTTTCTAAGTTGGAATCCTGCTTCTTGATGAATCTGCATGATTTGTCGGCTGATTTCTATGGCTTGCTTTGGTGAGTGGAAACTGGCGACCATATCATCGACGTAGTGTTTGTTTATTATGACTGACGACGCTTCAGGATACTCAGACTTGAAACGTTCTGCATTTATATTTTTGACGAGCTCTGCGATACATGGAGAGCAAACCGCGCCGAAGATCATTGACGTCATCATGTACTCTTGAATCGGTTGCTTGCTATCACCATTTCGCCATAAATAACGCTGGGCCTGTTGGTCGGCTGGACGTACTTTAACTTGCGAAAACATCTCACATATATCTGCTGCAACTCCTATTTGACTTTGACGAAATTGCAACAAAATTCGCATTAATGGCTGTGCCTGTTCAGGGCCCTTCAATAAAGATGAATTAAGTGATGTACTGTTGACGGTAGCAGCAGCGTCGAAGACAATCCGAAGCTTGCTTGGCTTGTTAGGGTTGCAAACCGCGAAATGTGGCAAGTACCATTTCTGAGGCCATGACGTGATGGCTTCTTCCTGCGTTAATCGCCTTGCGTACCCCCTTTGCACGTACTTAGCCATTTCGTCCTTATAGCGGTTAGCGAAATTCTCATCCTTGTGCATGCGCTTTTCAATCGACAACAATCGTCGTTCCGCCATTTGTCTGCTGTTTGGGAGTTGCGGTGGAAACCTCTTCCAAAGTAGGCCTACCTCATAATGTTTATCTGGTTGCAATGTTGTTGTTGTTTTTAGCGTATGGCGTGCTAGCTTATCATCATCTGACTCCCACTGTGTCGAACTCGGATTTACACCGAAACTATCAGCCGAAAAATAGTCACAAACCATATTATGTAGTTTTTGATGCTCTTTTATGACCATGACGTGAGGATGTGACGTTGAAGGCCCAGTGATGTTTTGGCAGCAATCGGGCTTTCGTTATCGGCTTGGATAAGCGTTGTGGTAGCACCTAAATAGGCTTGATTTAGGCCAATTAACAAAGCAGGCTTTTTGTTGCTATAATTTTGCAAAGGCACATGCTCGAGATGTAGAAAGTTTTCTTTCGTGAATGACTGTTCGGGCAGATTCAGATCCTTCACGGTGTACACTTCCTTAAGTGTGAACTTATTTTCATCAAGGCAACTGCCGATCTCTAGGTTGATTTTAAACGATTGTTCCGTCACCACACGGTCGTCACTGACATTATGACACGTCACCAGTGCTCCCATATCTCCCCAAATTCCCCAAAACCTTAAGGAAGGCAATTGATATTTTGTCGTTGGGCTTTTTCGGATTTGACAAGGATTTGCCCATAGATCATAGTTTGCGAACATGAGCAGAGAGGTTGGAGGGCCTTAGGTGCGCCTCCCATTCGGTGCGTGTGCTGGGATCTCCTTTCTGCACAAGGCCATGACCAGACGGGGAAATTCCGGAAGTCTTCCAGGCGGAATGGAGCGAGCTGAATCACTTGTTCCTCTTCTCGTATGTCAGGGTGAAGCGGAAGAGCAGCGAATGCGCTTTCAAACTCTCGGAAACCGTTCCAATCACCGTTGTTAAATGTGATGAAGGTTCAGTGGTCCGTGGTAATGAATTCGATTGGCCCATTAATTGAGACGGTAAGTGATCTGAGGTTGGGGTTAGTATCGGTCACTCCTCAACGCAGTTTACTAGTGCGATACTGACGGTGGAGATGTTTGGTGAACTGTGACAATTTCGCACTGTGCTGAATGTCGTATAATCTATCTGTTCACCCAGCTTCTGCCCTCTTAAGGTCCCTGATTATGTACTCATATAATAGTTTATGTACATACATATATATATGTACGATAAAATCTAAACACGCTTACAAAAACACCAAAAGCACAGAAACGGTTTTGTTGAATAAAATGTTAGAAAGGAATCAAAAGAAAACTGGAGGAAAACTACGCTTATTGATTTTAGTTATTTTTAGAAATTACTTGCCTTCATAGCAGTTTATCATGAAATAAATATTCTGTAACTTTACGAAACGACAAACAAGAACAAGAAAGAAGAAAAAACGTAAAACGTACCGCAAGGCCAAGACCAATCCTCTCTGCCAAAGTTAATTTCCTACGAAAGTTTCACAGATTTCATAGATGTGTGACTGGATGTGTGTATGGTAGCATGTATAGGGATACAACAACAAACCTGCCGAGGCGCGGTGTTTACTTACATTTATATACATACGCACCACTTCGTCGCTACATACCTCCGTGTTGTTCAAGGCTCAATTCTGTGCATTTTCTGTAAGCTGACTCTTTCACAAACAAGGAGAGGATTGAAGGAAGATAGGAAAACCGTTAAAAGGGCCCAATGGAAGGAGTTGAAATATTAGAATTACTCGTGCACACATGCATACTTTTGCTGTATATATTCCCTGCGAAAAATGCTATTAGTCTAGGATGAATTCGGGAGGAGTCGCAAAGGAGCATGCGACCAATGCCAGTTTTGATCTCTTTGTATGGGTTGAAGTAATCCCATTTGTCTAAGGATGGCCTATGAAGAGACTAACTGGTCTCTTTTATGCCTGAAAGGGTAGTGTCGAACAGATCCCTTTTGTTATACTACGATTTCCATCAGACAAGTTTACTTTTAACACCCATAAGTAGGCTGCAGAAATTAAAGTTGACTTATCCCAACTGTGCCTTTAACGGAATAGTTGGGATCAATTGTAACCCACTGTATTCGAAAGGAATTGATCGCGGAGCACTCTGTTTCGAGATCAGTCGCACTTTTTTTTGCAGGGTTAATACTTGTTTATTCCCGCGGGTTTCATCCCACGTTTCAATGCAAATACTATAAATAAATATAAGAAATGTTAGCTTTTTCTATAGTTGTGTATTTATAAGCTAGTCTAGGCTAAATTGCCCGCAATATTACTTATTATGTTGCTGAACATGACTAAAAAGCGTTTCCCCTGCGCTATGTCTGGAGCAGGGTTCGTATAATTTGGCCATGGGTAAAACATGCGCTGGTGGGATAGACTCCTTCTACAGCTAATGAGTGTCCTTGAGCTTTATTGATTTTTCTGGAGATATTAGAGATAGTTTTCATATAACTCCTTACCGAATTTCAGTTGTCTAGTATAAATACTTCCAGAGATATTAAGAATGAAAAATCTCATTTAAATGGGGAAAGCCACGCACCCTTTTCCCTTATCTACCGTTTTTCTGGAGTTGCTGAGGACTCGCTTCATTTAACTATTTCCCTAATTTCAGTGGCCTAGCCTGGGAGATGCCCCCTTTTCCCTTATCCCCCAGTTTTGTGAAGTTCTTGGAGATTAACATAATATAACTTCTTACCGAATTTCAATTGTGTGTAGGAATACTTCCAGACATATGTAGTATGAAAAATTTGATTTTAATGGGTGCTGCCACGCCTCTTTTCCTGTTTCCCTTTACATACCGAAATTGACCATCCGTGGAATATTCCAAATGGGTGTTCTAAATATAGTTATGATTGGTCTAGGACGTAACTTCACTTATACATACAAACATATATACTTACAAACATATGCACATAATAAATTTAAATTTTATTTGTTTAGATATATATACATATATTGTATATATATATGCATACAGTGAACACAATGGGGAGTGAAAACAATACAATAAGACAAGGCTAAGTGAATAAAGGCAGGACATGGAAAGTTATGAGTACATAAAGATCTACATAGGCTTATACTCGTACACAGTAGCGTTAATTATAAAAGCAGTCCACACCTTAATTTGAGATAAACTTTCTTGATTCGAAATTTATATTACAAATTTAGATAACGTAAGCCCCACATTTCCGTGAAAGAAAAATAACAAATACACTGGGCCGATTCCACTAGTTACAATTTTGATATCAAGTATGTATTTGTGCAACACAAGTATGTATATAGCTAGGGGTATTTTGAAAGAGAAATGTGAATAACAAATATTTATTTTGAACAACATACCACACATTGCTCTTCCATCTCCTCTCAAAATCTAAAATCCGTCTCTCAAAGAAAATACAGCGCTACGCTTAAAACGATCATAAGCTCAGGTCCGCCAAGCTAGAAGATGGAGAGATGTTGTAATTTTTCGCGCCTAGTCCTATAGCTTTGAATTTTTACCACAATGCATTGTAATGTAATTTGCCCCGAAAGGTTGGAAAACTTGCTGAAGCATTTCATGAGAATTTCCTCACAAGCATATGTAACCATCACATTTCGCAGAACTTCGAAGTATTTATCGTGGTCCGTGAAACCGTAAATTTTATGCTATTGTAATAGAAGCACAGGCAAACCACTATTTTTACTCCACCTTCTTTTACAGTTTTTATAGTGTACCCGTACATATTGACGCCGATACTTCGAACCAAAATGCTCTTCCTTAACTTCAAGTGTCTTATTTATATGCCAGTAGCAAATTTTTTTCGGTTTATCAAGCTTTCGTCAGTCACTACACTAAAAACAAGGTTAAGTTCTTCCTTGAATGTTTTGCAATAATATTTTGCCGTTTTTTTTAAATAAATTCAAGCGTAATTATAATGAAGCAATCTTTCCAGTAGTATATAGTTTTAAGGGCGTTCTATTTTTTTTAAATGCATAAATATGCCTTAACTTAAGAATCAAGGACAGCATTAATATTATAATGAACAAGGGAAGACCGATAATTTAGAGGAATTTTTCCCGGCACTTGAAACGACGAAAAACTTCAATGAAATTGACGTATAAGAAACTTCTGCACCAGCAGATAAAGCACTTGGTACTGCTAATATTAAGGACGGAATTGTACATATGTATATATGTACCCTGTCAAAAAGCGATTTGTCTGCGACAAATCCGGCAAGGGTTGCTCTCTTTACATGAGATGAATGTTACCGGTGTGGGCAGTCCTTTGTCGGATATGGATATGCAGCGTGAGCATTTTACTGGACCCGAAGAATTTTCGGGACGTGGATTTTAATCTCCTTTTACGGCAGGCATACCTGGCGCGGGTATATTCTAAGCCCGGATAAGTTAACTTTCCACCCCTATAAGTATTTTACACAAATTGTTATTGATTTATCCCAACTGTGCCCATAAGTGACGAGTTCAATAGCGCACTGTAGACCAAAGGGATTACCCACGGGCCACTCTCTTTAGACATGAGTCGCACAATTTTTCGGAGGGATATATAAGCACAAAATTATGGCTAACATTTGATGTGTGTTAGGGACAATCATTTATGTATGTATTTAAATTTAAAATTTATTACAAATAATTACCTCGGTTATAGTCGCTGCTGTCCATGTGAATTTTAGTGCTTATGTAAGTATGTGCAATCTTAAAGATTTATAATTCTGTTTTGAATGAAGTAATAAAATATCCTACCTTTGGCCTTTTGCTGACTGAACAGATTTCATATGTATATCGAAGCGCCATGTGAAAAGTAGCACTGGCTTTGTTTTTGTGTACGTTATATACAGTTGTGTTCACTATAATAGTATTAAAATTAAAGTGGATATCGTTCGACGAAATAAGAAGAAGCTGTGTTTTTAATAATTTTCAAAACCCACAAAAAAAAATTGAAATTTTACACAAAATTCACGATTAATCTTAAAAAAATGGGCACCAAAATCTGCTTTTTTGGTAGAGTTTCTAGAAACTTTTTCAGTGCGCAGTTTTGTAGACCAAACAATTTTACATAGTAATGTGCAAGTTAGAACTTGTTCAAAAATTTCCCTGAATTTTCAGAATTTTTTTCGTTGAGGGTGTTAAGTGATATCTTACATACAACGCATGAACAAAATATAATTTTGTATGGAAGAAAATTTTGAATAGCCTGTCAAGTAAAAATTCTATAAATTCAGGGAAATTTCTGAGCGAACTCTGCTATGCACATTCCTGAACTAAAATTAAGTGGGCTACAAAACTGCGTACTCAAAGAAACTCTGCCAAAAAAGGTGTGTCCATCTAGTTAGGTTTGGTTAGGTTAAGAGAGCGCATCTGATATCCCAAGTTTCCACTCGACGCCACTAATGTCCATTGTGAATGCTCTTATTGCATGCCGGATGGGGCACATTCTTCCAACCAAATATCACTCAATCAATCTTTTTTAAAACATTTACTCTCGCATATAAACTGGAAAAGGAGCAAAAGATCCACTTTCAATAAGTTATAAAAATTGGGAACTCAAACTAAATATTTTGGCAAAAAATTGTAATTTTCCTTTTGGTCAAGACAGTGTCCTGAAGCTTTTTCATTCTCCTGTAGAATATTGAACATGTAAATTACAAGGGACCTCACGCACAATGTTGATATTCTTTATATATTGCTGGTGTCTTCATTTTAAAAAAACTGTGATTACCCCATGCTCTTGTGTGAATATTTAAATTATATTACATTTTATATATATATTTAAATTATTTATATTTAAATTATATTACATTTTATAGTTCCTACAGAAATTGCGCAGATTTTTTTTAATGGGTCACCCCAATGTACATAAATATATTATACATATCAGTGATTGTTTGTTAATATTTAGCGCTTTTCATATTTTGTTTTTGTTTCTATTTTCGTACTTGTGTTTTGTATGATTTTTTTTTTGCAAATAACTTAGATACCCTCGACCAAGAGTGAAGTGAACTACCACGGAAATATCAACCCCCACAAAGGCTCTCGCTTGCACTTGTTGTGATACTGATTATTCTTATTTTTTTGATTCTTTATTTGTTTGTTTTTGTTATTTTGTTTATTTCTGTCGGTTAAATGGCTTGACGCCGCCACCCACTCCTTATCTGCTCTTTCGCCCAGTGTGTATGACAAGTTATTGTAGATTTTGAGTTTTGCCAGCTCTCACATTTTCTCTTCGTCAAATACGCTCAGTATATTGTATTCATTTATATATACAACAAGTATTTACAGTATTTATGTATTCATGTACATAAGTGTGTATGGGATATAAATATGTACCTATATTTATTAGGGTGTGTTTGAAAAAAAAAGTTTGTACTTTTAAATAAAAAAAAAAAAACTACTCAACATAATGAGGTGAGGTGACGCAATAGATTTTTAAGAAAATAAATAATAGTTCCAACGAAAAATTTGATTTGAGGCCAAAATCGTAGAAAACATTCAAAAATTTTAGAATGTGATTACTTTTTATCCTTATCTCATAAAAATATTCGTTTCAAAAAATTCGAATAGTATTTTTTCGAATAATTTATCCGTTTTTTCGAATGGTATTATTCGAATAGTGGTATTTGAAAGGTTGTATTGAAATGCGAGATGTCGGAAGCTTGTACCTAAGAACGTGCCTTCACGTTTTATATGTATGTATGTATGTTTGCGTGTACAAATGTGTGCATAAGCTGTAGTGATATTTGTTTAACTATCCGAATAGTACTAGTATTATTCTAGCATTCGAATAAATATTATTCGAGTTATTTATAGTCTTCGAATAAAGGAATTTTTTATTCGAATAGTCCCATGCCAAATTTTTTGTAGTTGCTTCATTTTCTCAAAAGCTCAAAAAGTATTTGAGCGCTGGGGCCGCAAATTGGCATAGTGATTTGTAAAAAAAAATTAGGATTATATGGGTTAAAACAAGTTTAAATGTACAAAACGTGAATAAAAGGGTAAAACCGCCTATAAAATAACTGCAAAAATGTGAAGCGAAATGTGTGTTAAACATTTGCTTTTTTGATTAAATTAATTTATTCTCATCGGAACTGCTAGAATATTCAAATCATCGAAGCTATAGAAATTCGTTCCTTAAGTTAACACTTGCGCCGAAGATATTTTTCCTTGAAACTGGTTTTATTTGCATCCAAGCAGACCCGGCAGACATAGTCATGCCCGAAAAATGGTACTATTGCCACTTCCAAAATCTCACTTTCCATTTCGCTGCCTCTTTTGTCTTCCTCTGCTTGTTCTTCTTTTACTATGTCTTCCTCTAACTCTTGAGCTTACCCATATATGTTTTAATATCGCGCTACCTGAGTATAAAAAGTAAGGCGATTAGAGAGCATGTGTGGTTTTTTGTTGTGCTCTAAGCACAAGCGCTATAATAGAACACGGTCTAGCAATGCAATACAGCACTGATAAATTTAATACCTAAACTAAACATATTTTTTATTAGCTGTTTAATAAAAATAAGTAATTTTGTGGGTGGAGTATGATATTTTAAAATTTTAATTAAAAAGGTCGGCCCAGTAGATTTTCTGTTTGCTATAACGAAAGTTGAGGTTCGAGTTTTATATATATGGTATACATAGATTAACAAGCATTTTAATTTTTTTTTGGTAAAACGCATTTTCATGTTTTTTTTTACCACTGTAATGTATATATATGTACATGGGCTCATGATTGTATGTATCTACATATGTAAGAGCAAATATTTCAGTTTGGAGTACATATATAACTATAGAGATAGTATTTTTGTTTTTGTTGTTTTAATTACTTGTTTCTGTTTCTAAATATACTATCGGCAGCTATGCACGATTTATAAACGAGGCTAAAAATAGAACAGCAGGTCACGGCCTATTCAAACACCCAACAAGGTACATTTGCACATATATATGTACATATTTACATGTTTATATGTATGTAACGAATAAGATTTTTTTGTTTTTGTATTTGTCATTTATTTTTACTTCGACTTAATTCAATTTCACTTTACCACGGCCGCAGGGTCTTAAGCTGATAACTAATAAAATAGAAATAAATACATATATACCTATTTATAGCGTAAGAGGTAAAAAAAAATCGATTAAATCGCAGATGTTTTCTGTAGTGACATTGAGTGTATGAGAAGTATATAAATAAGTTCAGAGCCCTCAGACATATTTATAGATTTATATAATAAACAATATAAATAAAAAGCTTTTAATTCTAGGAACTAGTTAATTAATTGGCTTGTAAATTTTTTTTGTTTACAATTTTCACATTGCTTATCCAATGGAGCGCTGTATAATGGCGCATCGAATTCAGTTGGCGCATTTTGGTAAGTGTCGCTAAACGGTAGGTGCGTGGAAAGTCAGTATGCCGCTGATATATCAAGCATATGCAAAGACGAATTCAATACCAGGTAAAACTATGCGGTCACGTGATTGCTACTTATATATCTCGACAGAAATCTTTTCGACATATTCGTGTATTAATTATATTCGCTAGTCCAGACGAGATAGACGAAAAATCAATGGATTCGATAATGGCAGCAGCTCGAAAAATGTTGTTCTACCTGTTGTTGGTCACGAAATTCCCCATTTTTGATGGGTTAATCCTGTTTAAAAAACACGAAACAACTCGACGTTCTAAATAAATCCCCAAAAAATAATTTTTTCATAAAAAGGGCTTTGACTCCTTACACAATGCACTACAAAAATCAACTGTTAGCATACTTTTTATACCTAGTAGTGCTACGCACACAAGGTATATTAAATTTAGTCGCGTAACGGCAGCACGTAACGGTATAAACGGATCGAGATAGATATTGACTTATATATATCAAAATGTTCAGGACGAAAAGAGAAATTGGTTAAGCCATGTCCGTCCGTCTGTGAACACGACAACTTGAGTAAATTTTGAGATAACTAATGCAATTTGATATGCAGGTTCCTTGGCACTCATCTCCGAGCGCTATTTAAAATGGGCGAAATCAGATGATAGCCACGCCCACTTTTTATATAAAGAATATTTTCGAAAACACAAAAAAAGTGATTACTCAGTACATAATACACCTATAAAGATAAAATTTGGTGTATACATTAAGACTGAGGCATAAAATAAAATTTTTAAGAAATTTTTGAAAATGGGTGTGGCACCGCCCACTTTTGATTAAGTCAAATTTAGAAATGTTATTAATCATAAATCAAACACCGTTTGAGATATCGAAACGAAATTCAGCACGCAGGTTATCAGGTGTGCAAGGAATGCTCGAGGAAAAAACGGGCGAAATCGGTTAAGGTCCACGCCCACTTTTATATGAAAGATTTTGAAGAGGATCGTAGATATATTACATAGGCAATAATTTTGGGTAAAATAGCTTTACATCATTTATATTTCACTTTTAAAGTTTGCGTACACTAAGAAATCCAAAAAATAAAAAAATTCGAAAATGGGCGTGGCCCCGCCCCTTTTATAATGGATTATTTCACAAAACTTTTAACTTTTTGTGCCTTAACTCCGCCAAAAATTTTTTTGTTGAAACGCAATTGGGTGATAATGTTCAATATATAAAGGTAACTGTTTGCTGTAAAAATGGGCGAAGTCGGTTAATGTCCGCGCCCAGTTTTTTAACATAGTACTGATAAATTTTTTGGAAAATTTAAAAAGCGATATTTCTACAACCAAGCAAGTTATATCAATCACACATAATAAGCTTTTTAAGAAAAACTTGACCGGAAAAAATTGTTGTCAATTTTGAAGAAGTAGGCGTGGCGCCGCCCACTTTTCAGCATAAAATTTCTGCTCTTTTCAAAGGCAATCGCTTATAATTCAATATTGATATTTTAATGAAAATTAGTCAGCTGCTTCTAGTAGTATTTATTTTACTCCTGCCAATAATTAGCGAAATCGGAAAACACACAAGCAAAATATTCCGGGACGTAGTTAATAACCCACTGCAACAGCGAAGTTATATATCTTTTTTGATTTTCATACCTTTCATAAACATTAAATGTATGTAAGTATGAGAAGAAGAAGAGAAAAGTTCAATAAAATGATCAGCACGATGAGCGGAGTCGATTTAGCCATGTCCGCCTCTCCCGTCCGTCTTTCTTTGTGTCTGTCTGTCCGTCTGTCTATTTGAACGCAAACTAGTCTCTCAGTTTTACAAAAGAATGCTGAAATTCGTTGTTTGCTTTCGCCATTTTATAACATACTAGCAAACCCGGTAGAGGTTGTTTTGACGTTTTGATACATAGAATACATCTATATATAAAATGTCATTAACTTGAACCAAATAAACTCCTAATTATACCGAACTGAAGCTTTACATAACCTGGGGGCTTTTCCAAAAGCTATATACAGATTGTGTCGTGCCCAGCGAACTGCTGAACATATCGTGAAAGTTTGGCGCTTATAAAAGACACACATTTTTTATACCTATTTTTGTTACGCACACAAGGTATATTACTTCATTCGGCATGAACGAATCGAGATATATCTTTATTAATGTATATCAAAACGTTCAGGATGAAAAGTAAAATATCCGGGCAAGTAGTTAATACCCCACTGCAAAAGCGAAGTTGTATATCTTTTTTGATATTCATACCTTTCATGAACATGAAATGTTTGTACGTATGAGAAGAAAAAGAGATAGTCCCATCAAAAAGTATACTGAAATGATCAGGAGGATGAGCTGACTCGATGTAGCCATGTCCGTATCTCGATACATCTATCTGTC
The DNA here is from genome assembly GCA_949987695.1 of Merzomyia westermanni. Lineage (NCBI taxonomy): Eukaryota > Metazoa > Arthropoda > Insecta > Diptera > Tephritidae > Merzomyia > Merzomyia westermanni. Next base: position 5,353,142 of record OX465290.1, on the reverse strand, counting down.
TGTCTATTTGAACGCAAATAGGGACTGGGAGTATTAAAATAGACCTGCGTAAATTGGGATGCCGTAATAGATCACTACTAGGTATATAATGTTAGGTTCCACCCGAACTTAGACTTCCTTACTTGTTATATTATAGTTTCGATGTTGAAGCTCCGTAACACCTCTAGTTTACAACGCCATGCAAGCATATGTTTGTAAACTAACTAAAAGAGGCGCAGAAATCTGCGGTACGCGTAAACATCTCATTTTTTTGGATCACCTAATTACTCTGACATACGCGCCGTATGAGTAACATTACTTTTTGAATAGTTACTTGAAGGGTAATAAAAACAATATATACAGCAACAACAACAAAATTTGTTCAGCATTTCAAGATAAACCTCCAAAAATACATAGGTGATGAAACCACTCAATTCCATAACGTAGTAATTTAGTCATGTTCGTACAAACATACTTACATACAGGCAGACAGTCAGCAATGGACTAAGACGACCTTGACGTAATATCTATTATGTGCGGACATATGCGTTAAGCAGTTACAGTACTTCACCGTCGACGTATACGTCATACGTCGAAATTTAGAGCAAAATCTACTTCGCCGTATCCGTCGAATCTGTCGTTACGCACGCCAACACTCGCATTCTACTTAGCTGTCAGTTTTTTCAACGTATTGCCGTATTGTATCTGCTTGGCGCAATAGGCCTTCTTCATTATTTCATTATATTTAAACAAATATTTTGAGCTGACTTTTTTGCCACCACTGTATACAGCGGGAAAAAAATATCAGATGATAAAATAGATCCTATTCTTTAAGTTGGACATCTAGCAATACTTCGGTAAAATTGCAATTCTACAGCAAGGGTTTGAGTGATGGCCGAACAAACGCACAGACAGACGTACAAAAAATCTAAAAACCGTAGGGTCTCTATGCTTGGTCAATTGATGAAAATTTGTGTATTATTGTTAATACATAAAATACAAGAATAAGCTAAGTAGTAGAATGTGCTCGATCAAGACAATTATCGGGGCGGTAAGAATGTACGTAGTTGAAACGAATGTCAGACAAAAGGTTGTACGCTCGAATTCTTCCGATTGCAACTATGCAGTCCAACCAACCAATTGCAAACTACTTCCAAACTAGTTTGGACACTAAGCCCAATTAGCCAGCCAACTATATTTTTCCCATATAAACAACTTGTATTTTTAACATGGAGATGTCCTACGAGATGTCAATTGGCAGATTTCGGACAGAAATATATCCGAACTAGGTCAAAATAGGCCAAAAAAATGTGTTGTTCAATCGTGGTAAGCAACAATGAACTAAACAACATAATTAAAATAAAAAGCTATTGTCGCATTTTTTCGAGCTCTTGCTGAACTTTGTGAACTGAATTTTACTGCTACAAGTTAAGTACTTTTCTAACTAGTTCGGTGACAGTCAGAAAATTCTGCTTGTATGCTGGTATGTTTTCTAACTAGTTTCGTGCTTCACTGCAGGGAAACCGGTAAAAAACGATAGGGTATCAGAGTACTCCAACATTTATCCTCATTCATATAAAAAAGGTGGTCCAATTTACATGGCAATGTCCGGTGATTGGATCACCTAATCCATCTCAGAGTACCCTTTACTCTGCTTCTGAATACTCTAAGGAGCACCTACGTGAGAGTTCATTCAAAATTCTGCCAAAAGATTACTTTATAGAGTATTCTACACCAAAGCGAGAGAGGAGTAGGTGTACTTTTGAGGACCACCTACTCCCTCTCTCTCTTTGGTGTTGAATACTCCATAGAGTAACCCTATGGGAGCATTTTGAGAATACTCTCAAGTAGGTACTCTAAGGAGTATTCAAAAGCAAAGAAACGGAGTACTCCGAGATGGATTAGGTGATGCAATCACCGGACATTGCCATGTAAATTGGACCACCTTTTTTATATGAACGAGGATAAGTGTTGGAGTACTCTGATACTACTTTAGGAGTATTCTTTGGAATATGAAACGGAGTATTTCCGTTTTTTGCAGGGAATGTACAAACACAGCCATTCGCCGGGTGTTCGGATAGAGAATAATAAATTCATGTGTCCAATACTTATGTTTCATGTATGTATGTACATTAGGCCGTTCGAAAAAACAATTATTTTTCTGTCAAATAGTCGTAAAAGCTTCATTTGTGTGTTCTTGCTGTGCTGCCCCGGTGGAAGTTAACCGGTTTTTTCTGGAATCGTTTTAAGCCACTGTTGTCATTTGATTACTGTTTCACAGTTTTTGTGTGTTTTTGGAAACCTGGCAGTAAGAACCTGGCTCGTTCTTAAATGGTTTCCGTTCGGACAGTTTTAAGATCGCTTCGCTTTGGCTAGTCTGTTTTATTTTGTATAGTTTGGTCGGTTTAATTTCGTATAGTTTTGCTTGTGGATAAGTGTTTATCGATGTCCGTTATTTCAAAGTGAATTTAAATAACGCTTCTGTAGCTGGTAAATAACGATATACGAGGTGTGTCTTTTTGAGGCTTTATTGATGACATTATTACTGTGGTAATAATACTGAAATGTACATATCAAAGATTTGTTTCATTGTTCTGCTGTCCATGTCTTGTGCTACTTTCTTGTCTTAATTCTGCGGTTTTTCAAACTGTTGATATGGAATACCATTGCAAATGTGATTTTTCTTGTTGCTGCCTTTCAACCTTCTGAATATTATTAATTTCATTTCGAATCAGTCTGTCTAGATTATAAAAACATATTTTAGGCTAAATTGCATTTTGAAAAAAGCAAAATAATATTTTTTCCCTCACACGGTTTAATGGCATACATAAATACATGTGTATGAAGTACATACAGCGCACGGTTGAAAATATGAACACGCTATTCTAAAACGCGAACAAGTCAAAAGAGCTTTATAAAATAAACAATAATAAATAATTCTGATTCCTTATTTTAAAAATTTTTTACATAATAAAATTGTGACTGTTCGATGTATGTACATTATATATTTTGTGAAAAATGCATACGAGATGTCTTGATGGTAATAATTATTATAATAGGGCACGCGACTGGTACGCGGATTGGACTGAGAATTTTTAAGTACTAGAGTTCGCCCAGTGGTTGAAATTCAACCAATAAACTTTATTTTATTTTATTTTTGTTCCTTTCTATGTCGTTCCTTTCCTCTAACATATTTTTATTTTCCTTGATTTATTTTTTTACTCTATTTTATTTTTTACTTTCCTCAAACTTCTTTTCCTTTCCCTTCCCTTCCTTTTATTTTTTTTCTTTCCCCTTCGTTTTCTTACCTTTCCTTTAATTCAATTTCCCTTCCCTTCCTTTCGTTTCCTTACCATTCCTTTCTTTCCTTTAATTTTCCTTCCTTTCCTATCCTTTCCATTCCCTTCCCTTCCCTTTCCTTCCTTTCCTTTTCTTTCCTTTCTTTCCTTTAATTTTCCTTCCTTTCAATTCTTTTCCTTTCCTCTATTTTCCTTTAATTTTCTTCGGTGTTTAATACTCTTTATGAGTAATCATTTATTTTATTTTTGTAAACCCTGTTTGTCAGCAATGAATTTTACATATTTGCTCATATTTTACATTGCTTGTTTAATGTATCCAACAAAGCAACTTTTCGTGCTCTCAGGAGAGCAGTAATCAATACAATAACAACAACTAAAGCAAAAATGCATGACACAACAGAGTATCTATAGTGCGAATACTTATTTTTCATTGGTCCACTACCAACTCTTCGCACTCACAGTGAGAGCCGACCACACGAATAACACAAAAACATGCATGGCAAGTCTACTCACATTACTACGGCTCTTAATTTTTTCCTACAAAGCAACTCCTCGGCCATGCTCACGATTCAGCATAGTACACAAAAAGCAAGTACACACACACACAGCGTGTCTATAGTGTGAATAAGTAAATGTGTAGTGGTATGACTTTTATGTTAAATTTTTTATATTAAAATGATTTTTTAAATTTTTTTATTTACGGATAAAAGTACACCTCAAAATTTCCTATCTATACATATATAATTTGTATACCTTAGAATTATAGTTTAGCAGAAAACGGTTCTACATTGCATTCATCTTGTCTATTTATATATAAGATTAGTGCGCTCGACAGTCTTCGTATCACACCTACTTCCATTCGACTGCCGTCGTTGATTGGCTAAAATCTAAAATTATGCATTTGAGGGTGGTAACATTGTGCGCCGCTAGGCAATTGCGCCATTAGCGCAAGCGGAAGTTATTGCGTTGGAACAATATTTTGGTGAAATTCTTATAAAGGAACAAATTTTATTATTATTTTGTAAAATAGAAATAAATTATATATATACAATATAATTATAAATAAATATAGCTCAAATATTTCACTAAGTACTATGAAAAAAAAAATATTACTATGGAAAAAAATGTAAGAACATAAAAAATAAGCCATGTGCCTTGTGTACCATGTGTGTAATCTTGGCCATCAACAAGTTCAAGGGTTCGAAACTCATGTAAGTAATCAACCATACATTATTTAGGCGCCACTATTAACGAGTCTTTAAAAGTGTTTTACGTATTCATGTTTTAGCCTGAGTTGTTTGTAACTACCTGCATTGTTTTTCGTGTGGGACAGTGATTAACCAGCCTTGAAAAATGAGCAGAACAATGCTTAGGTATGAAAAGTTTCAATTGCCTTAATTGTTCTTCTTGCGCGAGCCTTTAAAAATAGGTTGAACTTTTTTAAGTTCAGCCATAAGTAGTTTGCAACTGCCTGCATTGTTCTTTATGTGGGTTTTCCCCATGACAATCGAGTCCTTAAAAGAGGCTCGTCGTCGTTGTCAGTTGACTGCCTTCAGCAATTTGTACTTTGAGTTCGTAGAGAGAGTATGTCGTTATCGGATGAACATTTTATTTGTATAACATGTGAGTTATATTTATTTATAATTATATTTTATATACATAATTTAAGTACATTTATTTAGGCGCAATTGCCTAGCAGCGCACACTGTTACCACCCTCAAAAATGCAAAATTTTAGATTTTAGCCAATTAACGCCGGCAGAGACACGACGGCAGTCGAATGCAAGTAGGTGTGACACGAAGACCGCCGAGTGCACTAATACTTAAAAATTCTCAGTCCACTCCGCGTACCAGTCGCGTGCCCCTATTAAAGCAGCCAAAACAACTGCTTCTAGAATTTTTGTTTGTCTGTATGTATGTTCGTGCATCACTCAAAGCTTTTCTATAGAATTGAATGCAAATTATGCCGATGTAATGCTTGATGTTCAACTTAAAGCTGAAGTTATTGGTGCGTTTGTCATGTCGCTGTAGTCGTAAGAGAAAACCCAACAAGCAATTGGTCGGTAAGGTTACTTTACGGATAAGGAATTACGATACAGCACCAATAATGGAGAGCATTGTTTCTCATAAGGTTGGTTGAATCAGCTGTTTTATAAGGTTACCGATAACGCACCAATAACTTGAGCTTAAAGCGTACGATCTACTTCTTCGCGCTGTATGCAGTGGTGGCAATACATGTTGGTTCAGAATATTTTTATACACATAGTGAAATTGGAACTTGCGGATTTCTGTACATAATTGATATTACTTAAAAATGTATATGGGTCATCTTGTTAAGAGCCAAAAAATAATTTTGTCAATTTATGATAGTTTGCCAGTATGTATGTATGTATGTTTGTAAGTGCATACCTAAATAATTAGTACATGGAATTTAATAGTTTCTTCATGTATTTTTGGAGGTCTATCTTGAGATATGGAATACATTTTCCATTGCTGTACATAATGCTTCTATGCAGGCGCGTGGCGAAGCCTCGCACAAAACAGGCATCTAAATTCTGTAATAAAAACAGCCCATTGATAGATTCGTTTCGCTAAAATAAACCCTTCAGTAAGATTTATTTTAATTTTAATGGTAGCGCCTTTAATTAGTTCACATTACTGAGTGTTCACTGTATTATATGCTTGCGAGAGTAACAGATTAGTTGAGTACACTTTTTGCGTTGTTCAATGAAATTGATAAAATATTTTGCTTGGTTTTATTCGTACTCTAGCTCGCGCTCGGAATAGTCACAGTCAGTTGATTGCCTCGGTCGACGATGTCAAATAGTCAAAATAAAAAAATATATATACATACATAAGTGTGTGTGGAAAATTGATGTGAAGCAAAATAGAAATAAATAAAAACAACCACAAATAAACCACAATTAATAGCATAATAAAAAGAAACCACACAGTCCAGTAACGTTTTCGTACTCATCGTCCAGTTCTTTTTCCGGATTCTTAGAAAATATTGCAACAAATACCAAACAAACAAAAAATACATATTTTAATATATGTACATATATTTAAATTAAGTGTGACTTTATATAGTACAGATTTGTGGGTCTTTAATTGTAAGGTAATTAATGCTGATTATGAAAGAGAACTTAATTGAGTGAAAATAAAAAAAAATATTCAAAAATCATGTTCTAAGTACCCGCACATTTTTAAAATCTTATAAATAAAATAATATAAATATATTTTTAAAAATGTTTATGTGTATGTGTGTGCTTCGAAAAGTGCTAAAATGTTTATAGTTTGAAGTGTTTGCATTTAACTTAAAACAAAAAAAATATATATCTAGTTGGGAGTGCTCATTCATGGCGGCATTACCATGTTACACAGGTACATACATACAAACATTTACAGTCACAGGCGTACATACACACCTAGGTTAATTTAAGCTAAAAATAGATTCGCTTATCGCCCAAGTATACCTAGCATATCTACGTAGATATGTACATATTTACATATGTCTGCTCGAAACAATAGCAATGGCCTATCAAAATTTAAGTTATAATATTTTTATACATAGTAGTGTTACGCACACAAGGCATATTAACTTCATTCGCCTAACGGTAGTATGTAACGGCATAAACGAATCGAGATAGATATTGACGTATATATATCAAAATGTTCAGGACGAAAAGAGAAATTGATTAAGCCATGTCCGTCCGTCCGTCTGTGAACACGATAACTTGAGTAAATTTTGAGATATCTTAACGAAATTTGGTATGCAGGTTCCTTGGCACTTATCTCCGAGCGCTATTTAAAATGGACGATATCGGATGATAGCCACGCCCACTTTTTATATATAGAATATTTTCGAAAATACAAATTGATTATTCAGCACATAATGCACCTATAAGGATAAAATTTGATGTGTACATCAACATTAAAGCAGAAAATAAATTTTTCAAAAAAATTTTTAAAATAGGGATTGCACCGCCCACTTTTGATTAAGTCAAATTTAGAATATTGTTAATAATAAATCAAAAGTGGTTCAGGATATCGAAACGAAATTGAGCACACAGATTTTCATGAATAAAAGGAATGTTCCGGAAAAAATGGGCGAAATTGCTAAAGGTCTACGCCCACTTTTATATGAAAGCTTTTGAAAAGGATCATCGATATATTAATTAGGCAATAACTTTACTTAAAATAGCTTTACATCATTGCTATTTCACTTTCAAAGTGTCCGTGTACGAATTAAAATTTTATAGTGGATTATTCCACGAATCTTTTTATGCCATAACTCCGAAATTTGGCGAAAATGTTGAATATATAAAGTCAACTATCTCTCTATGGCGCGATATACAACAGGTATATCATCATAAACCTCCTAAGAGATTTTTGCGCCAAGCTTCTCTTCCAATTTGTGGTGTGCCGATTTGAATTTTCCCTACAAATTGGTGGGACCTACAGTTTTTTGCCGACTCCGAACGGCATCTACAAAGGAGACGAATTTTTTTGCTGAGAAGCCTGTCATGGCAGAAATACACTCGGAGAGTTTGCCAAACCACTGCCGAGGGGCGACCCCGTTTTGAAAAACTTTTTTCAAATCACTTTTGATGTTACCTGTACCAGGGCTCGAACCATGGACCTTCGGTGTGGTAGGCCGGCAACACTACCTTCACACCACGGCGGCCGCTGTTTATTGTAAAAATGGCCGAAAAAAGTGAAAAAAAAAAATCTAAAAAAAAAAAAAAAATTCAGGAAAATCTGATAAAAATCTATTTTGTAAAAAATTTGACGTGATACAGACATTTTCACGAGTCTGCCTGCAAAAATTCAGCTTGATTCGATCACGGAAAAAGGGTTAAAAATCGATCCAAAGTCTTTCACACAGGCGGACAGACGGACACTACGACGTTTATACTTTATACATTTGGAGGTGCCAGCCTCACAATGTACTTGACATAAGGTTTCGTTTGTGCAACTAGTTTTTCTCGATTTGAGAATTATGCTTCATTTTGTTTAAGAACAATATGTTCTTCCAGTGTTTTCGAGTCTCGATCTATCGTTAGAGATCAGAGAACGGAGCTAGTTTTCTAATCTTCTTCTAATACAAATCTTCAGTGCTTCTTGTGTAATTTTGGAGGTGGAGCTACTGAAAGTTTTTATTTCATTTGAAACATTACTCATAACTCCCAGAAAAGAGGCTGTTATCTATTAATATATACATACATACATATGTATCGGGCCCCCAACAAAAAGTGAATATAGTATCGATTTATTGTTGTTGTTGTAACGACAAAAACACTCCAGGACATCGCCTTTTAAATATGACCACCTTTTATTATATGAAAAGGATTTCTTAGGAGTACTCTGATATTCCCTATTTCTTTTTTTTTTTGCAGGGTTATGAAATCCGAAGTAATGTGAGTGACGACACGTATAACTGAAGAACTGATCATAAACCCCGCAGAAAATTCTATAACTCAAAACTAACCCAGAATTAAATAATTAGATAGCAGTGCTAGCTCCGTACTCATGCAAAGCGTTTAACAGTCCACTTTTACATGACGAAGTTATTGTTGGTGGTAATTGTCGCCCAGTGCAATACTTGACTAATTGCTCTCCATTGGCTAGTTCTCAAGCTGCTCCATTTGGGATAGGTTGAGGTTGGTTACTTACCAATATTCGATATTTCAAGTGCCTTGTTTGAAGTTTGCTTCATAGTTTTACTGCGGAGAATTCCTAACCTATACACTTGAATAAGACTAATAGGGACTAGTGACGATACGCAGACTTGACTGAGAGGTAGGTGTGACACGAGGACCGCCGAGTGTACTAACATTTAAATATTCTCAATCAAGCCTGCAGTCCCGTGACGGGTCCGAATAACCGGGTTACATACTTTGTAAAATAGTTAATGGGAGAGGATCACTTATTTGATTTTTACTTTCACTTTTTTATTCCCTTCATTCATTTAATCATCTACTCATTCATTCATTCCTACGGTCATCTAATATTGTAAGTATATGTGTATACAATAAAACAAATTTGTGTATGAATTGTTGTTGGCAAAAATATGTACTTAGTATGAATCACACTTTGCTCTCCTAATTCGGTAGTTTTATTATATTGCGTTTTGGGTTTTTGCAGATACTGCGCGCGAAGCCGGAAATGATGAACATTTACATATAACACCAGGAACAATTTCTCTTGAATATAAACCAATGCAACCAAACGCTACGGATATAGATCAACAAATATCGGAGGTATGTACCTATATATGAGTGTGTACATATGCATGTATGTATATATATATACTACTGTTATGCTTACATGGCATAGCCTTGACTGGAAAACTTTCTTTCAGTTATGTTAAATGAATTTTGCATGTAAGTCCAAGTCAAGACTATGCATTGCAAGACTAGGGACCGGTTTTTCAGTACAAGTGAAACTCAATTTGTCAGTTAAACTAAGCTTAAACTTGTTACGCAGTTTTTCAGTCAACTTTAAACCAAGTTTAAACGTAGTTTAAGCTGCCAATCTGGCATTGTTAAACTCTAGTGAACCTGTCAGCTGTTTGCATATTTGAGTGTTTTGGTTGTGAAACATTAAACTGAACTAATTAAATAATGGATATATCAACTGACGAAAGTGATTATAGTGATGCAGAAATAAGCGAACTCCTCACTATTACAATACTTAGGAGAAGCAATGGCGTTGAATATGTAAACAAATGTCATCTGTTGCCGTATCTAGATAAAAAAAGCAATGTTGCCGTGCAAAAAGCAAATCTTAAAAGCGGTCAGAAACTCTCACTGAAAAACCGCTCTGCAGTTTATCTGGTGTTTAAATTTATGCCGAGTTGAAACAAACTTAGTTTAAACTGAGCTTAACCAACGACTGAAAAACCGGGCCTAACAGCACCTTAACGCTGCACAGGGGTGTGTTTTTGGTAAATCTATCAAACGATCAGCTGTTATGTATTTAACAAAACAATTGTAAACAAAAGAAAACTACGAACTAGGAGGATGAAGGAAAACATTGTCTTTGCTTAACCCCTCACCGGCCAAAAAACTCAAAATTTTACCACACACTCAATTAAACCACTGGCCCAATTAAAAAGTACCAAACAGAAAACTACATTTCTAACTCACATATTGAAAAATAATCAAATACAGGAAAATACCGCCTGGTAGGTATTTGAAAGTACCTGGCATCAATTTTATTTAAAATTTCGTACTCGTTTGACTTTTTTATTCTATTTTGATGTGATTTAAATTCCCGTCATTTAAACTGAACTTTGCCATTTATGTTGAAAGTGACATAGTAATTTACTAGAAATCAATTCCGTGGTTTCTAGTGTTACTCTCTCGCTCTCAGCGAATTTTTTAGCCTCTGACAGTTTTGAACAGAAAAGTAGAAGCATAGACCTATTGAGTTCATACCGGGTGAGGTACCACTGTGCAGTTTGGGGATTCCATGAAAATTGGGGTGATGTTGGAGGGGTAGAAAAAGTTAGGTCCCGGCCAATTTGCCGCCTATACCCATCCCTAACACATTTATTTTTTAAAACTTCGAATGGACATTAACGGGTCGATTGTGAGCGTAACGGGCAGTTTGGTAGCTGGAAGATTATGTTACCACAAATCGTAGCCGTCGGCAACGCAGTGCATGTAACAGTGTCAAAAACAAACACTTCACAATAGAGAATAAAAACGCGAACGAAACTACGTGTAAAAAGTGCTTACACTGTTTATTAATTCTTGTGACGTTACCACCTATTTTGATGGTTACGAAATTGCACTGCAACTTAAGCCGCAGAATATCAAAAGGGTGTAGAAGTTGCCAAAATATAAATTTGCCGGTAAAAAGAATGTCGTCACACTAGAATGAGGACTTAAATCATTATTTTTGGTGTAAACGACCATCTTCAACGCAAACATGTTTGTAAAAACGATTGCTTTTTATCAGTGATGGGCACATATTTGTTTTGAGACCGGCAAACATTTGGAGTCAAAACTGAGTCATTTAGGAAAATGAATGTTTTTCCGTTTTATCGATGACATCATATGAGCCGAACTAGGAAAAATCTAATCTAATTTTTGGTACAGAGATCCCATAAAAAGAGTAGAAGGGGAGGATTGGGAAGGCTAAAGGCAGTGCGAGATCACAGGTGGAAGAAACAGAGGAAGCGGTAAAAAGGAAGTAACACAATCAGGAAGGGGATATGGGAGTGGAAAAGTAGAAAGACGTGAAAGAAGAAAAAAGGCAGCTGGGGAAGCAAAGGATGAGAAGGGGAGAGTGTACAATTTTTCGAATGCGGGATAGCCAATGGATGTCAAAAATAATTAACCACTGACCACACTCAAACGATATTTCAAAGGAAGATTGTTGGGTTATTTTCTTGCAAAAAGCCAAATCATCCAACTATTTTATTGTGTTGCTGAATCGATATAATATTTTTCGAGTTTTGATTTTTAATCTTCCAATTCGAAGATTTGATGAAAAAACAGAGCATTGAAAAGAAGAGCGAGAACAGAAGAGTACATTTAAGTGATGGAGTGAAGGAAAGAGAGTACAGAGAGGAAAAGATGGCTAAAAAAGTGAAAGAAAAGTACGGAGGGTCCGCCCAAGGAGAATGTAAGAAATAGATAAGGCAAATGTGTTGTCGTTGCTGTTTGTAACGACAAAAAGACTCCCCGAAGGTTTTAGGGAGTGTTTTCGAAAGTGACAGTTCTTTGCCGGATATGAACCCGGTATGCTCCGGTAGTCCTGCGGCACATGCTCGACTGTAGCGGGAACGATTTGGTATGACCAATGCAACCTTCTAGGTCATGTCATCAATCCTTCCGTAAGGAAAGTTTCAAGGGAGGGCCGAGAATGGGTTAGCTTGGCGAGAATTTCTAAGTAGTTGAATTTTTATTCCGTCCGTGGAAATTATCAGCAAATGTGCTGTGATATCAAGTACTCTTTAACTTGTCAGTCAAATCGTGATGGCAACGTCCAGGATGACGAGTCGTATACTCAAATAAGATACCTGTGTAACATTGCCACAGGGATTTTGCCGGACTCGGCTATAAGGATTGTAATCAAGAGTAGCGCTTTGAACAGTCGGTTATTTACTTTACCTTGCGAGGATCTCGATTCTGAACACAAAGTTTTTCTGTTCCATACAGAAGTCTGACAGAACCTGTAACTTCATCGTTCCCCGCTATAAATAGCTCTCATCGTCAAGCACGTTTTTCGTCAGTACTATCAAACTATGGAACCCATTACCAAATTTTATAAAAAATTAACGCAATGCATAGCGCTTTAAATTGGCTTTGGCGAATTTTTCTTTTTTTTTATACACAAACAACAATTCTCTATCTTATTTTAATCTAAAATGCGTATTCTGTGAACCTTTTTACCTTCTTAAAATTAGAATATTGTTATACATACATTACTATATATCTATATCCATATTTTGAGGTACTTCAAGAGACAATAGTCTCCCTTGTACGAAATGGTTAAATAAATTAAATTGAATAGAATTGAAGTACGCTTACATCCAAGGCAGCATCTTGACTCGACTTTATGTGTTCAAAGAAGAGATATATTTTTTAGTCCAAAGAAAAACACGATCTCCTCACAATGTTCGAAGATGATACATTTAAATGGAGGGTGGCTTATTTAACTGACATATTTGGTTCCTTGAATTAGCTTTTCTTGAAACTTCAGGGCAGAAACGGCTCTACATCTAATTATGTATTCAGGGGTTTATAGCAAAGCTTCAACTTTTGAATGAAAAATTGTATAAAAATCGTATATCTTTTCCCCCATAAACATATTATTAATAGTCCGGAGAGCCTTACCAAAAAGCAGGTTGGGAAAACCTTATATATTAAAGATGCAACTAAACTGCATTGAATCTAATTTCACTACATACATACATATGTAAGCGTGTGAAATTTTGAAGAAGAAACTGTGTTGGTGTTAAGCGCAACAACAGCAAAGCCAGTTTCCTTAATCAAAGCTAGTGATGCCAAGGCAATTGCATCAGTTTTAGGCTCCAACATCGCATTAACATCAACATTGCCATAAGAACAGGCAACAGCAAAGGCGACAGCGTAATGGTATAAAAGCAAAGGCTGTGGAAACGATTATCTTATTTTTGGCTCATAAACCAGCTCTCCTCCAACCTATCACTCTCACAGATATTCTAAATATAAATATGTACAACTTAATGATTCTATTTATTGTCTATACGAAAATGTGTATTTTGCGCATTTCTAAATAAAACAGCGAATGGTCTAAAAATAATGTTCAGATGGATGCTATGTAGAGATATATATGTATGTATATATGCTCGCTCACATCGGTGCACGGTCAGAGCCAGAGTTGCCACCGGTTGGAAAAAAAAATGTGCAAAGAGAACATCAAAAAGTACCGCCAGCGAGGTTTGGAATATACCCGAGGTAGGCATACGGTTATGATGCCCCTCACCCTTACATTACCTATCTGCTATCTGCTCCTTCCTTAAGGAAGGAGGGAATGAAATGGCTTAGAAGATACCGCCGCGAACAGGGTTCATTTTCGGCCTGGGACTATCACTTTCGACAACACTCCCTTACTTTGTATCCACATCATAGAAAAGTTCATCGACTGCCTCTATTCCAGCGGAAAATGTATATTGAGGAATGACGTTTTTGAAACTAATTCTGACATAGGCCGTTATTCAATCGAATTCTAAAATAGAAAGAACACGACCTTCTTATCTCTTACTTACTATTTCTCAGCCCACCCTTCTTCTGCTTTCTCCACCCCTTCATCTTTTTTTTCTTACCCTAGCTATTACTTAACATTTTACGATTCTTTTCCTTCTTCCTCTCTCTCTATATCTCTGCTTTTCTCTCCTTCCGTCCCTCTTATATCTATTCATAGCATAGCAATGCATAGAATTACTGTTAGTTTTAGTACTTTAATTGAACATATTTACTATTTACAATCCACGTTAAAATTACCCCCATATCCGTGTGTGATCGTAATATTTATTTCTACAATTTGAATTAGATAAATTTTCTGTTTTGCTCTTACAAAAAGTTTGCCTTTTAATTTTATATATATAATTATAGAATGTATAGAGTATAGACATACAAGTGTCAGAAATGATGCAATTGTAACAAAACGGCAACACTGGTTAAAACAGCAATCTGGCAAGCGTACACACAAGCGTTCGGGTATAAAGCGGTGAGTTAGGGCTCGACACGGATATGGGACTGATTTGTACTATTTATAGTATATTATCTGGTTGTATGTGGATGCTAAATTTTGTGTAAATGCACATGTTTTACTAAAGTGATGTGCTCCCCAGTGTGAGTTCTATAAATTGGATTTTACAGCTATTTTACTCACGTCGATGTCTTTGGCATTTGTTATTTTTATTTATTTTCTATTATCCTTATAAATAGCTTAATTTGATTCCTTTTAAAATTCTGACAGATTTAGTTATTTTCCCAGCCAGCAAAATTTCCGTGAACATGACCGAAAATTTACGAAAAATGCTTATGAAAACCTTTCCTTGTATTTACATTTTCCTAAACATTTTCGAATACATTTCCTAAACGTTTTTAAATGCTTTTTCGGCACTTTTTCGGACGCTTTTAAGCTAACATATCTGACTTATCCGTCCTTTTGCGAATACATTTTAGGCTTGAATAAATATCATGTTTGTTCTTGTCCGTATGCACAGAAGTATGCCCAATCAATATAATTGAATCATCGTATTTTACATTTTATTGCACTATTCAATTGATTCTATATTAAATTGCGTTAAATTAAAACAAAAATATAGTTATAATATAATTGAAAATAACAAGTAGGAGGAACAGGGGAGAATGAGACAGTTCTTCTTGCACATGTCGTTAAGATTCCTAGAAGAACAATACCTGCATCTGTACATAAAAAAAATTTGTTAGTATTTTATGCTTTGTACATGATTTTATTACTCACTGAGGGAAGAACTCTATAGAGGAGTCTATTAAGATCGTCGAAAAATATATTTTCAACATTTTACTTTCCTTCAATTTACTTACATTTTTAGAATAAAAAATAATTTTTGTGATTTTGTTTTATCATAACAAAAGTGGTTGCCGTTAATTATTTTTAATAATCCAGATCCTGATAGGCCGGATTGCGGACGTTTTTCGGATACAGCATACAGTTGAAAAATGTGATATCATTGAAAAGCACGCATCTCTGCTTGCTGGGTTTGTTACACTTGTAATTGTGTTTGTGATGTACTTGCAGACCTTTCAAAATTGGTATACTTATATATTATTATGAACATAAGGTTTCGCTAGCTCAATTTCAGATGGTGGTTCAAAATGGCCCTATCTTTAAAAACTATTGAAGCAAGTGCTTTGTCAGAAATGACTGATATTAACTTCACCCTTAGCAGAACTGTAACCCGCATTTAAAAGTGTACGTGATTAATGGATTAATGGAGTGATTCGAGCCACGTACATAGTTTCAAGCTATGACCGGTACCTGAACCGGCGCATTAGCAACTCACACCCGTCAGCTTGGCTAAACAGTTGTTGCGTATCAAAGCACGCCAGTATCCTATTTTAGCGATAACCGACCCCAAATTTGAAATCCCAAGAGAGCCGAGTCATCCTCCAGATTTTTTATCCATCTCAGTAGGGGCCTTCCCCTTATTGTGCTGTCGAGATGAGTACAGTGACTTAAACACGCTGTGTATGTCGATTAGAAGGTCGCTGTTGTCACTGCCCTTGAAACCTTCCGTCAATCGCCGGATGTTTTGTGTAGAATTTTCGGGCATTATTCCTCTCTAAAACTTTTACTCGAGTTATATGGTCCACAGAGACGGAAAGACGAACATAGCTCTTCGATTTTTCTATTTATCCTAAGAACATAAGATATCTAGACTCATTCGTTTTGTTTTGTTGATTTGCCGACAAACTGGAAAGTTGGTATGTATTCGTAACGAGAACGAAAGGAAACCCTGACGATTGCAGAGCGGTGAAACCGGTTTGTCACAAACTCAAATTTGACAAAGGATGAAGGAAAATCGTTCCAATATACATCAACTATCTACACTTTTACGTCCTTGTAAACCCTCTTTATATAGACAAAATTATAATATCCTGTTTCTAATACAACTGGGCATAAAAATCAAAAGTTTACTTATTGAAACGACGTGGAGTGTTCTTTTAACATAATTAAATTCATTATTAATTTATATGCTAAAATCCGACATATTTCTTTATTTATTTTTTTTCATGTTAGCTAAAAAAGAAGCAAGAATTACAAAAACAAATGCTACTCCATACATTTCATGAGCAAACGAAAGAGCTGGAATTGCGGCATAAAATGCAACTGGAACAAAAATACCAGGTAATTGCAATTTCTCAATCAAATTCAAATATTTCCTTCTTTCACACATTTTTTTAATAATACGAGACCCAAGTACCTCCACCTAGTTCTATTCACCTAAGCATGTAGTTACTCAAGATTTCATCTCAGTATCCTCCATGCAACTGCAGTAAGAAGAAGGGGTTTCCACTGTTGTTGTGGTTTTTAGCGACAAAAACACTTCCCGAAGATTTTGGGGAGTGCTGTTGTTGTTTTAACGACAAAAACACTCCCCGAAGGCTTTGGGGAGTGTTGTCGAAAGTGACAGTCCTTTGCCGGATAAAAACCCGGTACGCTCCGGTACTCCCTTGCGGTACTGCTCGACTGTCTTGGGAGCGATTTGGTATGACCAGTGTAACCTTCTAGGTCATGTCACCCCTGTTTTCGTAAGGAAGAAGAAGGTTGGTAATCAGAGGTGAGAGGATTCATATCCGCAGATCAACCATGAAGTTGCACGTCATTACCCTTTGTGGATTTTAGTCTTCTCTACCTAACTCGGACATATTCTAACCCCCTATTCCACTGTGTTAAGGCGCACCGCGTGTACTCCGATTGGCTAGTGCACAGTCTGAAACCCGATCTCCAGAAATAAATGAGGTTGTGTAAACCCTTCGATCTCCGATCGTCTTCAATTTAAGCGATAAGGACCGCGCTTCCCTGCAATAGATAACATCAACACAGCCAGTTCTCAGCTCGCTCGTGGTACATCTGTTGAAGAGAAAAATAAGAGTGACCAGCGGCACTCTGAATTCCCTAAGCCTGATTAGCGCCTGGGCCTGGGTATAGAGTAAAGAGCAGTCCAATGAACATTTTACTAGCTTCACATCCGCGTGTAAAGTGCGTTTTACCAGACAAGCACTTAATAAAAGCAGCACAAGGCGATCAACGCCTTACTAGATCGTCCACATTAGGTTTCCAAGACGGGTTCCTATCAACAGGCGGAACTGGCAGTACGCCCCATCAAGTCCGGCAGGTATCTTATATTTGCACTGGAAGATAATGACTTTCATATTGCTGGGGTTGCCTGGTACCACCAGTCTAGGCAACCAATCGGCAGCCACTGGCTTCAATATTCAGCAGAAATTCGTTTACGACCAATGCCTAGGTTTGGGGGGATAGAACCTCGCCTTGTGGCATATCTCTGCACACTCATGTGCAATTGCACTATGCATTAAGTACAAGCAGCCTGTTTCAAAAAGAAAACATACTCTGCTTGGGATAAATATTTTCTTTATTAAAAATGTAACCTATAAGTTTCTTATAGTTTGGCAATATTGTAAACAAATTTTTTACAAAAAATCCTTGAATATTCGACTTGGGGAACATTACACTTGATTTATTTTGCTTTGTTGCTAACACTCTTTCAAAATGTTTCTGAAGAATCCCCTGCCTCATTTAGTACGTTAAAATAGGGAGTTTTTTTCTCTACCTCTTTATCTTTCCCTTCATTCCTGCTCCTTTTGTTGTCTCCCTCCACCGACTGACTTCACGCCCTTAACTATCTTTCTCCTCTACCATCGTCCTATCCTTATCCTAATCTGAATTATGACATTATTCATAGCATTACTACTTATATATGTACGTATATTTGTGTAATAAAATATAATTAGGAATAGGAATTAACAAAATAAGGTTTTAAAATTATCAAATTAGATGAAATTTTTAAATCAAATTTACCGTATAATTGAGTTTCAAAATCTACAAAAAAAAATCAAAAACCAAAATTTTTCGAACTTATTATAATTATGTAGTATGCGGTGCATTCACATGGCGCTTTCCAGGAACTACGAGAACAAAGACTTTCCACCGCCGCAGAAGAACAACAACAAAGAGAGCGACGCGAACGTGAGGTAATCAAGCGGAAGGAAAATTGCAGTGCCAATGCCAGTCCCGAAGTTAAACAAATTTTGAATGTAAGTAAGACAAAATGATTTGATAAGTATTTATTTATGTTTTTTTTATTATTATACCTTTCATGAACATGAAATGGTATATTAACTTTGGTCCGATGTTTGTAACGTTTAGAAATATAAGAGATAGACCCACCATTAAGTATACCAAATTGATCATTACGATGAACTGAGTTGATACAGCCATGTCCGTCCGTCCGTCTGTTTGAACGCAAAATAGTCCCTCAATTTTTGAGATATCTCGATGAAATTTGGCACACGGATGTATTTTTGTATTATATTAGACATTTGTCGGATCCGGTATAATCGGGTCACTATAGCATATATTTCCCATACAACCGATCGTTCAAATAAGAGGATTATGACCATTTCTCCCTCATTTTTAAAGATTAAAACTTGAAACTTGGTGAGATATTTTCTTATGGATAGCAAAAGATTTCGTAAAAAATCACCAAGATCGGAGCTATATATAGTATATATCCCATACAACCGATCGTTCAGATAAGAGGATTATGGCCATTTCTCCCTCATTTTAGAAGATTAAAACTTGAAACTTGGTGAGATATTTTCTTATGGATAGTAAAAGATTTCATAAAAAAGTCAGCAAGATCGGAGCTATATATAGTATATATCCCATACAACCGATCGTTCAGATAAGAGGATTATGGCCATTTCTCCCTCATTTTAAAAGATTAAAACTTGAAACTTGGTGAGATATTTTCTTATGGATAGTAAAATATTTCGTAAAAAAGTCAGCAAGGTCGGAGCTATATATAGTATATATCCCATACAACCTCATTTTGAAATATTAAAACTTGAAACTTGGTGGGATATTTGCTTATAGATGGTTAAAGAGAATTAAATGTATTGCTGACAAAGTTTTAGAGAACTATAAACAATGCGTATTTAAGTTTGCACGTATTCATGAAAGGTATAAAGCTTTCGGCACAGCCGAAGACAGCGCCGTCCTTACTTGTTTTTTTTAGCATTGGTCAAAACAGTAGCACCAAAATTCAAAATGATTCATCAATTCTTCAATTTTTATTTCTGCTTTGCATTGAACAATATCACTGGATCACAAATTCCAACTTTTTTTCTGCACCAGAGACGCCATAGTGAAATTCCTATGTAAAATCACCTCCTAATTCCGAAAACCAAGGTTATTTTTACTTGAATGGTACCGTTTTTGAGATATTTACGATTTACCGTTATTTCAAAAAACAAAAAAGATGGCTCCACTTAATCGTGTATATCTCAAGAACAAACTGAGCTCTTCCAAAACGGTTTGAAAAATTTGAAAGCGTATAAAATTTACTATAATCAGTAGATACAACACTTTTTGCTAGGTCCTGCAAATTCAAACATATTGAACAATCATTACGGATTTTTTTAATTTTTTTTGTAAAAATATAAAAAAATTTGTACTTTGCGAGGAAGCATCTCGAAAACTTTTTGTTTTTTTGCAGATATTTTTTCCCCCCTCTAAGCTTTGTTTTATTACAAAAAAAATAAGCTATCAGTGAACAAAATCGATGAACTAATACAAAAGTTATAAGCATTCAAGTAAATATATCCATTTAATGCTTAAGTACCCTACAAATAATAGCATATGTACATATGGTTCTGTCTTAACTCTATGATCTTATTTTATAATTGAAAAAGTTATGTGTCTTGTTTTGACGCTTATTTAGATTAGGATCGGTTTCTCTTATGAGAAACCAACAGTAGTCGCCCATCATAGCGACATCCCAGAATCCTTGATACCGACTTTCAATCACTTTCATTTGCTGGTGAAACCTTTCGCCATTCTCGTCACTTTCGTCGCCAAGATTTTGCGGGAAAAAATTTAAGTGGGAGTGTAAGAAATGAATTTTTAAAGACATATTTACTCCTGAAAGAAAATAAAAAAGTAAATTAGATAAATACATAAGTGACACATTAGTATATAATTTTCTTAGGCTGGATTTATCTTTCAATTCAGAACAAATTTTTTGTTTATATTTTTCCCGTTCTTGTTTGTTCGGAACTGGACGATGAATTCAGATTTATGGTTATATATTCTCATGTAAATTTATGTAATATATAATTTATTATAATATGTTTTTTTATTTACCCATTTCCGCATAGTTTTTGATTAAGTCGTTCACTATCATCTCGTAGTTAGGACTTTTGTGTTTGCCTAAAAAAGAAGATTATAGTAAATTTTATAAGCTTTCAAATTTTTCAAACCGTTTTGGAAGAGCTCAGTTTGTTCTTGAGATATACACGATTAAGTGGAGCCATCTTTTTTGTTTTTTGAAATAACGGTAAATCGTAAATATCTCAAAAACGGTACCATTCAAGTAAAAACAACCTTGGTTTTCGGAATTAGGAGGTGATTTTACATAGGAATTTCACTATGGCGTCTCTGGTGCATTTTGGCTGTAAACCAGTGTATTTAATCATTGTAATTTACCACAGTATACAGTAGACCAGATACTGACGTAAATGCTTATTTGAAAATTAATACATGAAAAATGTGTATGTATTGGTGATTTAAGGCATTAACCCATTTGAACCGGCCGGTGCAAAAGTACACAGATAATTTCGATATTATACGGTGGTTAGGAAAATAAGCTATATTATAATATAAACCGGACAGTCGTATTCGGATGCGCAACCCGGCGTTATAAATATAGTCGCATCTAACTCTGTTTGTGGTCACACATGCGAATTATTTGAAATTTGTCTTTTTCTATACTATTTTTTTTCGGGAAGCAATTAAAAGTTTATAGGATTCAAGAAAAGTTCATAAAAATTTATTTGTTTTGGGTTAAGGCAAATGACACCTTTTAGACAGAAATGAAACAAATTTGTCAAATAAGCATATTTACATTCTTTTGCTTTGCTTATCTGGTCTACTGTATACTGTGTCATTTACTTATTGTCATTTTGAAGTCTACTGCTATATTTTGACCCGTCACTGTAGATTAATTTTTTTAATTGTTTCAATGCAAATAGCCCATGTCAGCATTTTATAGCGCGGATGTTATCAATTCTATGCAACCCTTCTATGAAATATTTTGAAGGTGATGCCTGTATTTGATTAGTTCTGGAATAAGATACTATTTTCTTCTCAAAACAGATATTTGCACGCAGCTTTCACGAACTCGTCCGAACTAAACGGCCCTATGAAAGAAATAAATCTTTCGAATAAGATCTTCAAATCCCGATAACCAACCAAAATAACACCTGCTATTTGTAATTAACAAAACTCCTTCTTATTATTTAATTTTTCTTCTCAAAGTTTCTAAAAGGTTTTTGGACTGTAAAGAATGTTCCGATATTAAATACACTGTTGCGAAATCGAGCATACCTCAATTGAATTCTACTGCCCGTTTTTGAAAAATATTTTCAAACCACGTTTGATACGCCTTTTCTGGTACTTGAACAGGTCCCTGGTTGAAGTACGCCAGGTTTATCCACGGTGTCCAAGAATACGTTTTTCTGTTCTTCCGTGTATGTTTTTTATTTGGGTGCGTGTCGAAGCCTCGCACTATCAAGGCCATCTAATTTGAAATGAAATAATAATACGAAACGAGCTGCCTATCTCTTTAAAATGTGATATCAGCAGTTTTCTTCTCAAGTCTTCAATCTGTTTTCGACAAACTTTTTTAAAATCGAATGCTTTTGAAATTCAGAAAAAATCAGAGACTTGTAACAAAATCTTGGATAGAAACGAAACTCCGTTTCTGTCGTTATTGTTCCCAGAAACACATAAATATAGAAACATAATTAGAAACCGTATGACTGGAACCGTTCCCAATGAGTAACAGAAGTGTAACGAAACT
Source organism: Merzomyia westermanni (assembly GCA_949987695.1). Lineage (NCBI taxonomy): Eukaryota > Metazoa > Arthropoda > Insecta > Diptera > Tephritidae > Merzomyia > Merzomyia westermanni. The sequence continues at coordinate 5,330,712 of OX465290.1, read as the reverse complement.
CTAAGTAACAAAACTGCCAGAACCATAAGCTGTAACGAAGCACTGGGCACAGAAACGAAACCTGAAACGCTTCCTCTGTAACAAAACTGTAAGAAAACATATCTGTATAGAACCAAACAAAATTAGGAAATGTTTCTCGTAATCAAACCTATATACGATATAGAAACCTAAGGGATAGAAACAATACTAGTAGCGTTTCTTGCGTACCGAAACTGTAACGAAACAGAAACAAAACCCTATGCGGTTCCTGCTAGTAAGTTGTTGTTTATAATTATGTATGTATACATGTGAAATTTTTATTTAACCATATTTTCTACCCATTTTGAAGCAAAAAATCAGCCGTCTCGCTCTAAAGAAGTGTTAAAAATTTGAAAATTAACTTACTTTTCCAATTTGCTTAAATCATTGTGTCCGGCTAAAATAGCCAGCAAGAAACTCCAAGAAGAACAACTACCACTTGGATAATTTTTTGGCATTTGGCAGTGCTGCAAGTACGAAACAAAACCAGGCACTCTTGCTACAAAACTGTATCAGGCAATGTGTGCCAGAGAAAATGATCTCATGGAAAATTATACTTTATTATCATGTGTGTACCTGGATACACGATTCTCATTACTGCTGACAGAGCATCGTTATATAGACACAGCACTGAACACATTGGTGAATCTCTGGGAAAAAACAAGCAGATTCGAAGATGTTGAATGAGCTGAACTCTCATTATGAACGACACCGCAGCGCTGCATCAACACCCACACCTACTCCAACTAGTGAGTCGGACTCTGGGACAATTTCGCAATACCAAAGCCCAGCATTCATGAAAGTGTTAAATGCCGCCATGGCAAAACGCACCGCTTCTCTGCATGAATTCTGTATAGGACAATTACTGATTGACATAACTACCGCCAGAGGTTGATATACTACTTTGGTAAGAAGCTCAAAAAAATATGCACCCACAGCTGTATCAATTGGCAAAAATTGTAAATGGTGCAGCTGCAACAGAAGTTAGCATGGAACAGCTCTTCTCGGGAGTGCACTACATACTCGTATAATCGTCACTCAGAACAAACATGAAATTAAGTTTATTGAATGATATATTACTTATTAGGTGCAATGACATATTTTAGGCTACATGCAGCATAAATAGATCTACAAGCGGTGAAAATGATATCAAACCCCCGAAAGCATCCTCCACTGCCTCGGCGTTTCATTAAAATGAGGATCAAGACATTTCAATACAACAAAGTTTTTATGAATTAACATTAGAAAAAGAAATATCTAATGATAATTATAATTAATTATTAATGTAAATTTTTTACAATCCGTTGCGCTATGTACATATGTATATAAATTAAAATTTTTATTTTCTATCACCATCGCCCGTTTTTTTATACGAATCAAACAAAATTTATACTTTTTATCCCCCTCCGCCTGGCCTCTCCTCTAGTGAAACATTGTACATGTACTGCATGCCACTATTATTATTTGGATTTCGTTTCTGAGGTTTCATTACAAGTTTTGTTTCTATGCCTAGCGTTTCTGTTATTGTGATCAAGTCTGTAGGTAGTTTCGGTACAGGTTTTGTTTCTGCTGGAACCGTTCCGGGAAAATTGTTCCTAGTTTTGTTACAAAGAAGTATCGTTTCTCAGAGTTTCGTTACACATTTTGGCATAGCATGTAACGATACAGTTTTGTTTCGTTACTTACATTACCTGCAAAAAATATTTCGAAACTATAAAAGTCGAGAGTTTCCGGATTTGAGTAAAAAAAAGTTCGGACTATAACTGTTTTTAAAGTCCCTTCAATAAAGTTTTTTTCGTGCTAGTAAGGTCCCCAGTGTTTAAATATCTGCTTTGAGAATAAACTTTCGTGCCATTGTTTTGTGCCGTGGCTTTGGACGAATATACAATTACCTGTCTTAGAAATGCTATGATTTAGTTAATGTAAGTTTATGTATGCGTAGAACTTTTAATAATTTTTGGAATTTGATTGCAGAATTTTTTAATTAACCGTAAACAGGCGGCTTCCTCCAATGGTATAACAACGACGTCACCTTACAGAAATCGGTATGTTTTTGCTCTTCAAATAGATGAGTGTTTCAAACAATTTTTCATATTTATATTTAACTTTCAAAACAGAATCAAACGTTTCATTTGGGTGTAAAAAAGTGCCGAAAACAGAATAATATTTCCCTTGAATATAGAAGATATTCATATTATTCGCGTCGAATATCTCGAGAACAAGAACCAATTTAGAAAATCTGAGTACTATGTCCAACTTTGTAAGGTGCAATTTTTTCACACCAAAACGAAACTATTGATCCTCTTTGGAAGTCTAATATACAATAGCATAACTAAACGTACATAATAATTTGAATATTGCCATACTTACTGCATCGATATATGTTCTCTAATTTCTTTATTTCATAATCAACAGTGGTGTAGTAAAGAGTTCATCCGGTGAATCCTTGCCCGCAGGTTCTTTGACGAGTTCTCATCCATACAAAATACCGCAGCCACCATCATCATTTTTAAAATATGAATCCGATTTTCCACTACGCAAAACAGGCAAGTCTTCGTTAATTTTTTTGCTTTTGAGTTTGATAACAACTAGCTTATATCACACCCTTCCATATACATACATACTATATAACAAAGTTTGTATTAGTTTATTTTTTTCTAACTTTTTTTTTGTTGAATTATAGGCAAGTTTTTACGCCATCAATTTATAACAAATTATGTGTGAGCGCAACTAGCCCCGCATGAAAATGAAAATGTTTTAGTTAAATGAGTTATTTTTTGTTGTAATTAAACTTCTGCAAACGAGTCACATAAAAATTATTGTAAATGTTCTGATTTCATATATATATATACACACACGCATACATAGGGAGAAGTTGAATGTGTGTCGATTGAACAACTTGCTCCACTTCCACCCATGCTATTATTGTAGGGCGCCGTTTCGTTCAGCTGACTTGCGACATAACCTTATCGGAGCTGCTGTTTGCGATTTTGACCGTTTTAGCGATTTCTGACACCAATTTGAAACACCAAAGATGGTCAGGTTATCTCCCACCTGTCTTCCCGATGTATATAGGAAAATCTTCTGAGACAGAGCCTCATCTTTAAATTGGCATGACGGGAAGTACCATAAATCTTTCGTAGATCTTCTATCGCAAATAATTCATGAGCCTTTTCTTCCGAGCTTTTTTCGCCGCGATAGGCCGTTGCTTAATATGTCCAAGGTGTCACCTATTGGTAAGAATGATTCTCCGTAGGATTTCTCAGATGCCATTGGGTAAAAATTTGTGAAGTGAGCCACCTAAAAGTGTGTCGAAGGTCATTTATTTAAAAAAAAAAAATTTCGAAATTGAACTTAGTAGTCACCAACCAAGCGAAGTTTTATTAGGCCTCAACCCCCTTGGTGTAGTATTTTAAGAATAAGAGGTGATCTCCTTATTTTAAAATGTGCCTAACATCATTAATTGATTTAGTTTAAAGTAATTCTGCTGGCGGTATACCCCATACAACATCAAAAAATGCTTAGTAGCTTCTTTGATATCTTAAGAACAAACAAATTAAACAACAAAAAAAAATCAAGAACCTTCAAATAACCATTAGAAATAATATTCACATACAGCATCCGAACCAAATCTGCTGAAGCTGCGCCTTAAACAAAGCGTTATTGAGCGCAAGCAGAGAATCTGTGGTCCAGCTGGGTTACGTCGGCATGAACGCATATTGCAGCGAAGGCAGCAGAAACAAAATTCCGCTTTAACAAGTACGTATAATGCAATGCTTTTAACACTGATTATGTAGGTATGTATATGTAACAAAAAACAAAAACAAGCAAAGCAAAACATAACAAGCGAACATAAAATATATATAAGATCATTTAATTTATAGTACTAGTCGACAAGATATTTGACCTAAGATGACATACATACATATATGGTACATCCCTATATAAAGTATAAATATTGAAAACGGAACAAATTAAATAACCCTTCTCCCATTTCAGTGTCCAAAAAGCAAAATAATCTTTATTTTCCCGAAATGGTAAATTTTCTTATTCCCTAGTTTTTACGAACGAATTCAACTCGCTATTTTGTGACATACCTTAAGGTGTAGTTACTCAACTTATTTCTTAACGTTAATGTTATATATCGGATGTAAATTGGGAACGAAATAATGTCACGTGGTGAAATGGAGCCTAGTAACCCCTAAAACAATCACGGGCTTAATAGGAGTCATAAAAAAGAAACAAAGCCACTTCGAAACAATTTTATTTGGAAAATTTTCATAAATGCTGGTTTCTATGTATACATCCTAAAGACGTTGTTATAAATGGGTAAACCCATAAATAAATAGGCGCCAAAGGTGCGTCCTACAGAAGTCTCATCTGAAACCCAATCAGTACCCATAAGTCATAAATGATTCTACTCAGTCTCATGGAATAAGGCTAATATTTTAAGACCATCGCAGGCTTGAAATACATAAATTTCGGATTTCTAAGCACATGTTGCTAGCGCCTCAAAAATGTAATGCAATTATTCATAGTTGTATTCAAAATAAATGAATAAAAAAAAAAATCTACTCCCTGAACTACATAATAAGCCTTTTCGGCGTTTTAGCCGTTGTGGAATCTCATCTAGTGCGGGATCGAACTTCAACTTCAGCAATGATCGCCCATAAAAGTTCGATGTGCCAGCGCTTTAAAAACGCACTTTTTGTCTTTTTTCTTCATAAAAATCTGTAATCTTTAGAAAGATATAGGTTGCTTATTTTTTTTAATTAATTAATTTCTCTTCGGGACGACTTCAAAAATGGAAGTTTCGGTAAATCGATAAACCAAAAAATTTATGTTGTATTTATGTATGTTTTTTTCTGCATTCGTGATGATGCTTGTTGCTAGTTGGTTTTGTAATGCTTTGAATGTGTTTGTTGCTTCAGAAAACTTGTTAATTACTGCAATACTAATTTTAATATGTAATAAAGATATCCTTTTATTTATTTATGAATAAATTTGGTTGCTATGTATGTACATATGTACATAGGACAAAATCGACGAAAGCTTGACCTTTGGATTTTTTTTATAATGGTTCGACTCTGCGGAAAGTAAATGCAGACCATTGCTTTATTCACATAAACTTCGATATTTTTCGCCATATCCATATAAAACATCTCATCCAACCAATCTTATGGAGATCTCTAATCTATTTTTATTTTTATAACGGGTTTGATGGATTTCAAGTTTTTGTCATGATTCATGAACAATCAAATTTTTGTTTGAGTGGAGATTCACTTTTATTATCCTTAAAGTTAATTGCTAATGATATTATCTCCATCATTACTCAGAAATATATTTAGTTGAGATTTTTTTGCATTAGTATTAATGCAAACCATTCCAATCAAACCCGATCCCTTCATAAATTTTGGTATAGATGCCTCTGTGGCCAAAAAAGGTAAAGGTTTCGTGGATTTCCTGATTTGTATGCACAAACCTAGTTTTATTATATAAAAAAATTTGTTTTTCTCATTTAATAGATTGCAGTAGTACCCCGGATTCTGGTCCAAATTCACCACCTTCATCCACACTTTCCTCTGGCGTTGTGGGAAGTCGGGGCTCTCCTACAAGTGCACCCATTCAGGAAGAGAATGAAGAAAGCGGACAGTATCAACCTGGCCAGCGCAGCAGTATAAACGATCTCTCATTATTTAGCTCACCCTCAATGCCAAATATCCCGCTAGGCGGTCCACAAATGGCAAGTCATGCGCATGCGCATGCTCAAGCGAATTCTAATAATTATGCTATGCTCGCCGCTATACGACAACATGTACCTACTCTCCCCGCTCCAACCTACTATAATCCGTTAGCAATGCCTTTTGTACGGCATCAACCTCCGCCATCGTCTTCAACACACACCACATCAATAGCAGCAGCGGCAGGTGTTGTTCTACCACCTACACCTTCACCTGTAATACGATCGGCTTCGGCTACATCCACCTCATCGTCACAAGCGTCTTTGGCCAGTGATATAGTACCGCCTATTGCGCATGCTGCTTCGACATTTCTTCCGACCGGTGGTGCACACAATCATTCCATCTTGGGTGCTGGTAACTTACATGCTGGAGGTGCACCAGCTTTGGTCGGTGCTTCACCTGCGATGTATGGACAACCAATTACCGACGCCCAAGTTGCTCATGCCCACCTTAACAAGCAAGGACATCGACCATTGGGGCGAACTCAATCAGCTCCCTTGCCTTTGGGTCATCCAATGCTCACTGGAACTGGACAAATAGGAGTTGGGCAAACGCATTTTGAAAACAGTGATGTGAGTATATATTATATATCTAATAAATAATAAGATATCGTCGCCCTCTTACCAAAAGCATGAATGTGCTAAAATGCAAATGTATATTTTTGTTGATTCAGGAGGATAAGCAAATATAGTGGGTTCCTTGTACGCTTTACACTGGCGATTTTTGGCGAATTTTGAACATGAAATGATTAATCCACTGAACCTATTGGCACATTCATGCTTCAGGCAAGAGGGTGACGATATGTATATTTTATTTTATTATGTATCCTTTATTGAAAGTACTTACATGTTTGAAACACTGAAGGATCGGAAATCGTCCTCCACTTGGTCCTTTACACCATACAAAAGAAAACGGTTATCGGGATATCTTATTGGCCCGCGGCCCGTTTAATCGACATCGGCCCAAACTTAGGCATCGGTCGGACACTAATCGGGAGTCATTTTCGTTTGTCCAGAGGGGACTTTACTTCTAATTGCCTACTCAGTCTGAAGCGGCATTTGGTTACAAGAGTCATTCTTCGTTGGACATCATCGGAGATAGAACTATTCAGTGATACTAAAACTACAACTTTTGCTTAACAAGTAGATTCAGTTGGGTTGTGACCGAATGGAGCATGACAGTAGAATACTGTTGCACACAGATCCGCATCGCTTTAGTGTATATAGATGTATACATCTCCGAATGCACTACGATGAGATTCGGCTATACTCTCGCCTAGAGAATGATGTAGGAAATGCGCGGTGGTAACTACCGGGGATTTAATCCATATTCGAAATACCCAGTTCCATGAGTTGTCATACTAACCAGGCACATCAAAGAGCTGCTACAGCAAAGGATGGAATTACAATCGATTGACGTCTTTCATTGCCAATACTTAGGACTAAAACTAAAATGCAACATTCGTATAGCAAATTGTTTCTTTATGATTTCCACTTATTGGCGGTTAATCGCCTCTCTGTCAACGAAGCCCTTGAAGAGTTCGTCTTGTCCCCATTCACTTCAAGGCCAACTTTGTTCGCTTCTTTATCCAGGCCTTAGGCCAGGTGCTTGTTAAGGCAAATTATATCAATACATCTTAATAACCTAGCGACTCTTGTCTGAAGCCTTGTTGGCTTTCGAATGGCTCAGTCCTTCCCTTCCATTGTCAGGGAATGAGGTATAGGGTTCACCAATTACATCCCAATTTATTAATGAGGGTACGTTCTGTATGTCGGTTACCTGGTTGCCATTATTGTTCCTGCAGGAATTCGCCCCGGTCTTAGAACTTTCCGCCGGCACGCCTCTTTGCCTTCCTTTTACTAATGGGCTTTATTAACTATATACATACGTTTAATTTTTTTTCCAGGCGGAACAGCAAGCGCATATGTTGGTAACACAAAAGATACGTCAAACATTGATCAACCGCAGTAGCGCAAATCGCGAACCACAACTGAAAGAAGAAGAAGATGCGGGTGAAATTATTGATCTGACGGACAAAAAGAAACCACCTAAAACCGTAATAACAAGTATTGTACCCACAAGTAGCTCACACAATCTGCCAGAAGCGGCAAACGCGCCATTGGCTGCATGTATGCCTAATACACCTAGCAAGTTACGAGATCAGGAATACCTGCAACAACAACGGGAGCTACTCTATAGGCAAGCATTACAGGTACAGTATCCATTACATAATTTTGCACACACACATTGACATGGTCACCTAATCGATTTGTATACTTCTTTAGCGGGAAGATGCTGTCGCACATGGCTTGATACGCCCGTTATCACGAACACTATCTAGTCCTTTGGTACATATGGGTCCAAATGGTATTAACCAGCTACCAGATACCGGTCAATATGCCCCACCCATTATAACATCCTCATCAGCTGATCATATTCCACCAGTTAATCTAACAGTACCGCACCGACGACGAGTGTTAGAACATTCATCGTCAGTCGTTACAGAAGCGTCTAACACATTTTCTTCTTTACCTGCCATACATCCGGCCTATATTGGTGGCGCATCAGTTGGAAAGCTTTCGAACGATTATGTTACGCACAAAATAACCACTGGCCTCGCCTATGATAATCTTATGCAAAAACATGCCTGCATTTGTGGTGATAATGCAATTCATCCAGAGCACAGTGGACGTTTGCAAAGCATATGGGCGCGCCTAATTGAAACTGATTTAGCCAAACGCTGTGATCGTCTACGTTCGCGTAAAGCTACCTTAGAAGAGTTACAAACAGTACACACTGAAGCACATACACTACTTTTTGGCTCAAGCTCGTGTCCATCAAATCGACAAAAATTGGATAGTTTACCGGCATTGGGAGTTGTGCGTTTATCTTGCGGTGGTTATGGTGTGGATTTGGATACCACTTGGAATAAGGATCATACTGGTGCGGCTGCTCGTATGGCGGCCGGTTGTGTCATTGATTTGGCTATTAAAACAGCGAAGGGAGATATTAAAAATGGTTTTGCAGTAGTACGTCCACCGGGTCATCATGCAGAGGCTCGTTTAGCAATGGGTTTTTGCTTTTTTAATTCCGTTGCAATTGCAGCAAAAGTACTGCGTCAACGCATACCAGCAATGAAACGTATTTTGATTGTGGATTGGGTTAGTACATACATAAATATATGTTAGTAAATTATGCTTCCTTTTTCGCTACAAAAGGTTGATCTTTTCCATCGTAATTATAAACTTTACTGCATTTTAAGCAGGAAAAGTAATGGCTCTTATCAAGAAACAATTTTAAAAATAACTAAAGGATTGTCTTCAATTCAAAACTACATGTAAAATTTATAAATCTTTACATGAATATATTGAAATTGTAACAGGCCTATGATTGTACATTATAGCTATTAAGAAAACTGCTGTGGTGGAAGCCAAAACAGCAGTTTTCTTTAATTTTCATCTGTCTGTTTGTTCGCGCACCACTCAAACCCCGCCTTATAGAATTGAAAGCAATTTTTGCCGATGTATTACTAGAAGTCCAGCTTAATGTTTGGGATCTATTATTGGCTCAAAATATTTTTATACTTATGGTAAAATTTAACTTTCGGAAGTCTGTAGATAAAATATACTACGTAAGCATGCATATGGGTACTATTAATTAGAGCAACAGAAGCCAAGGGAGAAATTCTTTAAATTTTTTCCTGTCTGCATGTTTGCATGTTTGTTAGCTCATCACTAAATAACTACTACAAGGAATACGGTATTCCTGGGGGTCTATCTTTAAATCAGACCTGTGAAATTCCCATTAGAATTGAGTAATCAATTGACTGGATAGCTCTTTCAATCATTAATGATTATTTTAATAATTTTCAGAAATCCGCAATAACTAATTGATTACATCAAAACTAAAAAAAAAAAGTAATCAAAAATAATTAAACAAAAGAATTTTTGATTGTTCTTGATTTTTTTTGCTTAAGTTTTTTTTTAATTATTTTAAATTTTTTGTTTTTTTTTAAAATTATTTTTGATTGTTTTGACGTATCGTTGTAAGAAACAACAGTTTATTGCACGCGAATGCTAATATGTGTACGAGGTGTGTTCAAAAAGTATCGCGAATTTTGAATTTTCGCTGGTTACGTATATTCGAATTTCGAATTTTTTGTGGCGTTATGTTGGTACTCATGTCTCTCACTTATGCCGACAAGCTCGGCCATTTTGAATGTTCAGTTAATTGTTGACAGCTGCTTTGCTTGCACGTGTTTTGGATCGTCTTCGATTTTTACCTATTTTTTTACCAAAATTGCTCAATTGTGACCAAAAACAGCATCGCATGAACATTGCTAATGAGATGTTAAACTCTGTCCGCGACGACCCAAATTTGCTCCAGAGGGTCATAACTGGTGACGAATCGTGGGTTTATGGTTATGACGTGGAAACCAAAGCTCAATCATCTCAATGGAAGCTGCCGCACGAACCAAGACCGAAAAAAGCGCGCCAAGTTCGGTCGCATGTGAAAGTTTTGCTGACAGTTTTCTTCGATTGCAGGGGCGTGGTGCATCATGAGTTCTTGCCACAGGGAAGAACGGTCAATAAGGAATATTACCTGCAAGTTATGCGCAATTTGCGCGAAGCAATCCGCCAGAAACGCCCGGATTTGTGGAAGAACAAAAATTAGCTTTTGCACCACGATAACGCCCCTGCTCACTCATCGTTGCTTGTGCGCGACTTTTCGGCCAAAAACAACACACTTATGATGCCGCAGCCACCGTATTCCCCAGATCTGGCCCCCTGTGACTTTTTCTTGTTCCCTAAACTGAAGAGGCCCATGAAAGGACGACGTTACGCTTCTCTTGACGAGATAAAGACGGCATCGAAGGAGGAGCTGAACAAGATACAAAAAAATTATTTTTTGAAGTGCTTCGAAGATTGGAAAAACCGTTGGCACAAGTGTATAATATCTCATGGGGATTACTTTGAAGGGGACAAAATAGATATTCATGAATAAATAAATAATTTTTGAAAAAACACAAAATTCGCGATACTTTTTGAACACATCTCGTATAACAGTACATTGGGAGCATTATTAAGATGTAGTCGTGAACTGTGGCAGCCTCCGTGGTGTGGTGGTTGTGTGCAAACCTTAAACACCGAAGGTCCCACGTTCAAATAACGGGACAGTGAAAGCAACTGTTTGAAAAAAGGTGATTTTAAAACAGGGTCGCTCTCGTCAGTGGTCGGCAAAAGCTTCACAGAAAAAATTCATATACTTTAGCAGGAAAAATTATAAGCAGAACACTACAAAATTAGAAGAGAATCTCGATACTAATCTCCTCGGAGATATGTTGTGCCAAATTATTATTATTAGTGGTGAACCGTGACGCTGCAAAAACCGCTTGCTCATGTGTTATATATTTGTTATATTAGAGTGCTCGCATAGTACTCCTTTGCAATGCATTAGCGGGCTAACCTCATTTTATTACAACCCAATCTTTGCGAAGGCTATTGGGCTGAGTTATCAAGAAATATAAAACTAATTATAAAATAAATGAAATCGCACAAGTTAGAATAGAGAGCAGTTTGGAAACATTTTTTTGTTTATTTTGATTTTTCTTGAATTTTTTTATCATAAAAAATAATGATTGTTTTATAAAAATAATCATTAAAACCCGAAAACAATGGGTAATGAATCATTTGTATGCTTTTCCAAAAATTAATCAATCAATCCGGGCATCATAACGCGTAACGAAGCCTCGCACGATCGCATCTTTCTAGTAGTATATGAAAACACATTTTATTTTTATCTTGAAATAAGTAAAAATGGTAAGCTGTTACATTAGTTCCTTTCATTAACAATAAAATATTACTGGAACTTACGAATTCTTGTCATATGTACATATGATCAAACAAAGTCCAAAATTGTTGAATGACAAGATCTAGGACACCATTGAATTTATTGGAGTGTAATTTGTTTTTAAATAATCTTGCCGATTATCACTACAATCATACCTACTCAAAATAAAGATTAGCCTATCCATTTTTAAAAATCATTGTATTTTACCCGTTTTATTACTGAAAAATATTTGGTTGGTGAATATTATACATTTTGCGATGAGAAAGTCAAGATTGTAGGATTCTTAAATTATTTAGAAGAAATTTATAGAAAATAAAAATGTTCCATATTTAGGACGTACATCATGGTAACGGCACACAACAGGCATTTTATGAGAGCGCCGATGTTCTCTATTTGTCCATACACCGGCATGATGATGGTAATTTTTTCCCCGGCACTGGCGGCTCAACTGAGGTAAGAATTTCAAAATACATTTGAATACAATACATTATGTATGAAAATGTGTATGTACTTTTTTTGTAGTGTGGTGTAGGCGCAGGCGTTGGTTTTAATGTAAACATTTCTTGGTCGGGTTCATTAGATCCACCATTAGGTGATGCAGAATATATTGCTGCATTTCGTACAATTGTGATGCCTATTGCAAAAAGTTTTAATCCAGATATTATTTTGGTGTCGGCTGGTTTTGATGCAGCTGCCGGTCATCCGCCACCTTTGGGCGGTTACTTGATTTCACCAGCTTGTTTTGGTTTTATGACGCGTGAACTTATGCAATTGGCCGATGGTAAAGTGGTGTTGGCGCTGGAGGGTGGCTATGATTTGGCTGCAATTTGTGATTCTGCTCAAGAATGTGTACGTGCGTTACTCTGCGATCCATTGTCTGCGATACCCGAAAGTGAACTCAATAGACAACCATGCCAAAATGCGATAGACACATTGCAGAAGACAATAGCTATTCAGGTAAGTTACAATTGGCATATCTTATATATAAATAGACAAGATGAATGCAATGTAGAACCGTTTTCTGCTAAACTATAATTCTAAGGTATACAAATTATATATGTATAGATAGGAAATTTTGAGGTGTACTTTTATCCGTAAATAAAAAATTTTAATCATTTTAATATAAAAAATTTAACATAAAAGTCACACCACTACACATTTACTTATTCACACTATAGACACGCTGTGTGTGTGTACTTGCTTTTTGTGTACTATGCTGAATCGTGAGCATGGCCGAGGAGTTGCTTTGTAGGAAAAAATTGAGAGAGTAGTGTGAGTAGACTTGCCATGCATGTTTTTGTGTTATTCGTGTGGTCGGCTCTCACTGTGAGTGCGAAGAGTTGGTAGTGGACCAATGAAAAATAAGTATTCGCACTATAGATAGTCTGTTGTGTCATGCATTTTTGCTTTAGTTGTTGTTATTGTATTGATTACTGGCTACGATGCCCAGTGTCAGCTGCTCTCCTGAGAGCACGAAAAGTTGCTTTGTTGGATACATTAAACAAGCAATGTAAAATATGAGCAAATATGTAAAATTCATTGCTGATACCTACAAACAGGGTTTACAAAAATAAAATGAATGATTACTCATAAAGAGTATTAAACACCGAAGAAAATTAAAGGAAAATAGAGGAAAGGAAAAGAATTGAAAGGAAGGAAAATTAAAGGAATGGAAGGAAAGGGAAGGGAATGGAAAGGAAGGAAAATTAAAGGAAAGAAAGGAATGGTAAAATTAATTAATTCTTTTAAGCCGTACAAGTCACCCGGGCCTGATGGCATAACTCCTGTGCAACTACAGAGATCGCTGGGGATTTCTTGTAGCTGGCTGGCTCCCATCTACGCCAACTGCTTGAGGTTGGGCTATATCCCCGCCTCTTGGAATATAGTCAAGGTTACCTTTATTCCAAAGGCGGGGAGGTGCTCTCACGTATCTCCCAAGGACTTCAGGCCAATCAGTCTCTCCTCGTTTCTTTTAAAAACGTTGGAGCGGCTGATTGACCTGCATATACGCAGCAGGGTCCCTAGGGAGCGTTTTTCGGCTTCGCAACATGCTTACTGCAAAGGCAGATCAACTGAAACAGCGCTTCACTCCGTTGTAAAACTAATAGAGGGGTCTTTCCAGCACAAAGAATTCGTGCTGGGGGCCTTTCTGGATATCGAAGGAGCGTTCAATAATGTTTTGCCTTCTGCCATCGTACGGGGCTTAGCAAGCCTAGGAGTTGAACCAAGCTTGATAGAATTTATCAGCAGATTACTCTGTGGCAGGATTGTCAGGGCGGAGTGGGGAGGTGCTGGGGCTCAGAGAGGGGTGAAAAGGGTCACGGCGCAAGGAGGTGTTCTTTCTCCACTTCTCTGGGTCATTGTAGTCAACGGCTTGCTCCAGGACCTCGAGCGTAGGGGCTGTCAAGTGATAGCCTATGCGGACGACCTAGCAATCCTCGTCAGGGGAAAGTTTCTTAGTACCGTAAGGAATGTTCTGCAAGGGTATCTGGGTATTGTAACAGAGTGGTCCGAATCTTGTGGACTGGCTGTTAACCCAGGTAAAACGGAACTAGTCCTCTTCACGAGAAGGTATAAGATTGATGATTTTGTACTACCCTCTATTGGGGGGGTACCGCTGGTGCTTTCTGAAAAGGTTAAGTACCTAGGTGTTATTCTGGACAGGAAGCTGTCCTGGAAGCTGAATGTAGAGGATAGAGCTAGGAAAGCTTCGGTCGCTCTGTATTGCTGCAGAGGGGCCATCGGCAAACGATGGGGTCTCTCTCCTAGGGTGGTTTATTGGTTATATGAGATGGTAGTGAAACCTATCCTATTTTATGGGGTATTGGTCTGGTGGGGCGCACTAGACACGGCTTCCACCACGAAAAAGATGGTCACGGTGCAGCGAATGGCCATGGTTGGGATCAGTGGGGCCATGCGCACCACTCCTACCCTGGCATTGAACGTTATGCTCAATCTGCACCCAGTTGACCTTGTAGAAAAAATAGGCGCAGCTCGGGCTGCAATTAGGCTCCGAGACGCTGGTTATAGGCTTGTGCAGTATGGCCATTCCAATATACTATCGGGCTTTGATTTTATTCCCAATAGAACAGATTACTGTGCGCCGACCTCTTCTCCGGCGAAGGGTTTTTCGACTTACATTCCCGCAAGGGACGAGTGGACAGGCGGAGAACCTATCTGGGGGGAGGCCTTGGCGAATCTGTTTACGGACTGGATGGATGTGTTGGGGGGGGTGTATACTGTCAGGAACTCGGGATTAGCACGAAATTTAGGCTACCTGATCATTGTAGCGTTTTCCAAGCGGAGGTTGCCGCCATTAAGGATGCGGTAGATGGGATGCTGTCGAGCGCATTCACTGTCAAGGAGTTCAACATCTACTCCGACAGTCAAGCGGCAATTAGGGCGCTGAGTGCAGGCAACGTTCGATCGAGGACAGTGAGCGACTGTCTGGAATCGCTTGCGGTTGCGTCCAACTACTTCAAAATAAAAATCATTTGGGTGCCTGGCCACTGTGATATTCCCGGCAATTGCCATGCGGATCTCTTGGCCAGAGCTGGCACGCGTGACACAGATGTGGCTGACTCCAGTACACTGGGTATTCCCCTTACCACCTGTAGTTTGCTTCTGGGCAGGTGGGCTTCGGAACAGTTAAGCAAACGCTGGGCTGACACCACCTCATGTCAGGTGTCGAAGTCCTTCTGGCCAGTAGTTGACTCCGGGCGGTCAGTGGAATTACTTAGGTTCCCCAAGTTACATCTTTCCATGATGATAGGGGTGTTGACGGGGCACTGTCCGATGGGGTCCATGCGGTGCGGTTAAATATTCTTGAAGACCCAAGCTGCGTAAGCTGCATGGAGGACGACGAGGTGGAATCATCAAGTCATTTCATGCTCACTTGTCCAGCGTTTGCTAGGACTAGGCGCAGGTATCTCGGTTCGGATGTTCTTAGGTCTCCGGAAGACGTGTCGAAAATCGATGTGTCCCAAATCCGGAGTTTTATTGTCGCTACGCAGCCGTTTAGAATGTGGTATCACAACGGACCTTCAAAGTGTCCAAGTGAGCGGCCCACCTAGTGGGCTGCTACCACCTAACCTAACCTAAGGAATGGTAAGGAAATGAAAGGAAGGGAAGGGAAAGGGAATTAAAGGAAAGGTAAGAAAACGAAGGGGAAAGAAAGAAAATAAAAGGAAGGGAAGGGAAAGGAAAAGAAGTTTGAGGAAAGTAAAAAATAAAATAAGAGAGTAAAAAAAGAAATCAAGGAAAATAAAAATATGTTAGAGGAAAGGAACGACATAGAAAGGAAGAAAAAAAGGCGGATAAAACATACCTACAGCAAAAATATAAAATAAAATAAAGTTTATTGGTTGAATTTCAACCACTGGGCGAACTCTAGTATGTATAAAATTATAAACTTTGCTTTTCGAAACGCTCTTGTTAAAACAGTGCAAACAAACGCTGTTTTTGAAGTAAATTCATATCCTTCCATTCACTGTTGTCAAAGTTAAACGTAAAATAGTCCATAGTTTCATTTCATATTATGGCATTGCGGCACCTAAAGGAACAATCCCCCAAATCTACGGGAAAAAAAAAAATCAAAAATAGATGTTTTTAAATTGTTAGAGTAGCGACAAAAACACTCCCCTAAGGTTTTGAGGAGTGTTGTTGAAAGGGACAGTCATTTGCCGGATATGAACTCCCTTGCGGTACATGCCCGACTGTCGCGGGAGCGATGACCAGTGCAACCTTTAAGGTCATGTGATGAGTTGCACGTCATTACCTTTGTGCATTATAGTATCCTCTTACGACCGGTATACCTATGACCCCTGCGGATTAGGGGGTTGTTATATTGTTGCCCCCTATGACCCCTGCGGATTAGGAGGCAACAATATAACAATCCCCAAAACCTTCGGGAGTGTTTTTGTTGCTAAAAACAACAACAATAACTGGTATGCATACCTCGGGACGTAACAAATTAGACAGGGTTGCACTGAAATTACAGCCCTTGGCCGAGTAAAAAAAACCCGGGTCATTCCGGTATGTAGAACCGGCTATTGTGGGAACGCACGACAACCGTCCTTAGGGTTAACTATAAACAAAACTTAAAACGCAAAATATAATATATATGAAAGGCTGGGAATAAAAAGTAAAGTTATTTTTCATGTATGTAAGTAAAAGGGAAACTTATAAAATGTTCAATAAAAAGGGGTACAAACAAAAGTGTTCCATAAAAGGTAGACAAATCGTTATTACCACTAAAAGGTAGAAGTATCGTTTATTGTTTAGCAAGATATTTCTACCTTTTAATGGAAAAAACCATTTGTCTACCTTTTATTGAACAATTTTTTTTTGTATCCCTTTTAATTAAATAAAAATAAGTTTACTTTTTACTTTCAGCCTTCCATATATAGTTAACCCTGAGGACGGTGAGAATATCGAACCTCAAACCTACAAAATAAAAAGTTAAATAGAGTAGAAAGGTCGCCAAAACTAAGATAAAAAAAATATTTTTTTTTTATAGCTACAACACTGGCCATGTGTACGCCGCTTGGCTCACACTGTCGGCTTATCCGCTATTGAGGCATTGAAAATTGAAAGAGATGAATCGGATACTATCACGGCCATGGCAGGTCTGTCAATGCAGTCTATGAATAGGTATACAATTATTATAACATACATACACACGTTTCGTATTTATAAACTTATTAAAATTTTCAGAACTTTGTCGCGTGATGACTCAGAAGAACCAATGGACCAAGACGAAGCAAAGTAATTTAAAAAATCAAAATCGAATTGAACGAGCATTGTGTTTTCTTGTTTTGACATAATTTTGTCGCCGCTAACCGGCTTATGCATAATACTTATATATGGTTACTAGCCAAAGGCAATAAACGCGGTAGACATAGTAATGTATCAATAATTCCAAAATGGGATTTAAAGCGATTGTGGAAATGTATGTATATGTTACTTGTCTGTGAAGAGAATGTGAAACTAGAAGAGATATTCATTTTGGTTTTTTAATATTATTTAATAACGTATATTAGTTGAATGCAAAAAGTATAAAAAAAAAGTATGTATGTAAGTGGGCTTTCTGTCACAGCATTTATGTGTAGATGATTGTTTTTCACTGTGAGAGTGTCTTTTTTATGTATACGATGTATGTACTTAGTTGGTTCATTGCTAAGCTTACAAAAATGGTGAATAAAAGTGTAAGTACATATGTACATAAGCAGTACAAATGTAAGTATGCATATACAAATGCTATATAAAACAAAATGATTGCAACATGAACATGTTAGAGTTAATTCAAAAGTACTCGAAACGTTTTTATATTAATGCAATTTAGCTAAACACGTTTATGCCTTGTAATCGTATGAACACTGCAAACTTGTATATAAGCCCGATTTATCTAGAAATTTACGCAAATACGAGGTATTCATGCGTTTAGGTGAATATCCTTATTAGTTTGTGTATGATTATATTCATTAATTACAAGAAGATTAAATATAATGAGATCATGATAATCGGCCTAAATGACTTTTAGTCACGCTGCTCAGTGGCATTTAAACATTAGTTTTACAAGTATTTGGCGGTATCGATACCAAAAGTACTAACTGCTCTATTCTCAAAAGTATCGACAGTACTCGATTTTTAAAAGCATCGGTTATGAGTGTTTACTCAATGCCGCAGATGCGAATCTACTAGGCAATTCTGGATAAGAGAGTTGAAAGTCTTACGAAAGACTATTTTGAGGTGAAAAACTGTTGTCAGAAATACCCGGTTACAGTTCAAAAGGGAAATTTTACAAATTGTTTTTTTTTTTTAATTTATTTACATTGACTAATTCAAATGAATTAAAAAGAAATGTTTTAAAAAGACGTATTTGAATTTCGAATCGATTAATACCCCACGCAGACATTTCGTCGGCTACCGTAAGAGGGCGATTAGGAGTTTTATGTTTTATACGAATACATTTTTAATTCATTTGAATTAGTCAGTGTTAGGAGAACTTTTTGAATAAATTTAAAATTTCATAAAAAGTATCTTTAAAGTACGGCATTATTAAAAGATTCACTACCGAAGTACTTGATACTGCCAAACACTAGTTTTTACGACTATTAGCTGTTACATCGATTGTAATGGTCCATCTAGCTGGTTGTTTAATAGGTTTTTATTTAAATCTATTAAGTAAGCCGGTCCTCATATGTATTGTAATACGTTTTTAATTGTTGTTGTTGTTGTTGTAACGACAAAAACATTCCCCGAAGGTTTTGGGGGTTGCTGTCGAACTGACAGTCCTTGGCCGGATATGAATCCGGTACGCTCCGGTACTCCCATGCGGTACTGCCCGACTGTCGTGGTAGCGATTTGGTATGACCAGTGGAACCTTCTAGGTCATGTCACCCCTCCTTCCGTAAGGAAGGTGAGATGGGTAATGAGAGGTGAGAGGCATCATATCCGTAGATCAACCATCGAGTTGCACGTCATTACCTTTGTGCATATTAGTCGCCTCTTACGACCGGTATGCCTACCTCGGGCATATTCTAAACCCCTAACCCGCAGGGGTTACGTTTACGTTTTTAATTCAAATGTATGTATGTAAAATAAATTGTAGAGAACATTTTCATGATAGCATCAGTTATGTAATACATTTTTAGTACTATTTGAAATCATCAATAGTGTAATGCTAAATAGAAAATCCATGTGATAAAGAACAAATAAGTTGGAAACATAGTTCTTAAAAACAAATACATACATACATTTATACTTTAAATAAGTTTTAGTGGAAAAAAGTTAATGGCCAAACCTACATATTATGTGTCAATGTAAAAGTTAAATTTAGTTTTAACTTATTGTTTTCCTTTCGCAGGAAGTAAAATATTTTTACTTTTATTTTATATTAACTACCACCAAAACGGAATAGAGAATACATTATGTAGGAATATGTTAATGTTAGATATGTTATAGCATGTTCAATGCAATTGAACGTGTTTATATGAACTTCTTGTGTATGTTATAATGAATACCTTTAAACAAATGTATATCTGCACCTATGGCTAAGTATAGTACATTTAATGTTATTTGATAAGTAAGAAATAACTTTTAATACATAATGTGTATATATGCTTGTAAGCATATGCATGAAATGTATAATATTTTTACGTATGCATAAGTGGGCATTTAATGTAATCTATGCTGTTTTACACACGCTTCAAAACTAAACAATAACACAAAAATAAACACAAAATGAATTGAGCCATTACAAGCCCTAGCATGTTAAAATAAAGTTTGTCATACTAAATTAAAATTTGAAGTAATTACCATAATAAACTGTTGAAACGCATACATGTATGTAAATTATGTTTCGACCAAATCCCTGAAATGGCATGCTGTTGTTTCACATATTTTCGGTTGGTTCTCTTTTTGAAAGAGGTCACCAATTTATTGATTAATTTTACATTAGGGCACACAAGTTTTGGGTCGAGCTTTTCATTTTACTTCAAATTGGTACCTCCTACGTAGAGATGCCACGAGCTATTTTTTTCATGATTTGCTATTATATTACTCACAAAGGTCCACACATTAGTCGATAACTCCGAAACCGATCGAGTTATCGAAAAAGGGGTATCTTAAATTTCAAGTTAGATGTAAAGTAATGCAGCTGTGAGGCATCGATCTGTTACAATTTAGTTATATGTAAAGATGACGAGCTGTAACTTGTAACCCGTGAAAAGTACTAAGTGCTGCGAAATATTCGACTGCCGAATATTCGTTATTCGGCCAAATAAGTATTCGTGGCATCTCGACTCCTAGGTTTTATGCTCACTCCAAATACCAAGGCTTTTTTTTACTGAATAGCTTGAGATGATAAAAATGCAGCAGCCCATCACATTTATTACTTCTACGTAGTAACTACCCTGCAGAAAATTCGACTAACTCGGAAGTAACCTTGAGCTAAACCATTTGACGACAGCACTTTTCTACTTTTACAGAATCCACTATTACATGCCGATGTCCTTGACGGTTGTCGACGGTGCATTATTTGGAAACTCAATCTGAACGTTCCCATGCGAAAAGTTCTAAGATAGCTTCGATTTGGCTAGTTTCCAACTTGTTCCTTTCCGGATAGTTTAGTGGTAGCTCTTGTTGTGTACGAGTAAGTGTCGATATATTCTGGTCAACTGAGCCGCTGATGTTTTTATCGCTGCGCAGTAGGTCCCGCCAACTTGTAGGAAAAATTAGAAGCAGCACACCACAAATTGGTAGATTAAGCTCGGCTTAATCAGCAGAAAAATAGGCATGCCAATTAGAGGCATCCATAAAGTACCGTATAATAATTCAAAACAAAGAAGCACATTGGTAAGTGCTCATGATTAGTTAATAAGTTTTATACCTTCTTTACAAGCAAAATGTAATACATAAAGACTTGCATGGTCGAAACTGTTATATCGCACTCGGATTTGTGCTAATTTATCTATATAGATGTTCGTCAAGCTACTTTCTAATTTAATAACGCTGTAAACTTTGTATGAATACTAAAAACCTAAAACTCAAAATGTAATATTCTGTTCGGTTAATCGATTCGACAGAAATCGACCTGTATAAAGCCAACTTGAAGGACCCATGGGAAAAATTATCAAGTGGTAGCAGCTCAAGCCATATATATTTGCTATGTATTTCAAAATCTGAAAAAAGTAGGTAAGTGGAAAGACCTAGGACAAATTATGGATCCCAAAAATTTGGGGGAGTGTTTTTGTAGCTACACAAACAAACAAATGGCCGTATGTGCTATCAAACTATAATTTTCGTATGTATGTAGTAGCGATACTACATCTTGTACAGTATTGAAATCGGTATGGCGAAAAAAGTGAGCAATTTTGTTCGAAGAGGTTACTTTTTCAGCATGTTGAAATTGTTCCTTCGTATAGGTGTGAGCTCTTGGGCCCTGTATACTTTTAAGCACTTCTTGTTGGTGTTAATACAAATTTGTGGTTGCAAACCATGGTTGGAATCAGAGTTTCACTACGGTTAGTCATGGTTGGTAGGGTAGAGTTCGGGTTATAAGGAGAACAGCGCCTAAACTATACGCCATCATACTTAAAGGTTAAGCAGTTGCGAGTTTACGAGTACGATGTTTCGCCGGCCTTAGTTGCATCCTGTATCATGAGTTGCAGGCCAAAAGTTGCTGACATTGGCAAAACCCTAATCACACAAAAATATTGGCTTTTGGTTGTGATTTGATTCAAATTAATAGTATCGAATTTATTTAATACTGAAACTGATAATTAATTGGTTTGTCTAATGTTTAGAGATCAGATTTACATGCAGAATCGTGCGCCTAAAAATATGTTAATTCTGTATTTTAATTTAATTCATTTTAATAAAGTGTCGAATATTCTCACAGTGGAATGCCTCGTCAATTAAGGTGGCAAAAACTTTAAATTATATTTGTTGTTAAAAATTATATTGGTTGTTTAAGCTTGCTCAATTTCTTTTAACATCAGAGAGTGCTGTAAAAACGAAAAATGCGGAATAGAAAATGATAAGAAAGATTTAACGAAATTTCGTGTAAAAAGTGATAATGCTGTTTATTAATTCTTGTTAACAAGTACGAGTATGCGTACAAAATGTGTGCTACTTTATTTCCATAAAATTATTTACAAAATACGTGGTTACGAATTTAAAGTGCAGCTTTAGCCGCCAGAATATAAAAAGTGCATGAAAGTTACCAAGTTATTTCTTTGCCGGTAAAAAGAATGTTGTTATCACACTAGAATCAGGGCGTTAAACTCTAACGAAGTACATAAATAAGCTATTTATTGAAGGTGAAATTAATATTTTTATTCATATTTGCTGAGACAAATTTTAAAATAGCTATATGTGACCTGGTCTACGGAAAGGGGGCTTAGGTGTCAAAAAATCAATTTTCACTTTTTAGTTGATTCGGATGGAAGATGAGATGCTTTTTCACGTGGTAGAATCCAAAAAGTCAAAACTTGTTTGAAAGTTCCCTCTGAAAAAAAGACGAATGAAAACAAGACAGCAGCTGCGCAGTATTAGAGTAAACGTCACTTCTTCAGTGTTACTTTTTTAAATGTTCCACACTAGCAACTTACACGATGAACTATAATAATATTCCGACCAAAAACAACACTTACTGGACGTCCTTGAAGCCTCTGGAAAGGAGAACAATTAATGAGATAACGAGAAACTGACGAAACGAGTTGTTTATTTTTAACAGCTGTTTCCCAGAAAACTAGTTTTCGCACGTTAGCTCCCTTTTCGTAGACCAGGTCACATATACGAAAAAAAACCCCAACTTATTTATGTATGTGCAAATAAGCAAATGTATATAAACTGAGCCCTAATAAGATATTCCATATACTATCTATTGATTGCGGTGCAATTCATGATGCAGGTTTACTATTTTAATTTTGTTATATCTTTGTTGAAATAAGCCAGCAATTCCGGCCCGGTCGCGTAAACTTGCCATTTCATCCAAACTCTACTAAGGTTATAATAATTATAGCAAAATTGAGCAGGGACTTTTCATAACAATACATTTTTTGCCACCTAAATTGATCGAACATCCCACTGTGTAACAATTAATCTCCTAGTAAAATTTTAAATGCACCACTGATCAAACTTATAGGAAGTGCATTCTTTAAGCCACAAGATTTTCAATACAAACCCGATCTTTACTCATAACTGTGAAAAAATTACAATCCAAAGCACTTTTCTACCGTTTGTACTCGTACAAGTACTGTTATAACTCATAATATAAACAATCGGAACTGAAATCGAAAGTTCCGACATTTCAGAAGTGTGATTGAAGTAAATTGGTATCATAAGTTTTCATGGGCGGATTTTCTCCTGCTGGTCTGGATAACATGGACTGCTTTCTATTTTCGAAAGTATTTAGTAAAAAGTTCTGCAAAGAAACCCATAGCGAAGATTATTTCTGAATGCACGGGCCATATATTCCTATCGCATACATGTCGAAGTCATCACCAATAATTTCTTTTGTCAATCGGCAATCTTCATCAACTGCAAACTTCACCACGCTGAAAATTTTTTTTTTCATTTTCGACCTCTGTAGATTATGTATATTACGTCTGAAATCTTTCTTCCCTATAGCACCGGCGATTATACATCAAGATTGACTGTGATTTTATATGTGTTAGTGCAGTCGGCCGTCCTCGTGTTATCCTACTTACGTTCGGCTGTCGTTGTGTCTCTGCCGGCATTGATTGGTGAAAGCGCAGCACAACATTACCACAATGCTCGTCAATCATGACACGACACTATCAACTTAACCAGGTGTCAAATACAAAAAATTCAATATTTTAGATTTTCGTAAATCAACACCGCTAGAGACACGACAGGCGAATGGAAATAGGTGTGACGCCAGGCAGCTGTGTATACTAACCACATAAAAACTATTAAGTCAATCTTAATGCATAATAGCGATTCTGAACATCAAACAAAGCTCGGCAGCCGTTTCTTCTCTCTGCCAACTGGCGCCAATTTAAAACACTATTATTATTAAATTTTTAAAAATTATATATTTTTACTTTGGACACAATTCATAGCAATCAAATCGCATATGATTCATATTTATAAAAAAAAAGTTTTATAGGTTTTTTTTTAATTTAAAAATATACATTATCAATAAAACTATTCGTCCTTATACTGTCATTGTTGTATTTTCGTTTGATATTTATTTTATTGCTTAATACAAACTAGCATAATAAAGTATTACCCTTAGGATATAGTGTAATGCTTAAATAAAAATATAAATAACTGTTTTGAAAAATACAATGAGTCAGGTATTAAAAAAAATATTGAATAAAACTAGCAAGAGCACAAAAGAAGATGTAGTAGTATACGTACAATATATATATGACACAATAAATTGTAATAAATTTCAATAATGCGTAACAATAAAACGTATAAGCAAACATATAACAGTTTATATGTATGCAACTATGAAAAAATATTATCGATATTCTCATAGATGTTAAATAAACTTAAAATGTACCTTAATGTGAAGCTGTGCAAATTATGTTAAGTGAAAATATTTAATTGTTATTATAACAAAGTACACTATCTCGTATGTACGTAATTGATTTGGTTCGTTTTACATACATTACATACTTTAAATACAAAAAAATAATTATAAAAGGGCCATTTATAAACTGTGAAATTCTTGTCTTACATAAAATGCGTACATCATACAAATAGATTTATTATATATTCTTAAACATGCATGTAAGTATATGTGCTACATATAAATACATATATACTTATATTCTACTCATGCTCAATGTTGTTTGAAAAATTTAGTTTTTTACGGCTGCATTAAATGTACACTATGCGCATCTTGTATCAGTTGGGATAATTTTTGTGAAAATGTTGGGATGTCCTGTTGAAATAAAAATAAAAAATTACTGTTAAAAATATAAACTATGTGTTGGGTCACTTTATTTATTCATGCGTGAGCCTCACCCTCCAAAATGCCATTTATAAGTATACAATTTTCAAAGATTCTAACTGGAAAGTCAAGCTTTTTATAAGCCCACTGCTACTCGCCAAAAGACGTAAACTAAAAACCTCAAAAAATACTTTTCGAACCAAAACGCTGCAATCATACCTGTTATGATTTGAAGGTTGAGTGCGTAAAAACATTTGAGTCACGTAAAAACATTTGCGAACATCCATTGTTTATTTCACATGTTTTCTGATGGATTGTAACTGAGTCATTCCAGAAAAGGACTGATAATAATCCTTAATACTACCCATACCTTCGGGATATCGGAGAACCATCACAAAACGGGAAATATATTCCTTTCGGACGTTTAAATGAGCTCAAAATGAACGCAAGCTGAAAGCTGAGTAAGAGATTACCCTATCTCATTAAACGATCGAACAAGTTCAAAACTGGCCTATTTTAACGTAAATTCAATGCATTTTCAGCAGAGATAGGGCGCTTTGAATCAAATTTTGAGATAGGCGGGCATGTTCTGAAATTCACTTTCGAGTGAAACTGTATGTTGAGCCTATGTAAATTTGACGGTTAAAATAATCGAATCCGAGTGAAAGTGAAATGCAGAACATGCCTGAGGAAATTTTTGTAAAGAAACTATTAAATAGGGTAATAGTGCACTTCCAAATCAGGACTCTTTTATGGAGATTAATCATTGTAATAAATTCTTTCAAAATCAACTTGTCCTTGGGTAAACTAATTTAAAAAATATATTTTTTTAAAATTTAATTTCTTAAAATTAAATACATACGTTTTTTGGAGAGCTGCCCTAGTACACATACATATGCCACTTACAGTTGATAAACAGATCATATCCAAATATTTCGGATTTAAAGGAAATCCAGCCGTCACGAAACTATCCCGTAATTTTAAATTGTCTACTTGTCCCATAGCATAAAGTACATTTGCCAATAAGTCAAAATGCAATGAGCCTTCGCCCGACAATAATATACTTATAAGTGCACGTTGAAATGATACGAGGAGACTGTCTTGGAAGAGAGCGCGTTGGAATAAACGCCAACGTTCATTTACTGCCTGCATCGATAGCAACACCTTACGCACTAAATTTGGATCATTTCCAGATACTAGCACTTGGCCATAGGAATTTAGTATTGGCATAAAATGTTCCGGATGTAAATTTTCACTACTACTTTGTAATAGCGAACCGTTGTACTGCATATGCGGTTTGTAGAAATACTGCCACTTATGTAACAAAACACTTCAATGCCGAAAGAAAATTATACAAAATATCCCAAACAAATTTTTTAACATTTAAATTGAATTTTGAATTTAATGTATAACTAAGTATTTACTCACCTATCGAAAAGAGCATAGACCATGCTGCTCACATCTGTACCATCGAGTAAGCTGGAGTCATGTTGTTGCAAAAGTGGCAAAACATGCTCAATTGTAAAATTTAAAATGGAAGGTAACATGGTAGTCCATGTATTTCCCGGCTGTTGCACGATTATTTGGAACATTTGCAATATTTTCTCCAACACAGTCAATTGATTAAGATTTAGTTGTTCTCTGTAAAAAAGCAAAAATCATTAGAACCATTTTAGTGAAATTGTGTTTTGAAAATCACATAAAACACTCACCTGCTGCATACAGTTATGTAGAGTGTTATCATATCTTTGATAAATTGCGGTCCAAATTGATTTAACAAGCTACGTAATATACTTAAACTAAACTCGGCTGCTGAGATAGAGATCGCACTGCTGCATATACCGAAATTGTTGAAAACCATTAATGCTTTTGTGATGATTGGCTAATATGGAAGAAAAATTAAAATAAAAGATGTGAATAAACATGAATGGCTTACCTACATAGTATATTTACAAGGGGGTGTTCTGACGGCGGATTGTTATTGCTGATAACTCTATAGGACCTGTAAGAAAGTCCTAAATTCGGGTAGAACCGAACATTAAATACACAACTAGAGTTATGAGGTGCAGGACGGGTCACAACACCAAACTACTTTTAAATAATATAGGACATTTTCATAAAAATGTATGCAAAAGTTAGCATGCTCGCCAGACCACTTCGCTCATTCCACTGGGTATACTCTATTATAAGAACTAAATATTATCAGATACGGAACTGAGTTATGATGGAGCAAACTGTCAATCAAAAGCGTATGAAATCAGCTTGCCAAACTTCAAAGAACAAATACAGCGTGCTTCCCTGCAACGCCTTCCCTGCTATGATTTCCGCTTTTATACATGGCCCTTAAGGTGTGGCTATCATTCTATATCGGGCATTGCCAATAGCAACTGCTTAGCCGTTCGAGAACAAAACCAAACTGGACAAGGGATGACGGAAAATCGTTCCAACAAAAATCAGTTTGATTTAAATATCTCGATACTTATTCAAGTTATCGTGTGCAAGGACGGACGAACTTTGGTGTATGGAACTCTGCATATATCTACATTCCTTTATGCTGTGCACTTGTAGAAAATCATTCTATCGAGACTACCGATAGTAGGGGAAGAAGCTATCGCTTAGCATCAAAAGTTTGCGAAATCTGCCGCCTTCCCTAAAACCATATTTGCACCAATTTAAAATGACTGATTGGCTACAACAATTTATGCATAAACAAATATTTACCTTGAAAGCATTTGCCAACATATCTTTTGTCGAGTTGCATGAGTCTTTGAAGTATTCTAAAACCTCACTAAAAATACCCAAAATATTCGGCATGACTGATGAAATTTTCGAAACTGATGCTTGGGTATCAAGTTCCAGAAGATTTTGAGCTAGACATTTTACATACTCGCAGAGCTGTAAAAAAAATTTATTAGATTAGTAATAATAAATAACTACTAATTATATATATATCACTTCTCCAGCAGTTGCTTCTGTAGTATAGGTAAATCATAGCTGATATAGAAATAAGCTACTGGAAAGTTACTGAAAAACACACATATAACCATTTTAGCTGGTCACGTAAAGAAACTTACATGATTACTTCGCCACGCATAGTCTTGTGGCTTCTGTTCGATATTTCTCCACGGCAATGCCAAGTAACCAATAAGGCTTATATATATATTGGTTATAGATTGACGCGGTAAATGCATTAATTTGGGGCCAGCCTGTATCAGTCGGGCAACGAATATGGTTTCCAAAAAACTTTTTGGTCTTATCACAGTCGAAATACAAAGCAACAATTGACCTTAAAAGACACAGCATTAAACTAAACGAAAGTTTCGCGAGTTAGAAAATAAGCATTACTTGCTGATATAGCAACTACTGGCACAACAGCAATATTATCCGGCAATAATATAATTCCGAGCGCATCAAGGAGGCAGTGTATCACTTCGTCTTGCTTCATGCTAATGGCCATCGGTAATATACTTCGTAGCGCCATTAATATTTGAGCATATCTGTAAGACAAAAAATACGACCAATAAATTGAGAATGGGTTGTGATAAGTTGTTTAGTTAGAAATTTTGTTTTACTAATAACTAATTACGAGTAAAACTAGAACCCTTTTAAAAGTATGATTGGAAATTGACTAAGGGGTTCAACATCTTAGGAACCCATTGACTCAAAATCGAAAAGTTCAACCTATCAAATCAAATCTATAAGAAAAGCTAAGGCAGTTGTCTCTAAAATGTCCTTTTCTATTCAATTAAAAACTTTTAATAATTAATTAAATTATTTAAAAAAAAAAAATTATAATAATAATAATTTTCATAAAAGTTATATTCTTGGCCTTGAGCTCGTTTATGGTCATGGATACTTTATAATAAAGATGTTGGAAAAGCAGTTTTAAAAATATATTGCCTTAGAAATAGGGGGGTTTCTTAGTACAGATGATCCTCTGGATATAGGTGAAATCTAGAACATTCAGTGGTTAATAGATTGAGTCTATTAACTCAAACTGAGAAAATTGGCACATTAATGCTTCCGGCAAAAGGGCGGCGATATATATTAACCATAAAATCTTATATCTCAACATAAATTCAAGAAATATTCAGCTGAGAAATAAATTATGGGCGGTTTTCAATAAAGTTGTGAGGAAGGACGATCCTGAACCAAAAACTGAGATTTTACATTCTTAAAACAAATTTCCTTCGTATCGGCAGCAGAATTGTGTTTTCTGGACTATTACGATATTTTTAGGATTAGTTGCTGGATACATGCATGAGGAGTATCTCTTTCTCTTTATTATCTTTCATTAAAGATTTTTAAGAAATTATTTACGGAATACTTTTCAGGATTGTATCAAAATCATGAAGGTGTATCAAGATTTGCCCACTGGTTTCGGGATCGCATCAAAATTATTTTGAAACATATCTATATTTATTTGATTGCTAGATAGAACCCGAAATAAACCCGATGAAATCCAGTAAATTTCAAAAAAATCTTTACACAATACCAAAATAATGTTGGTACAATCCCGATAACCCTATACTAAACCTTGACCCCCAATATTTTTCTTTCCCTTAACCCTATACTAAACCTTAACCCCCAATCTATTTCTTATATTATAGATTTTGTGGTTATATGGAAAGTTGTAAGCATGGTTTGTATTGTACTCTAGCAGGTCACAAGGTTGAATATGTTATCTTAACAGTTATACTTACAGACAAACAACAACATACTTACAGATAATCAAAGTCAGTCTGAAAAGTCGATTTATCAAGGTTCAATGTAGATATTTTGTTACTAGTAAAGAATTTGAGCAATGTCAATAGGTTTTCAGTGAGAAGTTTTAAATGGCTGGCTACTTCTGGACCCACTACTGGTGAATTGGCATCCAAAAGGGGCGACAAGCGCACTACTGCTTGACAAACCGTTGACAAATCCCGCAGATATTCATTGAAGGTTTGGCATTTTAATTTTCTACCCAATTCATACAGTTTACCACTATCAATATCATTTTCCAAAGAAAGTAAATATACATGAGGTCGTGTCCAATGGGCGGAAACTTGTGCGAAAACTGCATTAGGTCTCGATTCAGCAACAAGTGCGACACATTCAATGCATTGTGCCAAAAATTGCTGCCACTCCGTTTGTGTCTACAAAAAGAAGATTGTAAATATAAAAATTTAAAGAAATAAAACTATGTATGTAGAACAAAAATAATATTACTGACAGACGAACCAGGCAGACATTTTACTGTCCTAACACTGACTTTCTTGTACACAACCTCTCCTCTTTAGCTTTAGATTTCTCATTTTGAGCCCCTACATCTTTCCAGTGCTTTCAGTTTCCCTTTCCTTTCCCTGTACCCTTTCTTTCCGTTACTTTTTCCCTTTTCTAAAGATTATTTCTTAATATAAAGAATCATATATCCAAATATCCTCGTCATATGTCACTCGCCATTTTGGCAGAACGCTCCAAAACATTTGTGGAGCGTTTCTGTAGCTACCCAAACAATCTAACAAGGAACCTAAAATAACTGTCCGAAAACATACAATTGAAAACTAAAGAAATATATATATGAAATATTATAAAAGAACTGCACTCACTTCATACCAGCCCTGTTAAATTTGATTAGTAATTAGTAATCAATTAATTAGACGGTTTTTTTTTAATTGGTAATGATTATTTTAATTGTTTTTCAAGAAAAGGCAATTATTGATTGATTACGATTAGAAAAAGTCAAAAGAAATCAAAAAGAATAAAAAAATCAAAAATAACCAAAAAAGTCGGTTTGATTACTTTTGATTATTTTTTTCTTTTTCTGATTTTTTGCAGTATTGTTGATGTGTTTATTTATGTGCTTCTACAACAATACTGAAAAAAATCAAAAATAATCAGAAGTAATTAATCATTAAATGGAGTCTCAAGAAAATAATTGATCATACCGGTAATCATTACGATTAGTAACCATTATTTAACAGGTCTGCTTCATACATACATTTTCTTCCATCAATTCATTGTCTAATAGCTCTAATTCAGATTTATTAAATTGAAAAAGTATACGGCGCATTATCTCCACAACTAGTTGATACAGCACTTCATTGTACCGGTTTTGTTTTGAGCTCAGCACAAGTCCCTTCACAATTGGTGTCCATATATCCAACTTTTCCGTGAAATCAAGGGCACCATTTTCTATTGAAAAATCCAGTTACACATATATATATTGTATTCTAAAATAGCAGGCATAATATTTACTAATACAATAACTTACTTGAGATTGTGCAACAGTAAAGCGATTTAACAAAGGATTCCAATAAATCATTTTGCTGCACCATTTTCGACCAATAGCGATCGGTATAAAGACGTAAAAGTTCCCTAAACTTATCAGAATACATTTCACTTTGTTGTTTAGTAGTATTATGTTGTTCCAAAAGACCATTTACGCCCGTCATCATAGTTAAGGCATGAGGTAGGGGCTTTTGGAGATACATTAGCTCATTTAGCACAGATAATGCTGCCAATGAGATATCTGACTGTGAGGCACGCCATTGTGCTAAGTCTAATATGCTCATAAGAAAATATTCTGAAATCACTTCAGTTCGAGTCCATGATACGAGATGTTGCACACACGAAAGTAGCTCCAATAGTGAGGAGCTATGTAAATAATTGTTTAGAATAATAATTAGCTAGTATGGACATTCATATGTATTCTTTGTTTAAGCATATAAGGCATAAATATGGTGTAAAACATGTAAATAACATAAAATTAGATGAAAGACAACATACCTGAGATGATTGTCATTTGGCAGCGATGTAGTTAGGGAGTAATCCACAAGTGTATTTGGTAAGGTATGGATGTCTTTGTTGTTGATATGGCAAACCGCGATTAGTAAATATTTAGTGAGTAGGTCCAATATTTCGGGTATATACATGGATATGCTAAACACCAAACGAATTCACATTAAACATACACTCAAATACATATTATGTACTCCATACAGACTACACACAAAAAACTATAAAAAGCTTATGTTTTTAAGCTGCCATAAACCATATAATTCCTTATAGCCTAGTCTAAGAGCTAGTGAGTGGCAGACTGTATGTATTTTACCAAAGCTGATATTTTGCTTAAAGACCCTACATACCTACTTGAAATGAAAAGGGGAACCGCTTATCCCGGCGGAGATAGTTAATGGCGGTATTTAATTACACGTTCTTTGATAACAGGTTGTTGTAACGACAAAAACACTCCCCGAAGGTTTTGGAGAGTGTTGTCGAATTAACAGTCCTTGGCCGGATTTGAACCCAGTACGCTCCGGTACTCCCTTGCGGTACTGCCCGACTGTCGTGGTAGCGATTTATGATCAGTTAAACCTTCTAGGTCATTTCACCCCTCCTTCCGTAAGGAAGGATAAGATGGGTAATGAGAGGTGAGAGGCATCATATCCGTAGATCAACCATCGAGTTGCACGTCATTACCTTTGTGCATATTAGTCGCCTCTTACGACCGGTATGCCTACCTCGGGCATATTCTAAACCCCTAACCCGCAGGGGGAAACAGGTTTGGTCGTAGCGCTTCCCTATTTTATGTAAGGTATAGGACAAGCAAGGACAGATCAAGCGCAACTAGCACGGTCCTGTCATTTTGACGAGATTGGTTGAGACCGACACCTATCTGTGTGGTGATGGCGTTTACCGCGATGGTAGTGCTATGCATTTTGGGGAATCCATGCTGATGTTCGGCTAGCCGCAGGTTAGCGGTATAATAAGGGAGCAAGACCGTCTCCAGGGTCTTCACTACTGGCGAGAGGAGTGATATCGGTCGATACGACTCCCCCTCTTTGGCTGGCTTGCCGGGCTTTAGTAGTGGCACCACCTTTGCCTGTTTCCATCTTTCTGGAATGACAAATGTGGTCATGGACAGATTGAAGACGGTTGTTAGGTACCTTACTCCCTCTTCACCAAGATGTTTTAGCATCAGCATGGATATATCGTCTGGGCCAATAGATTTGGAGTTTTTGGACCCCTGTATGGCCTCCCGAACCTCTGTGGTGGTGATGGCAATGGGCGCTTGGCTGTTTCTGCGTTTGTGCGCTTCCCTGATGGCACGCCTGATTTCCTTGTCAACCGGAGGATGCAGTACAAATTGCCGGCAGAAAGCGCTCGCGCATCTCTTTGGTTTCGACTTTACCTTATCACCGAAGGTGATGGATATTTTGTCGTTAGGTTTGGTCGGATTAGACAAGGATTTAACAGTGGACCATAATTTGCCAACACCAGCAGAGAGGTTACAGGACCTTAGGTGCTCCTCCCATTTGGCGCGTTTGTGTTGATCAACTAGCCGTCTGATTTCCGCATTGAGATCTTGAATTTGGGGATTCTACCTGACGGAATATATTGATTGGAGGCTGAAGCTATGCCCATGCGAAACGCTTTTCCCCTTCTCGTACATCAGACGGGGTGGGAAGAGCAGCGAAGGTGCTCTCGGTGAAATTAAGAAAACCAACCCAGTCAGCTTTACTGAAGTTAGTGAAGGTGCGCTGCTCAGAAGTAACGAAGTCATTGGGGCGATCGATTGAGAGGACTATCGGCAAATGGTCCGATGCAAGAGTAAGCATTGGTCGCCATTCAACGCAGTTTATGAGACCTGCGCTGACAATTGTGATGTCTGGCGAACTGGAACAATTTACCGCAACTCTCGTGGGGGCGTCCCCGTTCACAGTGCAAAACGTCGAGTCGTCCATTTGTTCATCCAATTCCTGTCCCCTGCCATTAACCTGTAGGCTTGAGTACCACAGATCGTGGTGTGCGTTGAAGTCTCCGAGGATTATACGATTATCGCCTCTGAGTAACGCACTGATGTCAAGGTGGTAATCTGTCGCACAGCAGGTGGCAGGAGGTATATAAATGTTAATGATCGTCGACGTCGCCTGTCCGGACAACCATTCCTTGACGTTCCAGGAGGTTGTCCCTAGAGTCGACGTCATGCTCAAATAGACGATATTGCACAGATTGGTGAGTAATGAAGGCGAGTCCGCCCCAAGTCCTCTCTCTCGGTCACGGCGGTGGATGTTGTAGCCGTCACAAGTCCGAAGATTTGATCGGGCGATTAAATTCGTCTCCTAAATGGCAGCGAATTTGATGTTCTGTCGCTTCATGAAACTCACTATTTCACCCACTTTCCCGGTTAGACCGTTGCAGTTTATCTGTAGGACACGAAAGTGCGAAGGGGGAGAAATATTCACGCTGGGAGTCAAGCACTGGTGCGTATGCCTTGGTGGAAGCAGGCTGGGTCGCGCACTGCGTCGCACTCTAGAAGACGAGGGATCCGAAGCACCGGAAGGTGGCGAATCGGTCGACGTTGTAGGTTGCGTGGCTCGACAACATGGCGCAACGTACGTATCAGTCCACAAGTTCCTGTTTCCAAGTTGAAAACATATAAGCAGGAGACATAGGCCAAGGCAGGAGTTGCATTTGACTGATGTCGCAGGTGTATATAGTCTCAAACGACAAACAGAGCACATGGTGTAAGGGACCAGGAGCTGGTGGCTTTGGCTTACATTTGTGCTAGTGCTGGAAGAAGAAGGGGAAGTTGAAAGTGGGAGGGGGGTGGGCTGTCGCTCGGCATTGCTCACATCTGAAACAGAGGTGCTACGTAAAAAGTAGCTGTGAGCGGCTGTGTGAGGTGTTGGCGCCTGTGGGCGTGAGCGGCAGCGGGTGTTACACACTACTTGCTGGGCGTTATTAGTGCTGTTAGTCGTGGAGTCACCCCTCCTGTCGTTCAACAGTTATGAAGTGATCTTATTATTCAAAAGGTATTAGACGTAAAAACAAGTAATACCCTAAGAATGTATGGCTATAATAGTCGAATTCCAACCTTGACTGTGTGTATATATATTTTGGAAATACTTACCACGAATGAAAATAATTTTGACGTTCTGTTGTTACGCAGTCACGATTATTAACTACTTCTTCTGATGTGATGCGTAGCAGGGTAATTCCTAATACAAATTTTTCCGAGCGAATTAATTCTAAACAGTGAACTACATAACTGGGATGGTCTTCGGGGAATTCACGTTTTCCAATGAGTGCAATTAGTTGTGCGAATGTATCACGTTGCCTGCGAGGCACATTAGTTACTGACAAACTTGCATATTTATTCCACAATGTTTCACGCAGTAAAATTTTGTCAGCAGCGGTCAAATGATTCCAGCGTCGAGAAATCCAATGTTCCAAGGTTGATGTTCCAAAGAACCATAAATACTGATTTGCTTCTGTTGAAGCAGCCACTTGTAAACTTATTTGCCAAGCACTTTGTTGTCCCCTAAACGCAATTAACTCAGTTTCAATTTCACGTTTACGTGTATTATTTGTAGTAGGTTGGTGGAACTCTTGTAGCAAAACCTCAACCACAGACAAAGAAGAAGACTGAAAGAAAACTCATACTTTAAAAGGACATTGTGGTTTACAGATAAAGTAGATTAATATATTGGTGTACATACTTAAAAATCTGCTCCATACAAAAGGACTGAATGATAACGCATGTTACTCACCATTTTCAAGAGTTTCACGGTGGCTGTCACTTTGGCAAAACGTTATCAAAATGTGCAAATCTATTATTTCCGCTAAAGTTTATAAAACACTTTTATTTGTCCATAACAATTCTTCCGTTGATAATTTCCACAAAATCTTTGTCCTTTTTTACAAAAACAATGGAGAAACGAAATTGTCAAAATATACCACTAATCACGAATGCTGCTGCAGAGGTTTTGTCGTCTTGACGTTTAATTATATGCTTACCAGCGTACGCACTGCACATTTTATGGGAACTGCTTACGAACACCACCAAGTGCTAAGATTCAACAAAAATGTCGTAACGGGTATAAAAAGACGTGCCTTAATACCAGTAATGAATATACGGTAATTCTTTGCATACAACGTCAACTGCTAAAACACTTCCAAAAATACCGAGAAATGGGTAATACTTTACATCCAACGTCAACTGTAAAAACTGCACTAAAAATGTCGACATTGGTACCCAGAGACGCGTTTCGGCCCCAGGAACCCTAATCCGGGGGGGGGGGGGGAACCCATTATTTTTAGTAATTTAAAAGTTATCATCAAAGTTGAAAATTTTCCGTCATTTTCATATGGTTGTTGTAATCACAGATTAGAGTGTACCGAAAAGTGCAAAAGTGGACCGCGTAGCCGGTGTTAAACCGGCTAAGGGTTATTTTTTTGAAG
The DNA here is from genome assembly GCA_949987695.1 of Merzomyia westermanni. Taxonomy (NCBI): domain Eukaryota; kingdom Metazoa; phylum Arthropoda; class Insecta; order Diptera; family Tephritidae; genus Merzomyia; species Merzomyia westermanni. The sequence continues at coordinate 5,294,442 of OX465290.1, read as the reverse complement.
TGCGGCCCAAGTCCGCCTACGCGGAAAAGTGTTCTGCACATAAATATCTTGGATCAAGCCCTCTATTTGGGATCGGACCTGGGTCTTTTTTGGGTTTTTTGCGAATAACCTTTCACTTTTGACACCCATATTTGGATGAATATTAGCACTCGGTGAGTGTTGTAAACAATTACCCGTGTTTTGACCTCTTTATCAATAATCCGAGAGCGGAGTTTTTTAATTAGGTAATTGTTTCCTCTAAGAGATAACTGCTGAAACACTTCCAAAAATGTCACGAGACATGATTAACTAACAAAACTATTGAAAAAAAGGTACTGAAGTTTGGAAGGGAATAAGAGAAAGCTTTCTTAATCAAACTAGAATATTCTGACTGCTGTGTTCAGATTGAAAATTTATAAAAAAAAAAACAACTGAAGTTAGCTCATGGTGACAGTGTAACAGCAGAGAACGTATACATGTATACGTTCTCTGGTAACAGTGAGCCAAGTAACCAAAATAAAAAAAGTAAACGTGGTTGTTTGACAATTCGCTTGAATGTATGAGTTAAAAATTTTCATCAAATGTCGTTTGTTTTAACCCGAATAAATTTTATTTTGCTTTTTTTCTCTGCATTTAATTCCAATTTGGAAAAGGAAAAAATATTGACATTGTATTATATTAAAATACATGGTGCGCAAATCGTTTTTATTTGCACAGTGGTACTAATACGTTTTTATTGCTAATTGTTACAGGGATCGCAAATTTTCGCAATAATAGTTTTATTACTACTAAAGATATGGGAATCTAATTTTTCAACTTTGAATGCATATCATCTGCAATCATCTAGTCCTTTATACAGAAAATTACATACTCCTATCAGTAGAATTCCACCAATTTATTGAGAAAGGGAAGATTAGAAGCTATATTACGGTAAATTCAAAAACAAATGCAGTATGTATGTGACGATCGTTAGGTGTGTTCGGCGAGAATGCTTGCAAGAGTTTTATGGCCCTGCCGATTAGCACGAGGCCTAAGTAAAGAAAGAATTGAGTCAAGCTCTCCCGAAACCGCAAAAATTAAAACGGAATTTGTAAACATTTCCAACCAAAATAGCTGCTGTTGTTTTCATGCGTTAATAACAAAGTTTGAAGTTTTTATTGCTGTTTTACTTACTGACGATTGATCAGCTTTTTTCACTTGAAAATCTTACTACTGAAATCTCCCCAACAGGAACTTGCAGCTTCAGCTTTTCCCAATTAAATGTCAAATGCGTTCTGTCCCTACAAGTTTCAATAATTTTATAAAATTTTTAAGGTCCTTTAACAGAGCCATTACCTAATCAATATTTGCGCCGAAATGGGGGAACCACACTATATATAAAAAAATATATACATACATATATATTCCTTATGCTAGCATACGAGAGGTATGTGAAATAGTAACTGTAGCTTTTGTGAACTTTTCGTTTAATTGTTTTCAACGGGTTAATGAAAACAAATTACTGGCACATACGAATTACTTCACATACATATTGTCAGATAAGCATGTTGTCAGCGGCTGGCTCACCTGTTTCACTGTGCTCATGGTGGAAGCATTGCGACATACATTCATCCATACATAAACTTTGCATGTGTTTTGTTTTTTTAATTTGTGAGTTTAGTGTCAAATCGCACTAAGAAATTAGTGTACTGTCAAAATTCGAGAAAAAAATAAAAATCAGCTGGTCTAATAATACAACCTGCATTATTGGATCATGAGTTAGCCCTATCATTGTTCTTTCAGGGGTATGAACATCTGTTCCATAGTGCTGCCCATTTTCATATATTTAGATTGAGTAACTTTGGTGATGTTGGGCAAGTCCCATTTTACCATAGTCAGATATCGAGAAGAAAATTTTGAAAAAATTAGGCAGCTAATATAAATAAATTAAGAAATTTGTTAACAGTTTGCAATGGAAGGCGAAAAGATTTTAATGGCCGCAGGAGTAACGGTTGCGGCTGTTGTTGGTGCGTTTGTTTTTTGGGGACCGTCAGGTATGTATTGGACAAATATATACTGTCACTTGCATTATTTGATCCTTTAATTATTTCTGCTTATTTATATACGTACGGCCCCTTCTCTACAAATTATGTATAGGCTCTTCACGTTTGCGACAGCGACGAGGACAAATAGCCGGACTGCACAACTTCGGACAAACATGCTTCTTAAATACATTACTGCAAGCACTAGCTGCTTGTCCCCAATTCATTGCCTGGCTGCAGTTATATAACAATGTGACTTCCGATCGAAAGAGTCTGATAACTTCTCTGTTAAACACACTTGAAGTAGTAAATGGTACTCACTCTACTTTGCGTGGTGATCCATACTCTCCAGGTGCAGTAATGCGGTCTCTTCATGCTTTAGGATGGGTTATACCGCAAGAGGAGCACGATGCACATGAATTATTTCATGTAATGCTAGCGTCTTTAGAAGAAGAGGCCTTGAGGCCTAAAAAGGTTGGTTGTCTTTCAGATGCTTTGCCAGTTACGGTGGGTGGTGGTGATGGAAAGCAACAACCAGAAAGGCCATCGAGTGCTATGATGTCTGATTTCTTAAATGCCGATTACGACGAATCGACTAGTTTAACACGGCTTGTACGTTCTGAAGCGCATACACCCGATTCACCGTCATCAGTATGCGACCGCGAAATGTGTGCCAGCAATGGTGGTGCAACTGCTACTTCACCAACGGATATGATGAACTTTGATCCTTTAGCATCCCCAGTTCTGGGGGGAGAACGAGCTAGTCGGCCACTTACGGCGCACGTTACAAGGAATAATTACAATGAGGGTCTAAGTAAAAGGGTGTCTACATCATGCCGTTCACTGGAACGTTTAAGTCGTGGTCCGGGTAGAGTTTCTGTATGTATGCACATGTAATTAAAGAGGAAATATATATATGTTGATATTTCCTTTCAGATTTGGTCAGATCAAATACCTACTCAAGTACCTATACCTTTTCAAGGCGCTATGGGTACACAAATTGTTTGCAACGGTTGTGGATTCAAAGTATTTTTATTGTAAACCGCTATTTAAATATATAAATAACCAATTTTCTTTTTTAGTCCACAGTACGATATGATAAATTTGACAGCATAACACTAAATTTACCATCACAACGTCGTTCGGGTCTTAGCTTAGGACATTTGCTAAGTGAATATATTACATCTGAAGAGCTGAACGATGTAAAATGTGAATCCTGCAACGAAACCACCAATCATACAAAATCGCTAACCTTTGCCAAATTGCCAGCTTGTCTATGTATACATATTGCACGAACTGTATGGCTACCGACTGGTCAAATTTGCAAACGACAAGACTATGTACATTTTCCAGAGAGTTTATCGATGGCGCCGTACAGTTTTGTACAACCTCATTTGAACAGCCAAGTAAGTACATACGCCGTATATCATTGCCGTTTTTGCTCTGAGCTCTACATTTGTCTATCCCCCTCTATACAATTGGACTTCACTAATTTTCACATAATCATTGATATCGTTAGGCCGGCACACCATGGGGATCGACAATGTCACTTTTCTCCTCTAGTTTACCTATGAATAGTCTGGGTGGCAGTGGAAATGATTCATATATGGGTGCATTCGGTACAATGTTTCCAAAGAATCTATATCGGCTCTTAGCTGTTGTTGTTCACTCGGGCGAGGCTAGCAGTGGTCATTTTGTTACTTATAGGCGTGGAGCTTTGAGGAATGCCCATCGGTATGGAATAATAACGAAAGAAACAAAACATCATGTATAATTTCTATTAACATTTTTATTTTTGTAGTTGGTTTTACACTTCAGATACTGTTGTGCGCGAAGTTTCCATAGAAGAAGTACTTAGTGTACCAGCATATTTGTTATTTTATGACCGAGGGTCACAACGACGCTAAATGATATTTCGTATAACTTGGATCATGGTGTATTCATTTAAACACCATTAATTATGGATAGTGTACATTATTTAAGCTTATCATACATACATAAAAAATATGTATAGTAATTGCTGTAGAACTGAATAAAAGCATTTCTTAATTCATACCGGAGATTCATCTGTGTCTATGGCTTGCATGTTAGCATATTCGATGTGATGGTAATACTATACTTTGGTAGCAACTGTATGATCTCTGTCAAGTTTACATATACATACGACTTCATTTCATAACACGTACTCGGCATTTTATAATGTATTTTTGATATAATTTAGACGATAATTTTATTTTTAAACATAGGCTAACCTTTCGAAAGTGTCATATTAAAACATCGGTCTAAGTAATGCTGTAAGAAAATATAAAAGTACATGTATGGGCTGACACAATAAATATGTATGTATTTATAGACTGTCAACTAAGCTTAATTTATTTTTACTTTATTTATAAAATATATTTAACATTTGTTATTGAAATCATCTAGGTTGTAAGTTTTTTATTTTTCTGCAATGTATTTTGTTTTTGTAAACTGACAAAAAAATAATAATTTAAACACAAAGTACTGTTAATTTTGCAATGTTTTTTTACTAATGGTGTCACGTGTTTTCTTTCATACCAAACATGTCCAAGGAAATGGATAAAACTGCAAGCCACTTTAATAGTGAAACTTTTGTATTTTATTTACAGCTTCCATATTTACAAATATAGAAAACATAATTCCTGAAGAAATTGATAATAAACAAGATTCTTATTATTTGTAAAAAAATATTAAGTGCTTTTACCATTTATTTATTGTGCAAAGAATTTGCCAGCGGTAATCGTACAGGGTATAACCATCAACGATAAGTCGATTGTTAGTAGTTCAGGGTTTATAAAAAATTAACGCAATGCATGGCGCTTTAAATTGGCTTTGTCGGGAATTTTTATATATACGAAAAACACTTCTCTAACTTAATCTACACTGTGTATTCTGTAAACGTTTTTTTTTTTTTTACCTTCATAATATTAGATTATTATTATAGATGAATTAATTAATTATTATTAATTATATCCATAATGTGATGTACTTTAAGAGACATTAGTCTCAATTGTACAAAATAATTAAATAAATTGAATTGAATTGATTCTAAAGTTGATTTCGATTAGATCCCTGAATGATTTTAACATAGCTACCGTAATCGGATGCATATAAATTCATAGATATTCCTAATAGTAAATGTTGCGACTTATTTATATCCATTTGACAGCGCTTTGGCGCTCGTATAGGTATCCACGCACTGACTGGTTTTTCATTTGCCACCATGATACTACGCACAGCAATATTAAGCGCCATCGGTGCCAATGCTTCTTCACGATATTCATTGATAATATTGTCCGTTATGCTTAAAGTATTTACAGCCTCAATTATGTGTTCAATTTCGCTAAAATGTGAAAGATAATTTGCATGCAGCAAATCAATAAATCGCTTCGGTTCTGAAGCAAAACTTTCACTGATGTCTTCAGGTGTATGAATGAAACAGTTGGAAAGACCTATTGGGAAACCCGTTGAATAATATTGTAGTTTAATATTTGTCATTTACAATGTGTGAATGATTGCTGTAATTATTTATATACATATATTTTCCATTCATTTATTTTTTATTGAGCGAGTCTTGAAATGTTTGTGGCCATAAGCAATTATAACTGGATTTGTGACCGAATATTAAATAAACTATTCGTTCGAAATAATAAATAAATTATTCGTTTGCTTGTGCCCACAGATGTATTGTATACATTACGTTTTGGATTGAAGACACGTCCTAAAGCATGCATCATAGTAACCGATTCGTCGCGGCGAATAGTTTTCAATGTGCACATCTGTTTTTTAGATTTTCCTTTACTTCCGTCTGATTCTACACGCTCCAATGGTAATGCACTAATTCCTAAATTTTAATAAATTTCTAGAAATAGATACTTATATTGATTTTATTCCTTTTAAGCTTCTTACCCTTTAGCGAAGCAAAGTGTAAGTTTATGAGCGCATTGCGAATGTCTCCTAGAGCTGCAAATACTATCGAATCTATAATCGCTTGGGAAGGGACATGATAGCTGTCCGCCATTTGTGGCTCTTTCATCACACTACAAAATCTTTTCATTGCTTTCTGCAGGAGTGACGTCGCAATGGGATTAAAACTAATATGATTAATACGAAACTTAGCTTTCAGTTGATCGGTGAAAAGATTATAACTAATATTCAACAATCGACTTTTACTATCAGCCACAATAAATATTAAGGGTGATTTTCCATACTTTGAATATTCTCTGTAATAAGTTAAAAGTATTATTTGACATCATTATTTAACAAAAAAGCAAATAAATATTTACTCCAAAATGTTTTCAAAAGTTTGCACACTGAAAAGTATTACGTTAGGAAAATCTTCAACTAATACCAGCCGCTTTTGATTGCCCATTAATGACTTGTAACGCGATGAACGAAATAAAAACGACTTAAATAATTCCAGCTGTGATCCCAAATAATTGTTTTTTTGGTCTCCCAAAGTGTTAACTAGTTCACGGTCCACTGGATTGATCCACTCATGCAGCTCATATTTAAGTGAACTTGCTATAGCTCGTACGGCTGCAGTCTTTCCAGAGCCTGATGGCCCTGTAAGGAGGCATACTTGCATAGGGTGCTGTTTTTGTACAGTGTCACAATGCAAAAACCAATTTTGTAGTTCTGCGAGTTTCTTTGGATGGACAGCTACTTCTTCAATTTTTATAGGTTCAAAATTTTCCATCCAATTTAAACTATTTTTTGTGGATGATGGTGAACTTGATACTACTTTGGTGACTTCTGGCATTCGTTTCTGTTTTATTTCTTCATTTTCCTCAATAGTTTTGTCACAGGTTCCGTTCTCTTGATCACGATTTGTAGGGTTAGCAATCTCATCACTAACTGTAAATTTTGACTGATGTGCAAATGCCGAACTATTCCAGCCACGCTATGTGAATTTTACTGTTTAAAATATATTGAAAAACATATTTTTTGTATAATTTACTTTACGTGTAACAGGCTTCATTTGGTATCCGCATGCCTAGCAAAATAAAACAGGTAATAACACGGCGGCCGTATTGGAAATTGCTTCCCTAAAACATCAGAACAACAAAGCATATGTTAAAATGAAAATTTGTTTTGGTTTTAACTGTCATGTGATCAGTAATGGTACTCAATAAGTTCATACTGTGACGAATTCGATGATTCCTTGATTATTGATCCTGGGTTCGATCACTATAAAGTCAAATAAACACACGTACAGATATTGTAACTAATAGCTAGTTTTATTTACTAGTAATAAACGCAATACAAATTTAAGAGTTTGGTAACTTCACAGTAGTTCACTGTTCAACGCTTGAAGATAAACTGATCAACCTAGCTTGCTTGGTCACTGCGTTATATAGTTCGACAAGGTGCTTGCCTACGCACCGAGAACTTTCTTGGTTGTTCGTTCTTCGTGTTCTCGAAGGGTCGGTGTTATTTATTGAGATCTCCTCTTTGCCTTGTATTCGCAAACATTCGCGCCATCTCTCTTCCTCTTCTCAGGTATATCATGCATAAGAGTAGCCATCGTCATCTTTGTTGTGTTTAACTAGTGTTGGGAGTGTTACTGAGTCAGGGATGGTACATGTTTGAGAATAATCGCCACAATACTGCCTTCGGTAAAATCGATTGTGGCAAATGTAATCAAGTACCGACCATTCCTAACTAACACGCCCACAACTAACACGCCCACAACTAGCAATCACAAAAGAGATATCGGTAGGTGCTTTCTAAAGCATGTTTGTGCAAGCGGGATAGCAATAATGATATGTTTATTTGAGCCAGACAATGACATCCTATGGGACATCGTCCAAAAACGTCAACGTTTAGCTCCTGTCGTCTGCTGTCCGAGAGATTATCGCCCTGACATTAGTGCATTGTTTATAGGGTAGAATCGTGTAATTCTCGGAGACTTCAACTCAAACCATGATCTCGAGTTAAGCCTCCCGGTCGATGGTAGGGGACAGAAGCTGGCCAAGCAAATGGACGATTCGATGTTCTGCGAGGACGTCCCCATAAAAGTAGCGGAAAATTGCAAAGCTTGCCTTGCATGAACATCGCCAGCACAGGTCTTGTAAACTTAGTTGACTGGCGACTATGCTGACTTCTTTATCATATCATTTACTCATTAAGCTTTCTATCGATCGCCCTACCGACTTTCCGACCTCAGAAATCCGGGCCTATATCAACTTAAGGAAAGCTGACTGGGACGGTTATCCTGAAAATACAGATAGCTCCTTTGCTGCTCTTCCCAACCTGATCGACGTGCGAGAATCAGAACTAGCGTTCCTCATGATCATTGACTTCGGCCTAGGGCCAAAATATTCCGCCAGGGAGAAATAAGAAAAAATATTCCCGAAAGTCGATTTTTCGACCAAAACAAGTCTCAAAACCCGGAAAAAATTTTCAAAAAATCGTTAACGCCAACGTTTTTAGCGCATAATTTTAATTGGGACAGGAAAAATGAGACCAATTCGTTTTCATCGAAAACATTTTTGCATGTATGCTGAAAAAACCCTAAAAAAAATGGCGAAAGGTTCAAATTTTTGACCGAAACGTTCCCCAAAACCCATAAAAATGTTGTCGCCAACGTTTTTAGCGGACATTTTTGGGTCGGACAGGGTACACATGAAAATTTTAAAATCTGAAGGTCATGAAAAAAACCTTAAAAATCAAAATCGAAAAAAGTCAAAAAAATAAAATTTCGCAGGCTCGAAAATAAGTTTTTTGGGTATGCGTAGTGGAACTTTTTTTCCTGAGTCCAAAACCTATCGAAAAATCGATGGCGCGATATCGGTTAATAAATCGACCCAGACTACCGTATATACAAGGTGGCGCAAAAGTAAGCTTCCGATGTTCAGCATATCGATTGTGGCACGTGCAGTGTGTGCTGTTGCACCGTCTTGTTGGAACCACATGTTTTCCAATCCCAATTCATCAAGTTGCGGCAAAAAGAACTCGTTGATCATTGCTCTGTAGCGCTCACCATTCACAGTAACCGTTTGGCCCCGACCGATTATTGGTCAAATAAATAGTCAGCAATATTCCGCGTTCTGGAGCAGTGTAGCGTAACATTGTTTATTAACGTGTATTTCGCATGTATTTACTACACAAATGTCAAAACAGAACTGACTTTAGGGGCCAATCGCAAAATTTATAGCATTTTCTGATAGGAGGATTACTTTTGCGCAGCAACCGACCGATTATTGGTCAAATAAATAGTCAGCAATATTCCGCGTTCTGGAGCAGTGTAGCGTAACATTGTTTATTAACGTGTATTTCGCATGTGTTTACTACACAAATGTCAAAACAGAACTGACTTTAGGGGCCAATCGGAAAATTTATAGCATTTTCTGATAGGAGGATTACTTTTGCGCAGTAACCGTTTTTCACCGACCGATTATTGGTCAAATAAATAGTCAGCAATATTCCGCAAATGTCAAAACAGAACTGACTTTAGGGGCCAATCGCAAAATTTATAGCATTTTCTGATAGGAGGATTACTTTTGCGCAGCAACCGACCGATTATTGGTCAAATAAATAGTCAGCAATATTCCGCGTTCTGGAGCAGTGTAGCGTAACATTGTTTATTAACGTGTATTTCGCATGTGTTTACTACACAAATGTCAAAACAGAACTGACTTTAGGGGCCAATCGGAAAATTTATAGCATTTTCTGATAGGAGGATTACTTTTGCGCAGTAACCGTTTTTCACCGACCGATTATTGGTCAAATAAATAGTCAGCAATATTCCGCAAATGTCAAAACAGAACTGACTTTAGGGGCCAATCGCAAAATTTATAGCATTTTCTGATAGGAGGATTACTTTCCCGGAACATAAAAAAGAAAAAAAACTAGATGAAATCTAATTCAGTCAATTCGATAACAGTTATTTTGAGTTATTTTTTTCTGGCAGTCGAGTACGAGGTCTAATTGACACCGTAGGTCCGTAACCCCCTGCGGGGAAGGGACAAATACAATAAAACTCACACTTTACCCCAAGGTAGGACCAGGACAATTTACACCGACAAAAACAGGGTTCTAGGCGAGCAGTCATTTTTACCAATCAAAAAGACAAAAATCAAATTTACGTACAAAGCAAAGTGGACATAACACACTTATCTATAACAAAATTCAACCAATGGAAGAAAAATGGCTTTCTAACCAAAAATCGCAAAAAAAAAGAAAAACCTGCACATAAAAACATAAGAAATACCAAACATAACCGGACATAGCACGCATATTAATATTAATTCTAATAAATGGAACGATTCGCAGAAGAACCTGACAAATAAGAACAATAAATGCCCGCCATCAAACACTGTGGTCACACAAACACATCAACTTATAAAGAAAAAACAGAAACAATCAACCAAGGCGAATTTATACCAGCACAGATCTGAAACAACAAATAAATTGAACGGAACAACACCAAAATATGATTTATATTGTGAACAAAGTTGGACAAAAATTTATAACCTAAAATCAATATTATTAAAAACACTTGCAAAGGCTAAAATCAACTGGACCGAAGTCTCAAAACCAATAGCTAAATAGTATACAAAACAAAAAACTAATGTATGATATAACCGGCACTTTGATGGACAAGAGAACATTCCCGCCTAATCAGTATTCCACACGGAAGTACTCAAAGCCACAAAAAAAAAAAAAAGGTTTCACTGGACATAAATCGTTACCACGACGGTCGGGCAGTACCGCAAGGGAGTACCGGAGCGTACCGGGTTCAAATCCGGCAAAGGACTGTTAATTCGACAACACTACCCAAAACCTTCGGGGAGTGATTTTGTCGTTACCACAACAACAACCGTAGATCCGTGAGAGCGGTTTTCAAGTTAACGTGAAAACATATATGCTCAGTGGACCACGGTTAACAACGATACATTTTACTATTACATTTATTGTGAATAAATATTAAGAGAATTCATTTAACCTTATAAAGCGTGTAAACGCATAATTTTATCAGGTATATGTAAATTTTCCTACAAGTTTACGAGCTTTATAAGGTTTATAAGCTTTACGGGGCTTTTACAGGCTTTTATTAATTCCCCTATTATATGCTCGTGGTAATTGAAAATGTTGATCGATCACAAATAAATTAATGAGCCGACGCCGAATTATTTCGATACCACACCTCATGGTACGAGTATAGTTGTTATATTAAGGGGACTCATTTAAGCATATAAATTTATAGAGGCCCTGTGCCAATCGGTTGAAAATTGTAAATTTCGACAGAGCGAAAGAAAATTCTGACATTTATCGCGGTGAGTATGAACGTCAGAATTTACCCCAGCCCATGGGGCTAGGTAAAATTTTGACAACTACGAATGTGTACACATATATGCATTCGGTATTGCCAATCATATTATTTCAAATGAATTTAAATGCCAACACGTTATTAAACGATAAAATATAATTTAACGCAAAAGATACGAAATATAATGGCAGAAAAAGTACGTTCACTTAAAATTTATTCACAGACTATTTGCTTTCGCACGTGATTTTTTCAGATGTCAAAATTTACCATTTCATTTGGGACAGCGAAATGGAAAATATTTTTACAACATAGAAAATTTGTTCATCTCATTTTTGCTCTGAGTAAAATGTTTCCGATTAGCACACGGCCAAAGTGTGAATTTGCATCTGTTTACACACACTGTTATATGAACGCACCTGGCAATCTTGTTTGATAAATTTATCGATCAGCTGATTATTTGTCAACAAATTGTCCGTGTCCAAAGTATGTGTTCAAACACAGATACAAATTGACGTCAAGGAGTTGCTTTTTTGCTTTTTGTGGGAGAGAGGGCGACGATGGAAGGCGACGGGTACAGAGTTGCCTGTGCTCGCGAAACACGCTTTGTGTTGCCGTTCGTCTCAATTATGTTATGTAGGCCGCAGATTAATTTTGACATTTTCCTTCATACCTTTTTTTACATTCGTATGCACACATATTAATAAACGACATAAATAAACTTTGAAAATCTGTTAATACAATTACTTTTATGTCGTTTTAATATTAATATATATATTTATACGCGAATTTTGTGTTAGCTGGCTCGAGGTCAAATTTAATAAAAACCAAGTTTTATTGCGGGGTTACTCAATATATTTCAATCTCCTTCGGAGATCGTCTTCAGGGGCTATAACAATATTTAACAATTTTAACATTCTCATACATCAACACAATAAATAAATAAATACACACATACATTTAATGTGAATTCTATGCACACAGCCTCCGTTTAGTTCGCCATGCAATTTTGAACTGATTTGATTTTTTATTTTTTACTTTTTACAGTCTAGTAAGTGTTGGTATATATGAGCACATCCCTCTATATCTTTCTTGTAGTTTAATCTCTTGTTTTCAGCTAAGTTAGTAATGTGGAGCATTTCTAATGTGAAACGTTTATTATAATGTTGCTCTTGCTGTAATATGATCACTGATTCAAAGTTTGGTTTGTGGCCGCTCTCCGCACAGTGGGTCGCAAGCGCTGTTTTTTGTGTGTTTTGTGATTGTATATTTTTAATGTCCGATCGGTGCCCTGCTATTCGTGTTTTGAGTTTATTTTTGGTTGTACCCACATATTCTTTGTCACAGTTGTTGTTTTTGTCACCCCCACATGAAATTTTATACACAAGATTACTTTTTTCCATCTTCGCCACTTTGGCTTTCATATTATGGAAAAACATATTTGTAGTGTAGGTTGGTTTATGTGCAATACCAACTGTATCCTGGTCATATATATTAGAAGCCTGTAGTCTATCCGAGAAACCGGGTATGTATACCACGGATTTATATATTAACGGCTTTTTTTCTCTCTTTTCGCCCTCCTGGGATCTATCTCTTCGATATGAATTAATCATACTTTTTATAATTCTAGCTGGAAAATCGTTAATTTTTAGGATATTCGTTATGCGTTCCTTATTTTCCGGGTGGAAAACTGCGTCGCTGGTATCCAAAACCCTTCCTATAAAATTCCTTGCCGTGTTTATTATCATGCTTTTTGGATGTTTCGATTTATAGTTTATTATGCGTCCTGATGATGTGGGCTTTTGGTACCAATCAATTTTAATTTTATTATTGATTCTATACACTAGAGAATCCAAAAACGGTAATTTATTATTATTTTCCAACTCCATAGTAAATTTAATATCTTTGTGGTACGAGTTTTGGATATTCAGGGTTGTCTCCAGTTTTTCTTCCTTCACTACTGCAAACACGTCATCTACGTACTTACTAAGTAGGCTTGTGTTTGACAATTTTCCTAATATTTACTCCATTATTATGTCAGCAACTATTGGCGATGCTGGGGATCCCATGGGAAGTCCCTTTAGTTGTGTATATAATCCGTCTTCATATTTAAAGTATCTATTTTCTGAGAAATAAAAAGTAACTATTTCCATAAATAGCTTTTTGGGAATTTCTGTGTGCTGTTTAATATCTTCCCACTTTGACCGTATAGTCTCTATAGCCAAGTCTGTTGGTATACTTGGAAAAAGTGATATTACGTCGAACGACACAAGTCGTTCATCATCGTGTATATCGGTGTCATTAACCTTGTCTTTGAACTCTATTGCACTTTTAACATTAAAATTAGATTTGTTTGTCAAGTTTTATAAAATTTGGGTCAAGTATTTACATAAATTAAAGGATGGGCCGTTTATCATCGAACAACTTGGCCGTAAGGGCATCGATTCTTTATGAACCTTGGGTAAGCCATATATTCTTGGGGGCAGAGCTGTGTGTGTAGTCATCTTATGTTTTTCAATGTTTGTTGTAAGACCTAATTTGTGTAACCTATCTACCAGTTGATTATTTTTCGTTTGTAGCCGTAGTGTCGGGTCCTGACGTAAACCTCTATATGTTGATAGATCTTTCAATAAATTATTCATTTTGACCTTGTAATCGCTTTTTTCCATTGCTACCGTGACATTGCCTTTGTCTGCATTCAAAATTATAATATTTTTATTTTCTTTCAGAAATTTATGTGTTCGCTCCACTGTATCCTTTATTGCTAGATCCGTCGTATTGCATTTGTGCAAATTATTAATAAATGTATAATAAAAATAAATATATATCTAAATAGTTGAATAAGTAAATAAATTTGAAAATTGTGCACTGTGATGATGAATCAGAAGTAGATCCTTTCAGCGATGACGGAGAGTACGGAAATGATCCGGACTATGTGCCAAATAATGAACACGAAGGATCTCGAAGTTCTGTTGACGAGTCCGATAAGGAAAATCGACCACAATGTAGCACTTCGAGAGTTGCAAGTACTGAAAATTGTGAAGATGAAATTGGACAGGATGATGTTGATTTATGTGTTCTCGATGACGTAGGTGTAAGTTCCGATGAGAGCTCAGATGATACCTCAGCAGAGGAGCCAGATCTTTGTGAGACAGAGTCTGATGCCGAGTGGTTTGAAAATGTAAGAGATATACCTCAATTCAATTTTGATTCTAGCAACTGTGGAGTGAAAATTAATGTTCAAGAAAACTGGACTCCAAGAAATATTTTCGATCAACAAATGCATATGGGTAAAATCTTTGTGAAACTAATCGTCCCCACACTCGAAATGCACGTTTTACTGTTTTTAAACCTACAGACATTGAAGAAATGTACAAGTTCCTGGGACTTTGTTTTGCTTCAGGGTCAAGTGAAAGCTCCGAGAATTCGTGACTTATTTTCACGCGATCCTTTGTATTTTCGTCCTATATTTAGGCACACGATGAGTGGTCGCAGGTTTGAGCAGCTTTTACGTTGCATGCAGTGGCGTAACAATAGGGTGGCAGGGCTGGCAAAATGCCAAGGGCCCCGGACCTAAGAGGGCCCCGGCCAAAGAGACCGCGAGCTCAAAAATATTTTTTTACATTGTACCTGAGTATTTTATTTTATTTGAAAAGTATCTTTTTATAAGTTCTGCTTAAAATCCAAAGTGAGACAACTAAAGACCATAATACAATTTCAAGTTAATCGTTAAGAATTCCAACCAACCTAAACAAAAAGATGTTGACTCATTTTTAGAGATGCACACGTTACCCGTGACGAGTAATTTTACGTACTTATTACCGTCAAAAAACTGTCAATAAAAATACCTGTAATTGCATATCTCTATTCATTTTAGAACGCATCCATTATATTTTGGATGAGCATTGACGAACGGGGATTTCCCATTTTGTTTTCACTTTTTTCGTGGCGCTGCTGCTGGGGCGAGCTAGCAACACTATGTTAGGGGAATCCGGATTTGATATTTTTTTATGAGGGCTCTACTGAATGCGTATTCTTTGTGTGAATATTTTTGACAATTGGTGATTTGTATCTCTGATTTTTCGTATTTGCTTTTTTATTGAATATGAAAATGGTGGCAAAGTAAAGTTGATTGTGAAAGTTAGATATTAAAATGTCTAGTTCCAGCAAATATTTAAGTGGGAGCGAAAAACGAAAAAGAAAGAGGGAGACTGCAGAAAAAAATAAAAAGCTACCAAAAATTAGTCAGTACTTGGAAAATGATGACTTAAATAATGAAAAGTCGAGTGAACAGTGCTCCAAAAGTGAAGAATTGGACCTTACTAAAAGTATACCAGAATTATTAGATGCAGCACCCAACACCAGTGACTATCCAGACCCAGAACAACCACAACAGGGTACTAGCAGAAATCAAAGAGAATTATATTTTAAACAATATTGTATCTTGGCCATATGTGACAGATAAAGGTAATTTTAAAGAGCTAATAACTGATCAAGTGAAAAGGTTCGTGATTGAAAACGGACATTGTAAACCTAAGGGCCCTTTATTAAAAGATAGTGACAATCGATCTTGTCTAGAAAAAAATTACTATATTGTTTCCAAGTCTGGCGTGAAACTTGAACCTACATGGCTATCCTATTCTTTAATACTTCAGAAGGCGTATTGTGAACCGTCTTGGTTATTCGCAAATCGGGCTTGGATTGAGGGCTATGACGACTGGAAACATATTGTAGATGCCATACATAGACACGAGACATCAAAAATTCATCTGGATTTCTGTCTTACGTATCAACAGTGACGGCTACATGGAACACTCGATTAAGAGCAAGAGTCTATAATCAAAAAAGAAAAATCTGTTTGGCGCCAAGTACTTTCTAGGCTCCTTGATGTTACTCTGACACTTTCAACGTGTAATTTAGCCTTTCGTGGCCACAGAGAAAATGCAGATAGCAGTGATCCAAGCTCCAAAGGAAACTTTTTGAGTATTGTTGAGTTATTAGGAAAATACGACCCGATTTTACAAGAATTGTTAAGTAAACCAAAAGGCCAGATAAAATACTTAAGTCCAAAAATACAAAATGAGCTAATTTCTGTCCTGGTTCTAAAAGTAGAAAATGCACTCATAAATGAAATAAATGCCGCACCATTCTACTCTATCGTATTCGATACAGGTCAAGATATTTAAAAAATTATCAAATGTGTGAACTTTACCGTTATTGTATGATCGAAAAAGATGATAATGGGATCCCAAAGGCACTTGTCATTAAAGAAACATTTTTAGGATTTCATGAAGTTAAGGATCAAACTGCCTTAGCAATGTCAAATTATTAAATTCATAAATGACAAAAATATTCCTCTAAATAAATGTCGAGGACAAGAATATGATGGTGCTAACACAATGAAAGGGACTTATGGTGGAGTTCAAAAACTCATAAAAGATGTCGAGCCAAATGCCGTATATGTTCACTGTGCTGCTCATAATTGAAATCTAGTACTCAATGATGCAGTGAAAGAGGTTATTGATATGCAACATTTTTTTGAAACAGTTCAACAAATTTATAATTTTTTTGGACATAGTATCAAAAGATGGAATATTTTATCAGATTTAATAACTTATAAAGAAAGTGAGTCTTCAACTTCAAAAGCATTAAACCCTACTAGATGGGCAGGACGTTATGATGCCATTTTTGCTTTAAAAGTTCGGTTTTTTGAAGTCCAAAAAGCGCTAACGACAACAATTCTGTTAAATCGCAAATCAGATGAAAGAAATAAAGCTGTTTCACTCAAAAAGAAGATCGAAAACTACAATTTTATAATGTTATTGGTTTTTCATTGCAAAATCCTACTTACTATCGATGCAGCCTCCAAAGCGCTTCAGTCTAAAGCCACCGATCTTTCAAATGCCTTCAAACGTTTGAAAATTTGTCTAGAAGAAATGGAAAGGTATCGAAATGAATTTGAAAACTTAAAAATGGAAGCAAATAGTATAGCAGAAAAATGGTCCATCACCCCTGAATTTTCTAAAACTCGTCAGAGAAAGGTAAAACGCCATTTTGATGAGCTTTGCGAAGATGAGCGGCTCCAAGATCCGGAAAGTTTGTTCAAAGTGAACATATTTTATCGAGTATTGGACATCATTATAAACCAACTGAAATCGCGTTTCCTTCCAATGAATGAAATTGTTTCAAATTTCAGTGTTTCGCAGCCTTCCACTTTAAAAGTTTTGAATGACACTGATCTATTAAAAAAAAGCTCTAGAATTTGTTGAGATATATAAAAAAGACATATCCGAATCATTTGCCAGAGAAATTCTCAGTTTTCCATCTACTTTCATAGACGATTGCTGATTTATTAATAATACAAAATTATTTTATGTCCTGCAGCTTTCCTGAAGTATGCACTGCATTAATGTTATTTCTTACAATTCCTGTGACTACGGCGTGTGCTGAACGATCATTTTCAAAACTAAAATTGATAAAACCCTATCTAAGAAACTCTATGTGACAAGACAGGTTATGTAACTTGGCTATTCTATCTATTGAAAATTCTATGGCCAGATCTTTAAACTTTGATGATGTTATAGATACTTTTGCGGAACAGAAAGCTCGAAAAAAAGATTTTTCTTAATAAGTATTTTATTGAAATTAAATTTTTATTTCAATGTAAATGTATACAGGTTTCCTTACGATGTTGTTCCTTCACCGAAAAGCTACCGAATAGATGATGAATGCATTGAGATATCATGTTCTATGGATGAATGTGAAGTCTCCGATACGCATTGGGCTAGCGTGGGGACTACAGATCATTTCCTCTCGCCTAATAGAGGAGGTCTATGGTCATTATTGGGACATATACAACGTGCAATTGAGTACGCTGGAAATCTCAAAGTTTATTGAGATCAAACTGAAGACAACGTGACGATTTTTACTGATAGGGCCTCATCAAAAGAATTTGCCACGGGCCCCAGATGGTATAGTTACGCCACTGGTTGCATGAGTTGCTCAAAAGAAAGTGGAGATGAAACCAAGCTCAGAAAAATTAGGCCGTTACTGACGCTTTTTCTCCAAAGCTTTCAAAATGCTTTAAATCGTGGAGAATACCTTTCGTTAGATGAATCGCTTTTACTCTTCAGGGGACGGTTACAGTTTCGGCAATATATCAAAGGAAAAAAAGCCCAAAATGGTATTAAATTGTACGAGCTAACAACAAGCGATGGATATGTTTTGAACATTGAAATATATCAAGGAGCAGAAGACGATAAGCAAAAGTCAAAAGTCGGAAATATCGTTAATCGTCTTATGTCCCCATACCTCCATAAAGGACACCACCTCATCATGGACAACTTTTACAACACCGTCGAACTCTCTAAGGAACTTCTATCATACAAAACGCATGTCACAGGTACATTACGAGCAAACCGTAGAGGTAATCTCAAGATTGAACTGGCACTAAACTTTCTAAATGAGATTACATATGGCGCCGACAAGGCCAAGTGTATGTATCTTAATGGCGTGATAAGCGAGAAGTGCTTTGCATAACAACTGGAAGTCATCCCGAACTTATTCAAACTACGCGTAGATCGGGTCGAACAGTCAACAAACCAAAAGAAATTGTTGCTTACGTCGTACTATTCGTCACCCAGAAAGACCATCCGCTGGTACAAAAAAGTTATCTTCCACTTATTAGCTGTTGCAGTTTCGAACTCGTACTATATTTTTAAACAAAAGTCCAACTCAAAAACATCATTTGTCGAATTTCGATGTATGTTAATCAGGTCGTTGGTGCAATTGCCTAACACTATTCGATTTGGAACTGATCTAATAGACATAGCCTTGGGCCGTGGTGGACACACATCAGCAACGGCAACGTCGGATCATAATCTTGCAGGATCTTCGCATTTCATAGAAAGTATACCACTAGCAACAGATAATAGGAAACGAAAGAAGATTTATTTAAGGTGTAACCAATGCAAAAAGTCAAAAACTCGAAAAGAAACTTCGTACAGGTGCAAAACTTGTCCGGATAAGGTCGACCTTTGCCCTGGAAAGTGTTTCGAAGAGTATCATACGTCTTAATCACTACTTTATATTTATTTCTCAATGATTTTCTTAAAAGTATACGATTTAAGGTATATATCTTACTATAATATGAACTATCTTATTTTTTTTTGTAAGCTTTAAGTTTTATTTCATATTAATTTAATAAAATGAAGTACTTTTAATTAAAATACAATCAATTTGTTCAAAATAACTGAAGTGGTACATTCAAAAAACTAAAACTGTAGGACGAACCGGCGTAAACCGTCAAGACGGGACTAACAGGTTTGGCCAATGTTATAAAGGTTTTATTATAAATAGGACATGACGGATATATCCGCGAAATTTAAATATGTGTTTTATGTGAGAAGTTAATTCACTAAGTGATTTAAATCATTTTGCTGAAATCCCGAAGCGTTTATCTCTATTAGATCCGAAGATATGGCAAGTGACCCACGGGAGCGCAGCTCCAAAATCCACTGTGCGCGAGAGGGTTAATCTGCGGCCAACATAACATAATTGAGACGAGCGGCAACACAAAGCGTGTTTTACGAGCACAGGCAATTCGGTACCCGTCCCCTTCCATCGTCGCTCCCTCTCCAACAAAAAACAAAAAAGCAACTCCTTGACGTCAATTTGTATCTGAGTTTGAACACGGACATTACAACCGCAACCGTTTCTAGCAGATGAGTTGCCTCTGCCTTTGTCCATCTATGTGATGGATTGACCCTCCTACGCTTGCACTTCTTTTCAGTTATTTAAAACATAAAAAATTATACATAAAATTGCATGAATTTCGAACATTTTGTTGGTAATTTACCTCTTCCATTATTTTTCTCAAAATTTGCGCCAAGCGCCAAGTAATAAAAATATAAATCACAAACGGTTAACAGCTGTCGTGCGCATATGGTTGCATTTTTTGATTTTACAGGGCTTACACACTGCAAAGCGCGTGTAAGGTCCGGTTTTTCAGTACAAGTTCAACTCAATTTGTCAGTTAAACTAAGCTTAAACTTGTTACGCAGTTTTTCAGTCAACTTTAAACGAAGTTTAAACGTAGTTTAAGCGGCCAATTTGGCAGGGTTAAACTCTAGTTAACCTGTCATCTGTTTGCATATTTGATGGTTTTGGTTGTGAAACAATAAACTAAACGCAATTAAAAAAGGACGATATTTTTATATTTAATTCTCTCTCTTTATGGCGCGATATACAACAGGTATATCATCATAAACCTCCTAAGAGATTTTTGCGCCAAGCTCCTCTTCCAATTTGTGGTGTGCCGATTTGAATTTTCCCTACAAATTGGTAAGACCTACAGTTTTTTGCCGACTCCGAACGGCATCTACAAAGGAGACGAATTCTTGCTGAGAAGCCTGTCATGGCAGAAATACACTCGGAGAGTTTGCCAAACCACTGCCGAGAGGCGACCCCGTTTTGAAAAACTTTTTTCAAATCACTTTTGATGTTACCTGTACCAGGGCTCGAACCATGGACCTTCGGTGGGGTAGGCCGGCAACACTACCTCCACACCACGGCGGCCGTTAATTAAATACTCGATATATCATCTGACGAAAGTGATTATAGTGATGCAGAAATTAGCGAAATCCTAACTATTACAATACTGAGGAGAAGCAATGGCGTTGAATATGTAAACAAATGTTTTCTGTTGCCGTATCTAGATAAAAAAAAACCAATGTTGCGGTATAAAAAGCAAATATTAAAAGCGGCCTTAAACTCTCACTGAAAAACCGCTCAGCAGTTTAACTGGAGTTTACATTTATGCCGAGTTTAAGCAAACTTAGTTTAAACTGGGCTTAACCAAGGACTGAAAAACCGCCTAAATGTATTTTTCATACAAAAAATAACAGTTCATTTACACAATTGATAAAATTATACGTTTACATGCTTTATAAGGTATTTATAAGGTATTTATAAGGTTAAATGAATCCCGCTATTAGTTTAATGAAGCTTTAATGAATGAATAAATGAAGCATCTCTACATATAATAAAATTGTAAAAGGTCGATGTCTTCACATTGCAGATATTTAAGAAAAAACGATAGCAGGGACCATTATTAAGCCAATAGAAGCCTAATCAACTGTTTTTAGAATTTTTGTCCGTCTGTATGTTTGGGCGTGCATCACTCAAAAACTGATTGGAATTGAATGAAACTTTTACCCTTGCATTACCAGACGTTTAACCTAAACTTTAAGAAATCATTTGTTTATTTATTTATTTCAGTCTATGGTGTTACAAACCTTACAGACTAGACAACAACAAAACTTTGAGACTAGACAACTATTTAAGTATAGTATAAAATTAAGAACCACTAAATGTTAGAGACAGAGAGCTCTTAAAAACAGGAAAACTAGAAAATAACTTAACATCAATACCCTTATAATATAGTGAGTTAGTCATTAAGCATTCTAGTGATAGGCTTATTTACGGCGTAAAGTGTTCCGAAAGCTCGACCAGCTTCGGAAATATCAACCGATATGTGTACCAATGTGACCCAAAATGTGTTAGTACAATATGGGTATCAAACGAAAGGTAGAAATGAGTGCTGCAAAAAGTGATGTCATTAAGTTCCATATACTAGCTAGTATGGGATAAAATGATGACAATCGGACTTAGTCTGTTATTAGTTCTAAGACGCAGCGAAGCGAGCTGGCTTTACTAGTTATCAACTATGAAAGAGCGGCTCCTGTTATTGCCTATTTGGTTCTGTTATCAGAGACTAAGGGTCGTTTACTCAATGTCTGGTTATGATAAGCTTTATCATATGATAACCTAATAATGGCTTGCCTCAGAACGACATTTTCGTTCACACAAAAGTTAAGTTATCAGTATAAAGTTGGTCATTGTGAACGTTTTTGTGGGAAAAATACACAAAAAGTGCATTGTGAACTAATTAAAGTGACAGCTGCTCTTGTTTAAAGTTTTAAATGAACCATTTTGGCATAAAAATTTCGATTGTGATATTTGTTTATATGGATACTATTACATTTCTAAATTCTATTACTAGCAGAGTTTGTTAGCAAAACAATTTATCACAAAATCAGATGTTTACTTTCAGCTCTGTCACTGTTTTGCTAAGCACATAATCAGAGGTCCATCCTTTGGTAACTTTTATCAGAAGATAATCAGAGAATTGTTGTTAATCATTGAGTAAATGGTTTTTCGGCAACCTCTGATAAAGTCTATATTAAGCAGGTCATCAAACATTAAGTAAACAGCCCTAAGTGTAGACATTAAGTACGAGTAGATTTTGGGCTACTCTATTTGGAGAGTCAAGTCTACAACTCAAACAATACATCTGGTAACCATTGACATGAATATATCGGGAGTTTTGCTCTGTGAAAATCGTTTTAATGGCTGGGCTTGAAATTCTTAAAAAAGCTCAATAAAACCAATTTTCGTATCATAAAAATGTTTTCAAAATTGAGAGCTATTGAACCTCGAGTATAATGATAAGAAAATACGTGAGAAATGTTTGTTTTTGTAGAGTATTTAAAAGATGAAAAGATTTAATATTCCGTAGTTGCGTTTACCTTTCGTTGCAGTCGTTCTTCAGTATATTTTCCGCCTGTGCGTGTGGTGGGTGTGAGCGGGATAGCAAAATGTGAGTGCGGTGCATAAAAAGTGCCAAAGTGGAATTAAAAAGTACACAAAATTCGTGCATAATAAAACGCCAAATTTATAAATAATGAAGCAGTGCATATATTAATATAATTGAAGTTCATAATACAATCTGTTTTTGTTGGTTGTCGGATGGCTCTTCGACACACTTTTGAAAGGCTTGTCCGCTGCAGAGAATGTCAATGATATAGAGAAGGTCCATGAACGAATTTCAGTGTGAATTGTCAAAACTCGTCAATTCACGGCTAGAGAATTCACCACCGGCTGTCTGGTTGGGCATGTTAATTGAACAGAATTTAATGTGATCAATGTTGATTAACATGAATTAATGTTGCTTAGCATGAATACATTTCTGTAGTATAAATTCAGCACTCTTAATTTCTGATCGCTTTCAGTTTATATATCAAGAGAGCAATAATTCAGTTCAATAACAAAAAATTCTTATCGTTTCTAATATTATGCCATAAAGAAAATAGTTCCCTTGAATTCCATTCGTTTGATGTTAATATGGAATTTGGTAATTGTTTCCTTTAGGAGACAACTGCTAAAACACGTTCGAAATTATCGGGAAAGGTATCGAAAGACGCGGTTTGACCTCGGTAACAATAATCCGGAAGCGAATTTTCTAGTTTTTGTTTCAGTGAAGAGATATTTGCAATCAAAGTTGAAAATTTTCTGTAATTTTCATGTGGTTGTTGTAATCACAGATTAGGGTGGACCGAAAAGTGCAAAAAGTGTGTTTTGCGCGGAAATACTGTGGACCGCGTAGCAGGTGTTGGACCGGCTAAGGGTTATTTTTTTTAAGCGCGGCCGAAGGCCGCCTACGCAGAAAGGTGTTCTGCACATAAATACCCTATTTGGGATCGGACCTGGGTCATTTTGGGGTTTTTTTGCGAATAACTTTTCACTGAAACAAAAAATTGAAAATCCGCTTCCGGATTGTTGATACCGAAGTCAAAACGCGTTGTTTGATACCTCTCGCGATATTTTTGGACGTGTTTTAGCAGTTGTCTCCTAAAGGAAACAAATACCTGGAATTTAAAAATGGAATTTAGCTGCTAGCTTTTTTTTTAGCTTTTTCCAGAATGTTTTTTTTAGCTGTTTTTAGCTTTTTTCCCCGATGTGGGAAAAGATCTCATTCAACTCATGAGCAATTCTAATATTTATGCTAATTCAGCGGATGATGAAGAAAATTGTGATATTGACGTACATATTTTAAAAAAATGTATGGGAAAATAAATTTTTTTTTTCAGGAATTTTTCGGAAATTTTATTGGGTATTCTCCTATTCTGGTCAGAGAACAATCTAAATGTGTGTCAATCATCCAATTCGGTGCAGGCGTTCTTGAGTTTTGAGCGTTGGAACTAACGTCACTTTCTTTTGTATATAAATTATCTCACATTACTACCTTTTATATTATATATAGTTATTTTGCATTGTATGCCATGAAAGTATATATTCGATGGAATAATGAAACAGTGTAAAATGAAAAGTATTGTTTTGAGAAAAATGAGTTTAAAGTTTCTACAAACTCATCTATAAACTTTAAACTTCGATTAGGTACGTACGTTTCATTAAAAGGTAATTGTTTCCTTTAGGAGACAACTGCTAAAACACGTCCGAAATTATCGGGAAAGATATCAAAAGACGCGCTTTGACGGTAACAATAATCCGGAAGCGGATTTTCGAATTTTTATTTCAGTGAAGAGATATTTGCAATAAAAGTTGAAAATTTTCTGTCATTTTCATGTGGTTGTTGTAATCATAGATTAGGGTGTACCGAAAAGTGTGTTCTGCGCAGAAATACTGTGGACCGCGTAGCCGGTGTTGGACCGGCTAAGGGTTATTTTTTTTAAGCGCGGCCGAAGGCCGCCTACGTAGAAAAGTGTTCTGCACATAAATACCTGGGACAAGCCCCTTATTTGGGATCGGACCTGGGTCATTTTTGGGTTTTTTGGGAAAATTTGAAATTGAAAATCCGCTTCCGGATTGTTGATACCGAAGTCAAAACGCGTTGTTTCATACCTCTCCCGATATTTTTGGACGTGTTTTAGCAGTTGTCTCCTAAAGGAAATTATTACCCATTAAAAATATCCATATTTGGAATACATCATACTTTTGATGGAGTCCTTATCTTTTAATCAGCAGAATCTTATCCATCATGTTTGCTTAGAAATACCAGTTAAGTGAATTTGTCTGAAAGTGTCTGCATATACACTATTTTTTGTTTGAACTTTTTTTTATGAAATCATCATACACTATTTTATTTGTATAGAATATACCATTTAACTTCTGATAATACACTGTTTTGTATTTTTAATTAAAAATGTTATTTGCATTTTCGGAAAAATAGATTAGTGTATGTCGATGTTACACTATTTTATGTTTCACAATTTGAAGCTGTCTGTAAAAGGTATTAGAAATATAACAATGTAAAATACTTTACGTTCTTTTCATATTCAGAATTTTACAAAGATGTTATTAATAATAGTGCGATTGAACCTCACACTATTTTTAATAATTTGTTATAATCACACTATTATTATACAATTTTGTTTTTTGCGAATAAATTGGTGAGACAATAAGATATTTGCGAAAACTAAAGATGTTTATAATAGTTTAAGGGCGGTCTATCCAATGGTGCAATTATCGAATAATAGTGTGTGTAGCACTTACACTGTTCCTTTACTCTAGCGCCGATATTTCCTTTTAAATATGTGCCACACTTGATAACTTAGTGGGACTTTTTATCGAATAATACAGTGATCTGTAATTAAAGTTTTACTTGTTGTACCTTTTATATAAATAGCAACTAATTTATATAGTAAATATAAATATTAGCCTTAGCTTGATGTAATTTAAAAAAATACAGATTTGATGTACCTACACATGTATTTATTGCCAATTTGTTTATATGGCATGCACATAATTTTCAAATATAATTATAATAAAATATACATAATGAACCACAATCCTGCCGTCTGTAAAATGTAACCATCCCCTATGTTAGCACAAGAATACTGTTGTTTGTGCTAGTTCCCTATGTAAGCACAAGAATTCTGCTATTGTCCTGCTAAACAAAAATGCTACGGTGAATTCCCTACCCGCGAATTGATGGTCTACTGCTTCACACCAAATTCGTTCTGGACCTGCTGTATATCATTGACATTCGCTTTGCACCTTTTTCGTTGTTCTTTAATTTGTGATTTATCAAGTAGTTTGCTTGGTCCTTTTATTCTTAAATACATACAAGCGGACAGTAGATAACGCAAAATGTAGGAATGTGTGTGTAGAGATAAATGCAAAAATAAAATAGCTTCGAAATTAAGAAAAAAAAATGAATAATAAAATAAGGGTAATACTTTACATCCAACGTCAACTGTAAAAACTGCACTGAAAATGTCGATATTGGTACCCAGAGATGCGTTTCGGTCCCAGGAACCCTAATCCGGTGGGGGAAACCCATTATTTTCAGTAATTAAAAAGTTATTGGAAAAAAACCAAAAAATCACCTAGGTTAGATCCCAAAAGGGGCCTGTTCCATAGTATGTTAATTGTTTCCTTTGGACCGGCTAAGTGTTATTTTTTTGAAGCGCGGCCGAAGCCGCCTACACAGAAAAGTATTCTGCACATAAATACCTTGGATCAAGCCCCCTATTTGGGATCGGCCCTGGGTCATTTTTGGGTTTTTTGCGAATAACTTTTTACTGAGACAAAAATTGAAAATCCGCTTCCGGATTGTTGATACCGAAGTCAAAGCGCTCTGTTTGATACCCCTCTCGATTATTTCGGACGTGTTTTAGCAGTTGTCTTCTAAAGGAAACAATCCTAAAGCGGGTTTTTAATTTTTTGTTTTAGTGAAAAGTTATTCGCAAAAAAACCAAAAATTACCCAGGTCCGATTCCAAATAGGGGACCTGATCCAAGGTTTTTAATTGCAGAACATCTTTCTGCGTAGGCGATTTAAAAAAACTTTAGCCGGCCCAACACCGGCTACGCGATCCCCAGTATTTCTGCGCAGAACACACTTCTGCACTTTTCGGCACATCCTATATCTGTGCAAATATCTCTTGACAGAAATATAGAATCGAATTTCCGCTTTCCGATTATTGTTACCGAGGTCAAAACGCGTCATTTGATACCTTTCCCGACATTTATGGACGTGTTATAACAGTTATATCCTAAAGGAAACAAAGACCCACCTTTCTGCGTAGGCGACCTTCGGCAGCGTATCAAAAAAATAACCCTTGGCCGGTCCAACACTGGCTACGCCATCCCCCCAGTATTTCTGCGCACAACACACTTATCTGTGTCTAAAACAACCACATGAAAATAATAAAAAATTTGCAAATAACTTTGCAAACAATTAAAATTAATTGCTCTCCTGAGTATGTTTCCTGGGACCGATACGCGTCTTTTGATACCCTTCCCGACATTTTTTGGAGGAGTTTTAGCAGTTGTCTCCTAAAGGAATGAAAAACCAACAAAAAAAATAACACAGGGCCGATCCCGAATGGGTTGTGATCCATGGTATTTATGCACAGAACACCTTTCTGTTGCGCGGCCTTCAGCCGCATTCAAAAAAAAAACACCATAGTCACCATCAACCAAGAGTTGACTGTGAAGTAAACAGCTTTTATGTGATTACAACAACCACATGAAAATGACAGAACATTTTCAGCGTTCATTGCAAATATCTCTTGACAAATATAAAATCTAATTTTTGTTCTCAGATTATTGATGTGGAGGTCTAAACCTAGATGATTTTCCCGATATTTTTGGACGTGTTTTAGCAGTAATTTGCTGTCGTATAGAATTATAATAGTTAATAGAATTACCTTTATTTTCAACCTAATTATTTGATTGTTACAATTCAATAATTGAGAACGTATGTAGCGATTTGTTTAAATAGATCGTAGTTTTTGTGCTTTTCAATGCAAATATGTATATAATATCAATCAATACAAGTGTTTGAGTAACCAAAATACGGTCTGCATTTTAGGAAGTTGGCAACCATAACGGCCTGCAGTTGTCGCATTTTCCAATTCTGTACTTTCCACCGGCTTCCCTATTTTTGTCTATGTACTATTTCTCTGTCTGTTTATGAAGCAAATTATACAAAAGGGACAAATAGTGTTGCAAAGGTTTAATTTTGCAAACGTGGGAAATCAATTTAAACAAATGCGTGAATGAAATAGAACATTACAAGGAAAGTGAGGTCTGAGGACGAAAATGTAACAAAAAGTATGAGATGAAGAAATGTTCAAAGAATGTTAAAAGATGGACAAAGTAACAAAGAAAGAAACAGAAAAAACCAACAAGAAACACATAAGAAAAGGAGACAATGAAACGAGTGAAATTCGTATGTATTTTCGTATATCCATGAACACAAGTTTTTGGTGTGATAAATACCTAAAAATAATGAAATTGGTAAAGAAAAATTTAAGCAAAACATCATTACTTTTATTAGAATGGCACAAATGAAGCGCAAAGAAATTAATAACATAAAATCTATGAATACAAAGGAAACGAAGTGAAAAAACATTTTTAAAATTTGGTCACAAACGATTCGAGGAGCTTGCTCGTCGTGTTCGGCCCAAATGAGTTTGGAAAGTGCAGCAAGGTGCGCGGCGGTGTAGAGCCAAACTAGGCAGAGAAAAGCAAATAAATGAGGCACATCAAAGAAGTGAATAAGAGTATTAGTGTGAAAAATGAAAAATTTGCACAATAAAATTTGTTAAAAAATCAATAAAAATACTTCAGGCAGCAAGTCAAGTTAAAAAATTTGTGAATATAAAGATTAGTTGCACAAAGTGAATTTGGAACAATTGATTTATGCTCGTTTTGCATTACAACGTGAAAGATATTTGAAAGTGTTTTTGGTGTCATCGATTTTGTCAACCAAAGGATTTTGTATTGTTCTGGTATTTTTTAAAATTTTTTTTTCCAAAATACTACTAATACTTTTTAAATTCCAAACCAATGTTGGTATCGCTATACGCCATGCCCTTGGAAGTTATACGTAAATGGTCAGCGACATTAGAAGGGTCCTAGGCACTCTTGGCACAAAACCTAGGTTTAATTGTAGCGTTGGCGTAGGCGGGTACTGCGCTAAACCTTCACAATTAGCACAATATGGACCCGCACGAGTTAAAACCTCCAGGACCGGGTTCAATAACAAATAGCACAACTAATAGTATAGGAACAAGTGTTCCGCATGGCCAACCACATCAACTAAGTGGAAGTGGTGATCAGTTAAATTTGCCTCCACCTTCACCACAAACTACTAGCGGGGGAACAAATGGTGCCACAGTTTCAATATCTAGTTCGGTGTCCTCTACAAGCGGCTCGGCAAACCTTTGTGGTGGTAGCACATTTTATGGTAATGTAGGTCCGCCGCAACAGCGACCATCGCCTTATATTGCAAATAATGATGGTGACTCTGATACTGAATCTTTAGCAGCTATGTCAGCTAAAGCCAAAGCTGCAGCGGCAGCCGAGCAGATCCAAAATGCAGCTACAACTAATGGCCACAACTGCGGGGTAAACGCCGCCGTTAACAATCTTGGCTTGAATGCCAAACAACAACGGCAACAAAAGCGACGAAGGGAAAGAGCACAAAGATTACAAGCGGAACGTGAAAACCGCTTTGCCAACAATGCCAGTAACGTCCCAAACAGCGGACTATTGTATCACGCCAGTAGCGCAGGCAGCATGGGCGAGGATAGCAATAACTCCAATGGGAACTTTACAAGCAGTAGTAACGGTAGTAATAATGTCATGCCTCCAACAGATAGTATTGCTTCGCTACTTTTGAATCCTCCGCACTCGCCCGAGTGCAATTCTGGTTTAATGGCAACTCCGAGTGACAGTGAAGGTGAGTCATTAGATGAGGATTTGTTATCGACATCTTCTTCCTCGACCCTATTGTTGCCCCGCGATAAACCACCACCAAGACCACCACCTCCGGTTCGTCGAAAATTGCCGCGTTCTCCAGTTCTCGAGGAGGAAATCATTGACGGGTTTGCTATACTGGAATTCAAGTCCTACGAAGACTTAGAGGTAAATATAATAATTTTTATGAATATCGGATATTTTAATGTAACGAAAAATTTAATTTGAACTTAGTTTGCAATAAAATTGGGACAAAAGCGTAAAGAAAAACGTTTATCGGCTTTGGAGGAATTAACTTGTTCGTACAGCATAGAGGAGACCAAAATGCCAAAGATTATTGATACAGGTCAGCCTCATCCTATACGTGGAAGCAACATCTTAAGTCTGCCCATTAATTTAAAAGATGGTAGTAACAATATACGGTTACTGAGTAATAATGGCAGCAACACTAATTGTCATCCACCACATACTATAACATCTTCCACTGTTCAAGAGGGTCCAGTGGATGCCATAACACCTTGGAAGAGCCAATATCAAAATTCTAACAATAATAATACTGTTGGAAGCAACTTATCAAATATAAATCAAAACACTAATATGTGTAGTAATGTAAGTGGAAGTACTAACAGTAACACATCAAACAATACTGCAACATCAGCTACAACAATATTGAATCACAATGGTAGTAATAACAACAATATCA
Organism: Merzomyia westermanni; assembly: GCA_949987695.1. Lineage (NCBI taxonomy): Eukaryota > Metazoa > Arthropoda > Insecta > Diptera > Tephritidae > Merzomyia > Merzomyia westermanni. The sequence goes on along the minus strand of OX465290.1, from coordinate 5,263,878 downwards.
ACAATAATAGCGACGCAGCTGGGAGTAGTAGCAGTAGCAATAGTAGTGGCATCGGTGAAACAACCTCAAGCAACATCAATAATACAGATGAAGATGCTGTCATGGCAGCAATTGATACAGTAGAGGACTGTCGAAGCATTTTGAATGCAGCCGATAGTGGAGCATCATCGGGAAGTTTGACAATTGCACTAACTCCAAAGATCGAGATTACATCCAAACCGAAAGAAAGTACTAGAATTAGTTCCGTTACCATGGAATCTTCCAATATAAACAGTTCAGCAGCCACAATGTGTACGATATCACCGGCGCCACCAACAGCCTCACCAGCAACAGTAAATGTATCCATAACATTGCCAGAGAAGGTTGCTAGTGGTAGCACGTTAGCGAATTCTTCCATGCAATCTAATCATACTCAGCCAGGTAATACACCAGCGCAAATAAACGATGGTTATCGTAATACATTGCCCATGGATGGCGTAAAAATATCTTCCATCTCATCATTGGCGGGAAATAAATCAAATGATCCAACGTTTGGGACAAGTCCTGTAATAAATTCAAAATCGTCAACTCATTTTATGAATATGGCGTCCAATGTATGTATTATAAATACTTCATATCTAGATAGATTCTAAAATTTATTAAAATTTGCCTTGTATTTCAGTCGCAAAATGCTGCACATTTAATTGTAAATAACAGTAATAGCGGTAATGATATTACAATGACAACGGATATGCGGACAATAGGAAGTTTGGGGGCGCCGGTGATTGCATCAACATCACAACAATTAGCGCCGAAATCTGCGCAAGTGATACCAAATAAAGATGATGTATTTGATCGTATACGTGACGTAAGTATTCAATTATGATAGTCTTCCTTCTTTGACATCAAGTTTAAAAAAAAAAGTATGCTCGAACCGGGTTATGTTATTTAAATGCATTGTTGAATTTGGAAAAAGTTCCTAGCACTGGGCACAAAACTCCCAGTTTATTTCTTTGTATATCCCAGAGGATAGGTTCAAACACTGTCCCCGAAGGTTCTGGGAGTTTTGCCGATGTGACAGTCCTTTGCCGGGTATGGACCCGGTACTAGAAGTCATTTCACCCTTCTTTCCGTAGGGAAGGAGAATGTGGAGAGGGATTCCTACCTCCGACATATTCTAATCCCCTAACCCGCAGGGTTCTAGAAGGTGCACGTTGTTGCTAGCCTGGTTGTGCGGTTTTGGTTTGTGGAGAGGGATTCCTACCTCCGACATATTCTAATCCCCTAACCCGCAGGGTTCTAGAAGGTGCACGTTGTTGCTAGCCTGGTTGTGCGGTTTTGGTTCAATTGGCGTTGTGAGGTGATGTCGGATCTTATGTAAAGCTTCCGGAGATGGCTTTTTATTTGCCGCACCGGCGGCTCATCTTCAACCAATTGCCTGCTAGGATGTTGTGGCTCTCAAGGGTTTGCCTGTCTTAGGCCTGGCGTGTTATGCCAGTACTCATTCTTTTTACTGTTTTCCCCAGCCTCAAAAGGTTCTCGGATAATCTGTGGATCAACTGGCCAGAACGTGTCCGGCCCGATGGGCGTTGTAGTCGCTGCTTCTCTTGCAAGGCTGTTGTTATTGTTGTTGGTAACAATAAACACACTCACTACGTCTTTGGAACTCTCTGCCATCCATATTGAGACTGATAAGCAATGCACTGCATTTCAAAGAAAATTTAATTTGTTTCTATAACGACTCGTAACTTACTCTCACTAATAATTTTATACTTTTTGTTTCTCTCATCCATATTTTCTGCTAAAGATCGATTCTGTAATTTCTTTTAGCAAATTTTCTGTTTTAGATTAAGTTATTTTTAAACAAAATTTTTATTCTATCATTTCATATATTTATACTATTTATAATTTTCTTAAAATTGTTGTGCCAGGATATTTTTCAAATAAATACAAATACAAATACGCAATACGAAATACAACCCCTGCGGTTAGGGGTTTAGAATATGCCTGAGGTAGGCAGACCGGTCGATGGCTGAGCTACGGATATGATGCCTCTCACCTCTCATTGCCCATGATCTACTTCCTTACGGAAGGAGGGGTGATATGACCTAGAAGGTTACACTGGTCATACCAAATCGCTACCACGACAGTCGGGCAGTACCGCAAGGGAGTACCGAAACGCACCGAATTCATATCCGGCCAAGGATTGTCAGTTCGACAGCACTCCTCAAAACCTTCGGTGAGTGTTTTTGTCGTTACAACAGCACTTCCCAATAACATTCGGGGAGTGTTTTTGTCGTTACAACAATATCAACTAAAACACCTCCCATAGTTTTTGGAGAGTGTTGTCGAACTGACTGAAATAGTGCGGAATTTACCTCACAAGAGGAGGCCGCCTTAAGTCCTGCTTGGCTGTCGCTTAGTATCACGATATTTTCTTAAGAGTATTGACGTTGTATATCTGTCTGTATATCACACGATTGTGTGGGATCAGTGTAAATACTCTATTGTTGTGTCGTTCCAAGTAGACCTGTCCCCCAACTCTACTTTGATTTTCCTTTCGAAAATTTTGTTTGAAGATGTCATCTCTAGGAAGTTGAGAGATTGGGTTAGTCTCCTTGATCCTATCAAAGTTGTGCGATGACATGACTTTACCTCTGCCAACTCCCTCTTTTGCCATGTTAAGTAGGGTTCGTTTGACAAATTGTTTTATTGCTACGTGTAGCGGGGCGAGGTCAAGGATTGCCTTCATACTTTCAGTGATTGTCTCACCGTTAGATTTGACCTCGCCACCCATGCTACCGAACCATAGATTATAGTTTTTTATTTATTAATAAGTACGGACCTAGGTAAGGTTAGGTTGCAAGGGCAGGACAGAGTACCTGGACTCTGCCCGACACTTAGGCCACTAAATAGGCCCATTGTGATACCCTATACAGTCTCTACCCACCTCTATGCCCCAGAGATGCGAGCAAGTCATCCCCGACGCCGACAGCAGCTCAGCCGCTTAACAGTCAGCCGATCCAACAACCCTAGAGTATCCGAGTTGAAAGATCTCCCGAAAGCTGAGAAGGACCAGTCGACTCACACGGTTGCGCTACCGTCGACGCCAGGGAAAACCAACTCACACCCTGTTCAAGGCAGGGGATCGAACCACTTCGTGGAGTCAATAAATTTAGATAACGCTTTTAATTCTATTTGTGATACCTCAGCGAGGTTATTGAGAAACCGTTGGCCCAAGATAGCTAACCGTCGCCTGCTGAGTGCAGGGCATTGACACATCAGATGCTGACCACTTTCCTCCTCAATACATCTGCAGCTGCGACAGTAATCATTAGACATTGCGCCCATTCTGGCGCCGTGAGTGCCTATTAAACAGTGCCCTGTTAGAACCCTTACCAGGGATGAAATGCCCGATTTATTGAGGGACAGCAGGGAGTTTGTACGTCTTTTGTTGTAAGAAGGCCAGGTTAGCCTGGATATCTCACACGTCGAGAGCCCTGACCAGAGCATATTTGCTATTTCCATTGTTTTTGTGCTGACACTAAAGGAGGCCATGGGTATGCCTACCGAACTATTTCCTGGAAGGAGATGGGTGGTGGTACCTCGTCTAGCCAGCTCATCCGCTCTGCAGTTGCCTTCAATATCCCTGTGCCCAGGTACCCAAATAAGGCTAATACTGAAGTGCTGAGCCATCTCGTTGAGAGATCTGCGACATTCAGTTAACGACTTTGCATTGTCGACGTATGAGTTCAAGGCTTTAAGTGCGGCCTGACTGTCTGAGAAGATATAGATCTGTTTACCATTTTGGGGCATGGATACCAAGCTTTTCACCGCGCCGTGTATTGCCAGCATTTCCGCTTGGTACACGCTGCAGTGGTCGGGAAGACGGAAGGAGATCTCTAGTCCCAGGTCCGGTGAAAAGATTCTTCCCCCCACCTTCCCCTCAAGCTTGGAGCCATCAGTAAAGATGGCGCCCCGAACCGTATGTGGTCTGTTGTCCCATTCTTGTCTTGTCGGTATTATAACCTCGTAGTTCCTGACAAACACGTTATTTGACGCGCAGTAGTCCGTGTGTGGTGGAATGGTAACAGGCGCGTGGTTGCCCAAGATTGTGGCGTGCCCACTTTGTTCATTTATCCAGACGCCAGTCTCTCTTATTCGCAAAGCTGTGATCGTGGCTACTTCCTTCGTCACCAAATCAAGCGGTGGTAGATGCAGCATAGTGTTGAGTGCTTCTGTCGGGGTGGACCCAAGGGCGCCGGTTATGCAGAGTTCTGAACTCCTTTGGACTTTTTGTATCTGTTTGAGGTACGTATTCTTAGTTAGTGCAGGCCACCAGACTAGCACTCCGTAGAGTAGAATCGGGCGAACAATGGCTGTGTAGATCCAGTGCACTACCCTGGGAGAAAACCCCCACGAAACACCAATTGCCCTCTTGCAAGTAAACAACGCGCACGTTGCTTTTTTAACCCGTTCTGTTATATTGTTACCCCAGAGTAGTTTCCTGTCTAGAGTAACTCCTAAATATTTGACTTTGTCACTGAATGCCAAAGTCGTGTTACCAATTTTTGGTGGTATAAGGTTCGGTATTTTGTACCTTCTAGTAAAGAGGACTAGCTCGGTTTTCTCGGGGTTAACCCCGAGACCTGTTGACTTTGCCCAGTCACAAATTTTAGATAAGGCTGATTCCATTAAATTGCATAGAGTTTGAGGGAATTTTCCCCGCATCATAACGCAGATGTCATCGGCGTACGCAATCACTTGGTGGCCTTCCGCTTCCATGAGGCGTAGAAGCTGGTTTACAGTAACCACCCAAAGTAGCGGTGAGAGAACACCTCCCTGTGGGGTACCTCTGTTAACGAGTCTGTGAATCGAGTTCCCACCTAGCTCGGTTGTGATCCGTCTGCTAGTAAGCAGTTTACGAATGAACTCCACCAGACAGGTATCGACCCGCAGACCCGTCAGCGCCGAGGTGATAGCTTCCGGAAGGACGTTATTGAAAGCGCCTTCAATGTCGAGGAAAGCCACCAATGTATATTCCTTTAGGTTAAGTGACTTGTCTATAACAGATACAAGAGAGTGCAAGGCAGTATCTGTTGACCTACCCTTACTGTAGGCATGCTGCCCGCGAGAGCTGAGTTGGGTCAATCGATCTTCTGACATAGTCCTCCAGAAGTCTTTCTAGGGTTTTAAGAAGAAATGAGGATAGGCTTATAGGCCTAAAGTCATTAGGTTTAGTATGAGATGGCTTCCCGGCTTTGGGGATGAAGACTACCTTAACCTCCCTCCATGAAGTGGGTACGTAGTTGAGCCTTAGGCAGCCTATAAACATAGTTTTCAACCAAGGCATGATAAGCTCGGATGTATGTTGTAGCTGGGCCGGGAATATTCCGTCTGGTCCAGGCGACTTATGGGGCTTGAAGGTAGATAAAGCCCAATCTAGCTTCTTCTCATCGGTGATCTCCCTTATCATTTGATCGGAAGGCACCTCTCCGCCGGTAGTAGTAGACACGTCTGTGCATGTCGGGAAATGTGTATCCAGGAGCAGATTCATGGTATCCGTAGTCGAATCCGTCCACTGCCCATCTGGCATTTGGACGTGGCTTAGTGTTGCTGGCGCTTTTGAGAGCACCCTCCTCAAGCGCGAGGCAGCAGATGTGGATTCAATTTCACTGCAGAATTCCAGATTTCTTTTTTATATGTACTTAGCTTAGTTTTGTAAACAGCCCAGGATAGCTCGCGGCCGTCCTGTTTGGCTTTATTAAAGGCAACCCTACAAGCCTTTCTGAGTCTATCTAGATCAGACGACCACCAAGGTGGCTTATGGGTTTCCGTTACCTTTTTGATCGGGCAGGCCTTATCTAAAGCAAGCTTGCATTGTTGATTAAAGGTGTTGACTAGCTCGTCTAGTTCCTTATCATTTCTAGGTGTGACCATTTGTTTTGATAGATTTCTATCAATGAGCTTCCTGTAGTAGCCCCAGTTTGTTCTTTTTATATTTTGTATGAATTTTGGACATGTGTGCGTATCTGCTATTGAGAAACTAATATATCTATGGTCTGAGAAGGAGTGTTCTGTTAGAACCCTCCATGATTCTATGAGGTCGCTGAAGGAGTCGCTGACCAGTGTAATATCAAGGACTTCCTCGCGGTTCCTTGTTATGAATGTGGGGTCACTTCCCCTGTTGCATAAACTTAGATTAGTGCCTAATAAGTAGTTATATAGTGACTCACCTCGGTCGTTTGTGTCAGTGCTGCTCCATTGAGTGTGATGGGCATTCGCATCGCCTCCAAGCACAATTAGATTATTTCGTGGCCTAGTGGAACTCACGAGCTCTCTGAAGTTATGTGGCGGTAGTGAACCTTCGTGATCATGGGCCAGATAGAAAGAGACAAATCTACAACTTCTACCTAACCCCTCGACGCTAATCGCTGTCAGATCTCCGTCACTAAATTGGGGTAGAAGAAAAGCGTTAATATTCGACTTAGCTAAAATACACGTACGAGGCTTACCCTTATCTTGAGCGCTGCAGAGCTTGTAAGTGGGAGTCCTCAAACCACAGATCCTATTTCCAGTGATCCACGGTTCTTGAACTAGAACGATATCTACTCCCCCTGCCGAAAGTTGGAGTAGAAGTGCAGCTGACGCTGCTTTACTGTGATGAAGGTTGATTTGGAGGACCCTCATCATCTTGCTTTTTAGCACTCTCCTCCGTGAGCGTCGCGTCGACGTCGTCCTCGCTCAGAAGCTGACTTTCGGAGTAAAGCCTCCTGAGAGTCCCGCTACCGTCCAAGCTGGACGAGGCATAGCCGCTCCGCACATCCGACCCACTGTCATCAACCTCTATCTCGTTATCGCTGGGGGGAGGCTCCACCTCCGCCAGAGATGAAAAATTAGCCAGGGCTTCGGCGTCCGCCTTGTACACCTTCAGGCTTATATTCTTGAAACCATAGCTTACGCGGTAGTCGCATCGGTCCAGGGCCTCGATGCTTGCCTGGTCTAGCAGCAGAACTATCTGCACCGTCGCTTGTCCGGCTGCTTTGTCCACGCTGACCACCTTCCAGTTTTGGGTCGGTAGCCCGGGTTAAACTCCTGCAATTGTTCCAGGATTTCATCTGGCTCCGTTGGCGTCACTGGAACCCAGGCTCTAGCTCTTGGCCGCTGCGGGATGTCGCACGCATCCACTGCTTTGAGGCGCGCGCCAGGGTACACTTTCCCTATTCGCTGCACGCCGATATTGTATAGGTCCACGGACCTAGCGTCACCACAGGCGATCAGCCTGACATTGCCTTGGTACCATCCTGCATCGGTATAAGATGGTGGCGGTCCAGGGTTCTCCCTCTTCACCTGGATGGCAACTTTAGCGAGCGCGGCTTCGATCCACTTCCATTGTTGTTTCGGGATCCTGCCATCTACGGTGCCCTCATCGATAACGCCAATGATCTTGCGATCCTTGGCTACCGCCGCGAAAGACCGTGTATAGCCTCCCTGCGTTTTGGCCCTTTTCGGTGCGATTGCGCTTAGAGGCTTCCCCTTTGTTAGCGCCATACAACTCCAGTTTAAAATCCGGCACTACCCGCCGAGCCCACGCCAGGTCTCGCTGGAGCTTCGCCCAAACCTCCGCCGAAACATCTTCCTCCCTTGTCGGTGAGGTCGCGTTTCTGTAGAGAATCCGGGCTGCAGACCGCTTATCCTGGTGGCTGGCCTTTGTGGGTTGCCTAGGCATCGAGTCCTTGGCCCTATCGCTAGCACCCCCCTCACCCTTGGCGCCCCCAGCTACGGACTCGCCAGACGCTTTGCGCTGAATGGCAAGGCCACTGGTGGAAGCTACAGGATTGGTGGTAGCCGCGTTGCTGGCCTCCCGATCGGCACCCCTATAAGAGGCACCGGTCATCGGACTACTCGGACCGGTTTTGCACTCAGCCCTATCCCGGCTAGCTGCCGCTGCAGCACTGAATCGCCGGGGTGTCCTCTCGGCTTTCGTATTTTTGTTTCGGTCCGGTTTCCCCGTGACCATCTTAGCGGAGCGAGCTCCTGCTGACTTTTTATTAGGAGAGTCAGACTCCTTGCTTTTGTTTTCATTTTTATATAAATTTTTCTCCATATTTAGGACCCACGAGTGGCGGAGAAGGGGACGGTCCACCCGGGCAGAGATCCGCATTACCCGGGTAAAGCTAAATAGAATCGGAGGTCGCCCGTGTCCGAAGCACTCCGTTCGCGACTGAGCTATTTAAGGGCCCCCAGCCAGGTTGATCATCGGCACGGGTCGTATGACACCTTGATCCAGCCCTTACAAGGAAGGGAAAGGGGGGGGGTTATGGAGGGTGAAAAGGTCGCCGCTCGAATTAGCCGCCGTAGCGTTACCAGGTATCACCACGAGGAGGCTCCTCCCCCGCTTGGAGGAGGAGGGTGTATGCACCTACGAGTCGACGGTTCGGGGTGGCGCTGGTGTGTGCAAGGCGCGAACACCCCCATTAAGATACCCAAGTACGGACCTAACTAAAGCCTAAAATTATGTCCTGTTGTAGTCCATTCAGCAAATCATTCATCTTTCAGTATTACGCTGTTATTGGAGTGATTAGTAATACGTTAATTTATGACTATAAAGTTCATTCAGGAAAGTAATAAAATTGGTACAACGCTATTGAAGCCGCGAGGTTCCTGGGACTTCCGGTTGAATATTTTAATGACAATGCTAGGCAAGGAAATTGACGACTAGGCAGGGCGAAGCATTGTTACAACAACAACCATTTCTCTTAACTTATGAAATCCTCTTAAGATTGCAAAAACTATATTTTCTAACAAAATAACTATTATTCTTTGAATTAATTACGTATTTTTATTTCCTTCATTCGTTTAGGCGGGCGTCTCACCCAAAAGTATTGGAATGGGGCTAAATATCGTAAGTATTATGTTATTTATAGAAGAATTTATTTTTGTGCTAACATGTTTTTTTTTTCTTTTTTACAGTGTGATAATGATGAAAACAAGGTAAGTGATATATTCAATTCACAGTATAATTGGCGGCCGCCGTGGTGTGGAGGTAGTGTTGCCGGCCTACCACACCGAAGGTCCATGGTTCGAGCCCTGGTACAGGTAACATCAAAAGTGATTTGAAAAAAGTTTTTCAAAACGGGGTCGCCCCTCGGCAGTGGTTTGGCAAACTCTCCGAGTGTATTTCTGCCATGACAGGCTTCTCAGCAAAAATTCGTCTCCTTTGTAGATGCCGTTCGGAGTCGGCAAAAAACTGTAGGTCCCACCAATTTGTAGGGAAAATTCAAATCGGCACACCACAAATTGGAAGAGAAGCTTGGCGCAAAAATCTCTTAGGAGGTTTATGATGATATACCTGTTGTATATCGCGCCATAGAGAGAGAGAGTATAATTGCACTATGCTACAGCAAACATGCGAGGACAGTTATTTTCACAAACTTGCAGCATCTGAAGGCATTGTTTTATTCTTAAAACTGCAGAAAAACAGTAGTAAAATTTAAAGGCGAATATTTTAACGAAGAACTATTATCATTATTTCGATATTTCCAACGCTTAATTTATAGCTCCGTGTAGACTGATGAGTTTAATATATTTTTAAGCAGGGGTTTGTCGGATATTTATTCAGAGTAATTCTTGAATTTTTATTTAACTTTAAGAAATTAAATTGTTTGTTACTTTTTTTTTGTGTACCAACAATTCAATTGAATTGCTTCTTTTACGGCATGTTCATTTTTTAAAGTATATATGACTATAAATGAACTCAAGGCCAAGAATAATAATTTTTATGGGTCGATAATACAGGCACATAAACAAAAAATTTTGTTGTTCTTGTTGTTAACAGTGCTTCGCCCTGCCCAATGGGCTCGATCACTCCAGATTGTCATCAGGCTCTTCTAACGGAAGTCCGAGGAAACGCGCCGTTTCCACAGGGTTGGACCAGAGTGATGTAGGTGTTAGAAGAGTGGGTTCAACTGAACAGGAGAAGAGATGTATGGTATCATGAGGGCCCATACCACATGCAGGGCATGTATTTGGTATGTTGGGGTTCAGTCTGGATAAGTAAGAGTTTAACCTATTACAATATCCAGAGCGAAGTTGTGCTAGTCTAGTCTCCCTCGGAAGTACACGCTCCTCTTCAGCCAATTCCGGCGGTTGAGTATTAGTAACGGGATTCACAGGCCGAGATCTGAGAGATCTATCTACCGACTCGGTGTGGAGGTCATTTAGAGCCCGTCTATGGTTCCGCAGATCAAACGGCAAAGAAATATGATGCCGGATCTCATCGTAATGCTTGCGGAGATGTCTCCTTATGTCTCTGGGGGGCGGTGCTACATCCAAAAGATGTCGGTTTGGATGACTAGGTTTATGACAGTTCAGAAGGAACTGTCTACTCAAGAGTTCCGCGTGCTCTTGAACATTGAGCAATTTTGCCTCTTGATGGAGGTGAGACTCAGATGACATAAGCAGGCATCCCGTAGCAGTTCTGATGGCGGTGTTTTGGCAGACTTAAAATTTCCTCCAATTGGTGTCAGCAAGGTTGGGCGACCATATGGGCGCAGCGTAGTCAATAACCGGTCGGCCAATAGCCTTATATGTAGCAAACCATGTTTCTTTGTCTTTTCCCCAAGTACTGCCGGCCAGTGACTTGAGGATCTTATTGCGGCTCTGTACCTTTGAAGCTATTACGGTGGCATGACCAACGAAGGTGAGGCCGTTGTCAAATGTCACACCCAAGATTTTCGGGTGGTTGACAGGAGGTAGAGGTACTCCGTCTACGTGGACATTTAACTCTTGCTCCATGTGCGCATTCCATGTCGTAAACAGGGTCGCCGCTGATTTAGTCGGAGATAGGGTCAGATTTCGTTCGATGAAGAAGCTGGAAAGGAGGTAATAACTGTTGTTTCTAGTACAGAGTTCGTCAATGGAGGGACCCTTGCCCGAGGCCATTATCGTTAAGTCGTCAGCGTAGGAAACAATGGACACTCCCTCTGGTGGGGGGGTGGAAGTCTCGAAATATAGAAATTAAACAAAAGGGGAGAGAGAACACCACCTTGCGGCACCCCTTGTTTTATTCTTCGAGGTCTAGATTTCTTGTTCCTAAATTTGACTGTTGCCTGTCGACCATTGAGGTAATTAGCGGTCCACCTCTTAAGGCCGGCAGGGAGCGTGGTCTCGTCCAGATCTCGGAGGAGTGTGGCGTGATTGACCGTGTCAAATGCATTTGACAGGTCAAGTGCCACGAGAACCGTCCTATGGTTTGGTGGATGTTGATTCAAACCGTTGTTAATCTGCGTTGTAATGGCGTTCAAAGCGGATGTCGTGCTGTGATTTTTGCGGAAACCATGTTGATGATCGGCCAATTTTAGATTTGTGACGAAGTAGGGAAGCAGAATGGACTCTAGTAGTTTCGCTACCGGCGAAAGGAGGGATATCGGGCGATAAGACTCTCCTAGGTTCGCCGGCTTCCCTGATTTTGAGGGTTTGGCCTTCATTATGGCTTCCTTAACCTCTGCGACTGAGACGGCAATGGGCGCAGTAGAGTGTTTGTGTTTGCGCGCACGTCGGAAGGCTCTTCTCTTAGTCCTATCCGCAGGTGGATGCATTATAAACAGCCGGCAAAAGGAGCTCGCGCATTTCCTGGCGTCCGATTTGACGCTGTCGCCGAAAGCAATGACGACCTTGTCTTTGTGTTTGGTCGGATGGGATAGGGCCTTGACAGTCGACCATAATTTGCCGACTCCGCCGGAGAGGTTGCATGTCTCAAGGTGTTGTTTCCACTTGGTCAGCTTGTGTTCGTTGACAATCCTACGAATTTCCGCATTGAGATCTTTTATTCTGGGATCTGCGGGATTGATGAGTCTCACTTAGTCACGTTCTCTTGCCATCGCCGCAGCTTCTGCCGGGAAATTCGGGCGAATTTCTGGTATTCTGCCAGCAGGAATGAAGCGGCATGAGGCTGAATCAATGATCTTGCGAAACTCTCTTTCGCCTTTGCGTACGTCCGTAGGAGTGGGTAAGGCATCGAAGGAGCGCTCTGTATATTCAGTACAGCGGTCCCAGTCCGCTTTGGTGAAGTTGATGTATGTTATTTTATCAGTCGTTATAAAGTCGGTCGGTCGTTCAACGAGAGTAAGATGGGTAGGTGGTCTGAAGCTAATGTAAGCATCGGTCACCAGATGACAAAGTTAATAAGGCCCGCGATCGTTATGGAGATGTCTGGCGAACTGTGACAGTTACCTGCCACCCTGGTGGGGCATCTCCATTGACTGTACAGAATGCTGAGTTATCTATTTGGTCTGCAATTGCGTGTCCTCTGCTGTCTGCTGGCAAGTTGGAGTGCCAGAGATCGTGATGCGCGTTGAAGTCGCCTAGGATTAGACGGTTATCGCCCCTTAACAACGCACAACGTCGGGATGATAATCTCTAGGACAACACGTGACAGGAGGAATATAGATGTTTGCCGACCTGCAAATCATAAACAAAAAATCATCATGATCAACTACTGACTGTCAGATAGAGGGGGTGGGTTACTCATAGATATGGAATGGTGAAGCGTTCCCACAACAGGGGGTTCTATCGTACCGGAATGACTCGGGTTTTTTTTATCGGACCAAATGCTGTTATTTCGAAGTTACCCTGTCTAACTTGTCACCCTGTTATCTTAATGGTAAGCACCGCGTTGTGGTTGTCGCAGCGTCGTTAGCCTGACTAATTATCACCTCCCTTACCTAACGTTGTCATCGAGCTTTTCTAACGGGAGTCTAAGAAACCTCGCGGCTTCAACAGGGTTGGACCATAGTGATATTGCTGTTAGAAGAGTAGGCTCAGTTGAGTAGATGAACAGATTGTTAGTGTCGTGGGGAGACACGCCGTATACCGGGCAGACATTTGGCTTGGCGTGTTTCAATCTGGATAGGTAAGAGTTTAACCTGTTACAGTACCCAGAACCAAGTTGGGCCAGCATGACCCTTGTCTCCCTAGGCAGTGCACGTTTCTCTTCGGCCACAGATGGAGCTTGTGCCTGAATAACGGCATTCACTGGACGAGAGCTGACAAAGGAGTTTACCGACTCCGTGTGGATGAGATTGAGGGCCCGCCGATGCACCTTTGGATCAAACGGAGAGAAAATGTGATGCCGGATCTCCTCATAGTGCTTACGGAGATGACTCCATATTCTCCTGGGAGGTGGATTTTCGTTGAACAGGTTCCTGTTCGGAAACTGCGGTTTATAGCAGTTGAACAGGAATTGCCTGGCCAGCATCTTTTACACCGAGCATTTTAGCACCCCGTGGCAGTTCTGAGTGCGGTGTTTTGGCAGGCCTGCAACCTCCTCCAGTGTGTATCTGCTAGCCCCGTCGACCATATAGGCGTCGCGTAGCTCAGAACCGGCTGGCCGATTGCCTTGTACGTTGCCAGTAACGTTTTTTTATCTTTCCCCTAAGTGCTGCCAGCGAGTGACTTGAGGATTTTGTTGCGGCTTTGTACTTTGGTGGCAATCGCGGCTACATGAGCACCGTAGTTGAACATGTTATTAAACGTGACCCCTAAGATTTTGGGGTGTGACAGTCGGAAGCTTAATGCCATCGACGTAGACGTCTAATTCCATGTTCAGGACTTGGTCGGTGACAGTGTCAGATTCCGTCCATGGAAAAAACCGGACAGGGATGGGAGGTATGAGTTAACTCTTGAGCAGAGGCGATCGAGACACCTTCTGGTGGGGAAGGCAGCCTCGATATGTAGTAATTAAACAAAAGCGGGTATAGGACACCACCCTGTGGCACCCCTTGTTTAATTATACGTGATTTTGATCTTTCGCCCCTAAATTCCACAAAGGGTAATGACGTGCAACTTGATGGTTGAACTACGGATATGATGTCTCTCACCTCTGATTACCAACCTTCTTCCTTACGGAAGGAGGAGGGAAAAGACTTAGAAGGTTTCACTGGTCACACCAAATCGCTCCCACGACAGTCGGGCATCTACCGCAAGGGCTTACCAGAGCGTATCGGGTTCATATCCTTCTAAACAACTTTTTCCTGAATAGGAGTTTTGCATATATTTTTATGGGAAGAAGGGGAAAAAGCGAAGTTCTTTGTTCTTTTGCATGCCTTGTTGTATGAATACATTGCAAACTGATTATTTCCGACACAACTGAAGTGAATACTGAAAGCAATGGTATTAAGACAAAAGGGTCTCAGTTTATAGGTTGCACCATGACATTCTCGATCTTCCTCGGCGTCTTTTAAATCGCTGTCATCCAGTATAAACCATCAAAGCATTGAATACTCAAAAGAAGTATTCCAGTGCAGAAATGGTATCATCATTTAAACACCGGGAATTAGGGATAACTTTTATTTTTTTTGAACTCTGTGAACGACTGAATTACTACTACAAGCAGTAAAATAATATTTGCATTGATTGCTGTCCCCCCTTTCCAAAATTTAGAGAGAAGCTTTAATTTACTTGTCACTTCATAGCAATTGCGTGGGCCAAATACATCGTTTTCAAATCACTTCTATGCAAAGGACAAAAACGACAGGTTTACATTTTTTAATCAATCATTACTAGAACTTGATGTGTCTAATTTAAATATCGTGGCCGTCGAACTGTGAAATTAATATAAGAGCTTCTCAGCAAAATGACAAAGGAACTATCCAATCAGCTGTATTGAATTCGGTTTGACGGTATAATAATGCACACCATATCCACTGCGAAATAAGAGGCTTGCAAATTTGATACAACATGGCTTATGCGCGGAAAGTTTTTGTACGCTTAAGTAAAATTGGAGTTATGTATGTTCTTGAGGTTTTACACACAAGTTCATCGTTTTGTGCCACAGGTATATAAATGTATATCGACTCATCCATTCATGACGGGCCAAACAGGGGTATACAGGTTGACAGTGAATCCTGTGCGCTCCGGTACTAGCACCTTGTGGCATTATGCGGACTTTCGTGAGGATTTTAGTCGCCTCTTACGACAGGCATACCTACCTCGGGTATATTCTAAGCCCCCTAATGCGAAGTGCAGCCAAATTGTAAAGAAGCACCGCGAAGTCCTCTTTTTCTTGATCATTACAATTTTCAAATTGATTTAAAAAGAACGAATTTTCAATAAATCGAAATTTGTCAATTATTAAATATTTAATCTTAAATAATTAATGGATATTAAAAGTAAATGTAGGGTTTATTTTGTTATTGTTTTTTTCAAGTTTGTTTTAAATATACTTTGCAATTTTATTAACTTTACTTTTTAAAAATATATAAATTATGTTACTCATTTTCAAGGCGAATTCACTTACAGGTGATCTCATACGAACATATGAGCAGTGGCTTCTTCTGTCAAAATAAAAAAATTCTATGCAATCTGACAGGAGAAGCCGCCAAAGGAAAAACAAAACACGTGAAGTATGTGTGTGTATACAGCAACAAATTCGCCGTGATATCACCTGGTATAAATCCGCCTTGCCCATTTTACAATGAAAATTTTTTGATTATTATAATTTTCAAACTGATTTAAAAAGAACGAATTTTCAATGAATCGAAATTTGTCAATTATTAAACATTTAATTTCAAATAATTAATGGATATTAAATATCCATAATCCTCCTCCTTTTTTTTCCAAATCAGTGGCGGGAACGTCTTTGTCCATTCGCATAACATGACCTAGTCAGCGAATTCGTTGAAAAAAGCTCATTTATGTGTAAAGATGTTATTGTTAACAGTTGGCCCTGGTTTTTTTACCCGCCCAATTACTGTTGTTTCCACGTCCCATCCTGAAATTGTCATCCACTATCTTATGTTACGGACGGGTATTGAACCCCGGACCAAGAGATTGGATCTGCTGAGTTTGCTGGAAGAAAATTTACGTCTGTGGAAAGCTTGTTCAGCTCACCATTAAATTTTCTTCGAAACATGCCGTTGCTATCAAAAACAAGGCCATACGTTTTCTGGAGAATTTTTTTCTTCGACTACTCCTAGGGTCATAATATCTTTTTAACCACTGTTCATGGTACTTCAGGACAGGTATGATAAGAGACTTATGCACCGTGATCTTTATAACTATAAGATTCGTAACAATACCAACTTGTCTTCCAATTTTTTTTTGTAGAAAATAAAACTAGCCACGCAGGGGTCTGAATTGTAGTCTAGAATCGTTAGCCTTTCAATGAATATTTGTAGTGGCTTTAGTTAATGATGAACCCCGAAGAGAATCATGTTCATGTTTACGTTAGCTCAAAGAACTTGTGGAATTTTGCTTATTTTATCCTTAGCTATCCGTTTTTAGTTTCCTCGTATAACAATTTTCACATTCATTTGAGTATAGTAACCACCACCAATTGCTTGCTCTCTATGTCCAATAGCATACTATGGACTCCCATTCCCCAATTTACCGAAGTTAGTAGCGCAGCGCCGAGAGTAATTGCAACATATTGTTGGTATCTATGCCCATACATACAAGCACACTCGTGCTATATACGTAGTTAAAATGATTCAACTTTATAGCTATGCATATCGTTTATGTTTTTGGCAATTCGTCGTCTGTTAAAGTTGGCAGTTTTAACCGTTAAAACAGGCGAGTAGTCGTTGTGTCTTAAAGTGATTTTGATCAGGGTATCAAACCGGTTTTTAACTTTGCACCGAACGACGACCCAAATATTTTTTTATTTTGGAGTACCTAAGCCGAACCGAAAATCAATCCACAAAAAGTTTCGGTTCTCTTCAAAAACAAAATTCGCTACAGCAAGAAAAAAAAATTATTTATAATAAATGGAATTTTAAAAACTGGACATTAAAAGTCTTTAAAAAAACTTTGTTAGAGTTTTGACATTTTCGCCAAGGTCTTCAGAAATATCTTCAGCTCCGAAAAAATACACATTTTTTATTCAAATAAATGTTATCTGTCCTCAGATGCGTAATCAAGGACCTTAAAATCAAGCTGTTTAATACTTTGTCTCCAGAAACACTAGATTCGTAAGTTAAATTTAGACGCGTTTTTATACACTATAAAAAGGCTTGTCTCAAAATCAAAAACCTTTGTTGACATAAGAATTGAAAAACGACATGAAACCTTTTTTTTAACATGGAAATATTATTTCGTGAAGAATAAATATAAACACATTTTAAAACTGGTTGAGAAGTTCCCGTAAACTCCCTTCATTATGCATCCTGCAGTCAAACTAGAAACTAGGTCAAAACTATTGCACACCAAGCCCAAGCTGACTGGGTCAATTGTCTTTTGTTTGACTCCGACGAACCTTCGGGTCGTGGATTTTAGTCGCCCTTTACGACAGGCATGCGTAGCCACCAACCCTACCATAGATAAAAATTGCCGGTTCAGAGATACTTACGAACTGGGTTAAGTGCGGACACAAGTGTGTTTCGAAACGCGAAACCAGCCGCGTACAATTTTTCTTCTGGTTTGCGCGCAGATTTTGATTATGTACTCATATGTGTGTATGTATCTACCGACGTTGCTCGGTTAGCTTCGTATAAATGTTGTTTGTTGCCAGCAATGGTAAAACGAACACACCAATCTCCTTTGTTGTACGATTATTAGCTGCAATAACACCAACCCTAGAGCTAATAACAACAAAAAATAGCAGGAGTCTTCACTGGAGCAATGGCAGTAGCAATATTCATTGGCATATCATAAATCGTAATCATGTTTCATTCAAGTAGCGTTTACGATTTATCGAATTACGCGCATTATTACTATTACAACAGCAGCAGCTATTAACAGCTTTGCTAACCGCTATGAGCACTCAATCGAATGATTACAAATTGAGGGCTGAGAACTTTTTTTTATTTTTTGCATACCCCATCACCGGTGCACAGTGTGGTTGTGGTCCGTCGTATCAATAAAAAAGTGTATCTACCTACAAAAATATCTTCGCACTATGGAAAATCTTAACATATGATACAATTGTAACAGGCCGATGTCTGCATATCATATATATTAAAGGGAGTCCTTTATAAGAGTAATAGGAATCGGAACAACGGTTTTTACTCTGTCTGTATGCTTATTCGCGCATAACTAAATAACTACTACGGATATGGAATTGATATATTGCTGGAGGTTTATATTGAAATATAAGGCAAATAGTTTCATATCGGTTCCTGAACTTTAAAGCGTTAGAGGTCTTTAAAAAAAATATAAAAATATTTGGCGCGGTATACTTCCGCGAAATTTAAGGCCGAGCTTCTCTACCAATTTGTGGTGTGCTGCTTCTAATTTTTCCTACAAATTGGCGAGAGCTACAGTTTTTTGCCGACTCCGAACGGCATCTACAAAGCAGATGAATTTTTGCTGAGAAGCCTTCCATGGCAGAAATACACTCGGAGAGTTTGCCAAACCACTGCCGAGGGGTGACCCCGTTTTTAAAAAAATGTTTTTAAACCACTTTTAATGTTACCTGTCCCAGGACTCGAACTTTGGACCTCCGGTGTGCTATTCCAGCAACACTACCGCCACACCACGCCGACCGCTTTTTTTTAAATTTAAATAAAACACTAGCAACGGGTACAGTACTTAGTACTGCTATTAATCTTAACGCTACTGAAGATCTCTGAATTTATTGTTAATGTCTAAAATTGAAATCTGTATTATACACTTGTGCTCATACAATTAAGCCACTGTACTGAAAAATAATATTTCAAAGAGAAAATCATTCAAGTTATTTCGCAATTTTAATCTCTTACGTGCAAAAATTTTTTATTATCTTTGCAACGTCTATAGAGGTGAACGAAATCCCGTTTATTTTGTCGTTTGCGAAAATTTTTAAGTTTTTTCGCTCTTCATTGGTTTTTCCGTGCTCACATAATTAAGCCATTATAGAAAATACTGTGATCTGCAGACCAGATGAGGTCACTTACTCCAAAAAAATTAAAGTTTAATCTATTAAACTGTTCTTAAAGAGATTATTTCAAAAAAAATTTAGCAAATGGCCAAAAACAGAAGTTCAACTGCATACGAGAGAAATATATGGGAGAGTTTCCAGAAGTGTAAGAAGTGTGTAAAGTAATAGAAGTCTTAGGTTTTTCTAGAGGAAGAATGTGAAACGCAATACAGTTTTATCAAAAACACAAAACTTTCGCCGATGTACCCCGAAAATTACCAAGAAACACGACCCCGAACGACGATCGGCTAATAGTTCACTCCTGTATACTGGATCCTTTTAAGACATTCACGGAAATACGGGCATATATAGGACAGTGTTATAATATAAAAATATCGTCCAAAACAGTCCTGGGCGGAAAAATCCTTGAATATACGTATCGCACGACGTTACCCAAATGTTTCTAAAAAAACATCAAGCGGAGGCTAGACTTTGCTAGAAAGTATCACCAAAAAGATGGAAAATTATTAAATTTATTCGTATCGAGTAAGTTTCATGTGTTTGGAAATGATGGTAGACCTTATGTCTTACGTCCGCCGTTACAGGAACTGAACCCCATGTACACAAAAAAAACCGTTAAGCATTGTGGCTCATCCGTGATGGCATGGGGATGCTCCACCCCATCTGCGGTAGGTCCGAGTGTACCAATTGAAGGGAAAACTACTGGCGAAATGTACGGAGATATTATAGCGGACCACTCAAAAGGAAATTACTCTGGAAATCTATCGCTTTCTTTGATTTTCCAGTAAGATAACGACCCCAAACAGTGTTCTAGGGTTGTTAAGAGCTGGCTTAGGACCAACAGTATCAAATTTCTCGAGTGTCCCGCACAAAGTCCGGACTTAAAACCCCATAGAAAATCTATGAGGCATTATCAAAAGAAAACCCCGAATAAGACTGGTTTATGGGAAATCATAAAGAAAGAATGGGAAAAATTACTTCGACCCAAAGTAGCCCACTTGTGGCTACCATGAATAGCGGCAAGAAGTAATCTTCAAAGTGGTTCTCCAACTAAGTATTAGTTGAAATAAGGTATATTTTGAGAAAAAAACTTAAATTTTTTGGCATTAATCGGGTTTTTTCACAGATGGCTTAATTATATGAGCACAAATTTCGTACCTACGAATTTTAAATCGTTTTATGTTCCAACATTTTAATTTTAACTTATGAAATAAGTAGACAAATTGAATTTAAATGCATTTCCTTTAATATTTTTGTAAACTTTAATTCTGGATTTCTAATAAAAATTGCGAAAACAGAACTTGTATACTTTGCCGATGTTGTTGTTGTTGTAGTAACGACAAAAACACTCCCCGAAGGTTTTGAAGAGTGTTGTCGAATTAACAGTCCTTGGCCGGATTTGAACCCGGTACGCTCCGGTATTCCCTTGCGGTACTGCCCGTCATGTCACCCCTCCTTCCGTAAGGAAGGATAAGATGGGTAATGAGAGGTGAGAGGCATCATATCCGTAGATCAACCATCGAGTTGCACGTCATTACCTTTGTGCATATTAGTCGCCTCTTACGACCGGTATGCCTACCTCGGGCATATTCTAAACCCGCAGGGGGTATACTTTGCCGATCGTATGGCTTAATTATATGAGCACAAACCTTATAATTCCTTATTCAAACTAACGCTAACGTACGGTTTGATTAGGAAACTTAAAAACTTTGCATGCTAAGTCAATTCTTAGCAGCCTCTTAGATCGATCTATGACATATAATTTCTTCGAAAGTCTCTTAAAGTATTATTGCAGTAATTCAAGGTAAGACATTTCTTACTGCAAATAACCAAAATGTTACACTGTGCAAATTTTGATATGTTTCAAGTGTTCTTGTACGGTTTTCTTGTTGGTAGTTGTACAAGTTTGGATTGAGTTGACTTGGCAAAGCTTAGCTGGATTCACTTTGATTGCTATAAAAAGCATATATATATATACCAAAGAATATATATCTCTACTGGCAAATATTTTACTTATGTTTATGTCTATATATATTAGTGATGCACAGAACCGAGGTACCGCAAGCCGGGGTACCGCAAGCCGGGTCGATCATGAACCGGTCATTCTAAAGAACGAAAAAAAAGCCAAACAATTGGTTTTATAAGAATATAAGTCTACCTTCGTATACAACTGCGAACTGGTTTATATAAATAATATAACTGTAAAATCTGAATTTGCATTTCACTTACGATAAGCGCACTTGTTTGTATTTACTTTAAATCTTAATAATATTATACCTAAGGCTGGCAGAACCAGTGCTACTTCGGACTGAGTAGGCAACTGTCTCTCATGACACATTGCTTCGAAATCAGAAAAGTTATTTGGAAGATTAATGGTCTTTCCAGCCTTCCTCATGTTATATGAACGGACAACGAAGCTCATCGACTCATTCCCATCGACACCCGAATTCTGCAACAGAGAAAGGGGGAGGGCCGACTGATAAAGGAAAAAACCATTCCTACAACAGGTGGGGGATGATTTGACCTCCCTGGGTGTCTCCCAATGGCGTCAGCTATCGCTAGAAATGGATGACTAGCGTGCTTTGATATGCAACAGCCAAAATGGACTCGACGGTTAACCGTAAATAAATAATGATGAAATCCTGTTTATTCCGAGAGTCAGGTTGTCATGATGGAAACAAAATTTGATAAATAACCTTCCTCATTAAAGTGATAATTGGAAACGCCTATACGCAAATTCTACTTTTGAGGCTCCTACTGGTTAGGCCTTTTGAGAACTGTCACTGGGCCAATAACCGGACTCGACGAAACCGTTTCTTTAGATATTCAGACTCGCACATCGCTAATGTGGATGTGTGTATGTATGTGTATATGCATAAGCATTCATACGCAAGTTTCCATCGGGATTGGGTGTTCTCTCGTAAGTACTTGTCAATTCACAACTTTGTGTATACAACTGGTAAGTGATTTGATAGACACGATTAGTCTTATTCCCAAGTGACGATGGGGTCGGACAACAACGGGCTTGCAGCAGTGGAAGATGATGTTTTGACTGTGGCATGCGTAGTGAAGTGGTTGATGAACATAAACTCACGTAACTACCTGGATCGAATACTTACATGCATTACATCTAACGTACGTGATACGCGTTGCTATGAACGCCATAAATTCTGTGTACATACTTTTACCCAACAAACAACACAAATAACAATACTCAAAAGTTTGAGAAAAACTTAATTATGAACTTGATTAGCGTCTTCGTTGGGTCTTTGAAACTAAATATGTATTTCTCAAACTCTACTATATTCTACTTGAGTAGGAGCTAAGAACTATTTCAAAAGGGTATTTCAGTTCCATTCCATTCCGGTCATGTTGGAAAGGGGTATGCGAACTAATGGAAGTCCCACATTGAAAATGTGCATTTTAGTTTAGGAATCTCAATTTGAGATGGAAGATAAATGTTTATTGGGTATACATGTACATTTGTATGAAGGCATGGTCTGTCCGATGAGCATTGTACTTTAGCGATGATGGTGGTGTTCGAAATAGCACATGCCGTAAGTACATGGGTATATGCATGGATATGCAAAAGTGGAAGGGGATAGTCAACGAGGCAATAAATCCAAAGTGGTTGACTCTCTTGTAGTCTACGTTCACATATTTATTTGTTGTTTTCCATATTGTTTCTTTCTCGTTTAACTCCTCAGTTTGTGAATGTGTTTTCGTGTTCACTTCGAATGGGTAAGGAACAATTCAATTGAACGCCAATTTGCAAATTGCAAGTTGCAAATCTATTTTAGTCTGATTTTCTGTCTGTTCGTTTCGTTGCTTGGCTCCACCATCAAATAACCATTAAATCTCTGCGATACACTCTCTATTTGTCAACACAGATGATATGCCTCGTGAGAGCGAAACATACCCTGTAAAGAATCATGCACGCAAGAGTATTCCACAACTGTTAATAGTCCGGGCAAGATAGGTTTTTTGTAGAACTTTGAAGTTTTTCGGACCATCCTTTTTTGTTTATCAAATTCTAATAAGGATGTAAAGTTTAAAAAATATGCAGAGAATACTTTTCATTTACAGTGCAACCCTGTGTTGTATTAGTTAAATAAAATTCGAAGTAAATTTTTGTTTGTTCGTTTTTGTTGAGAGATATACTTACTGGAAATTTTGAAAAAGTTGGGTCTACCTACCGGAATAACTCCGTCTTCGTTTGAGTCTGTTTAGTTCTTTTGTTTTCATGTTACTCAACGTTCGTTAGAGAGGAATCCGGGGCGACTCTCTTTAGAGACTAGTCGTACACATTTTCAGTGTTCTTATGTACAAGGTGGCGCAAAAGTAATCCTCCTATCAGAAAATGCTATAAATTTTGCGATTGGCCCCTAAAGTCAGTTCTGTTTTGACATTTGTGTAGTAAACACATGCGAAATACACGTTAATAAACAATGTTACGCTACACTGCTCCAGAACGCGGAATATTGCTGGCTATTTATTTGACCAATAATCGGTCGGTGAAAAACGGTTACTGCGCAAAAGTAATCCTCCTATCAGAAAATGCTATAAATTTTGCGATTGGCCCCTAAAGTCAGTTCTGTTTTGACATTTGTGTAGTAAACACATGCGAAATACACGTTAATAAACAATGTTACGCTACACTGCTCCAGAACGCGGAATATTGCTGACTATTTATTTGACCAATAATCGGTCGGGGCCAAACGGTTACTGTGAATGGTGAGCGCTACAGAGCAATGATCAACGAGTTCTTTTTGCCGCAACTTGATGAATTGGGATTGGAAAACATGTGGTTCCAACAAGACGGTGCAATAGCACACACTGCACGTGCCACAACCGATATGCTGAACATCGGAAGCTTACTTTTGCGCCACCTTGTACATATGTATTTAAGGGATTATACATGTATACTTGCACATACATATTTAAATAGAAACGCTGCAATAATATCTGAAAGATTAAATTAGTACTACATAAATACCCTGCCAATCACCAAGTGGTAAAAATCTTGATAAACACTGAGTCGCGCGTAACATAAACGGGAGCAATACTGTTCGGAGAGGGTCAATCTGTAAACAAGAAGTGCCTAAAAGTATGAAAGACCTCACACCTACATGGAGAAGCAATTTCAAGAAGATCAAAAAGTGAACCTCTTCGAAAACAATTACCCACATTTTTAACCCCTTTGTTGGTGCACACTGCTTATTAGAGTTTTACACATTGGTGTTTGACAGGATACATTGTTTGCACACAAATTGGTTTATATGTGCAAAATGAAGCTCATGGATGCCAAATAATTTTACTATTGTATCTGGCACATTTAGTAAATTTCAAAATTTTAATAGACCGTCTTAAAACTACTAAATGTTGCTTTATTTTTGCATTAAACATGTGAGAGTTAATGCAACTCTGTAATGTTCGAATAATCTTTTTTGAAGAAGAAACCGAAAAAAAAATGTCTAAAACCTTTATGGGACCTACTCTTTATTTTATTAAAATAGTGTTCGGCGACACAAAACACTGGAAGGAAGATAATACATTTTGATATTTCATTGGGAGATGAAGTTTCAAGTTTCAGGTGAATATGATTTAGCAAAACAAAAGCAAAAGCTTCAAACTTTGAGTTATTTATCAATGAAAACAGTAACAACTATTTTGTATGAAAGTTTTTACGAATTTTTGTTGTTGTTTTTAACGCCAAAAAGCCTCCCCGAAGGTTTTGAGGGGTGTTGCCGAAAGTGACAGTCCTTTGCCGGATATGAACCCGGTACGCTCCGGTATTCTCTTGCGGTACATGCTGTCTTGGGAGCGATTTGGTGTGACTATTGAAACCTTCTAGGTCATCTCACAACCTCCTTACTAAGGAAGAAGAAGGTTGGTAAAATTTTTGGATTTTAGTCGCCTCTTACGACGCATACCTACCTCGGGCATATTCTAACTCCCTGAACCGCAGGGGGTTTCTCTACTGACGGTTCAAACTTATTTCTCAAGCTCCTTAAATTCTGTGACTTAATTTGCTTTAACCTATGAAACCCACTTTTTTGTCGAGTGCTTTAGGGTCTATTCCCAGCTAGCTTATGCCCAGACTACGTTCTTTTTTATCAAAGAGATGCTGCTTGGCACGTTTTCTCATTTTCCTGCCCATCAGTACAACATGTACCGAGAAGATTGAAGTTTTTAAATATTTACCTACTGGGTTTCCACATTTGGTTCGAATAAACAGGAGGGAAAATGAAGCCGGTAAATTCACTCCGGCATATAAATCTGTCTATGTTTTTATTAAAGTTGAGAAACATACAAAGCTACCATTGACTGCATTGTGCGTTGCTGATTAAGTTGCGATTTGGAACCCCCCATTGATAGTGCTTCAAGCATCATATTTGTGTGTACACCCGTAAAGAGAATCCTGTGTTAAATAAAAGAGGCAAACGCCTGGTATGTGATATGTACCATGTATATATAAATACACTCTTTAGGTGGAGAGTAGGACAACAAAAATTGGTAGCTCTGCTGTGGGTTGGAAAAAGAGCATACTACAAGTAAACAAACACACAGGAGCAGTCAGTGGCACAGGTCTTAGTAATCGGTATGCATTGGTGTTGTGCGACTCTGTGTATCCAAATGAGTGATCCTGTTGTGGGCATTCTTCTGAATTATTTAAAATTTTTTTTATTTTTAGAGTCGAGTTTCCGTTCCTCTAGATTAGTATTTGGCAGAAAAAGAGACTGCCTTTCGAAGTCGGAAGATAACATGAAAGTCCCACCAATTTGTGCGGAAAATTAGAAGCAGCACACCCCTAATTGGAAGAGAGATAAATTATTTCTTACACGTGTTTGTAGTATTGCACTCTGCTTCATTTGATGCTTGTATAAAATTTGCTGCCCTTTTACTATAGCCGTTGACAATAGGGTTGTATACATGTAAACATCGTTACTGTAGTGGAGACCGAACATAGTTCGACTGGCAGGAAAGTTTATGCCGACCATTCCCTTAGACCGACCTGTTTTCGGTTTTATATGAATAAAGTTTTCGTAGATTTTCAGGGGTTCTTTTTTTTTTAATTGCTGGACCTGGTACCGTTGATTCAACGGTTATGGTATCACTAATGTACATACAGGGTGGCTGATGAAAGCCGCTACCAAAAAAAAATTAAATAACTTTTTTTTTATTTAATGAATCTGGTTAATTCTTTTTTATTTTGCAGATTGACTTTTACATTTAACAAAAATGCATAACTGGGACACTGAAACAAGAATTTGGATTGTCCGCCGCTATCACGCACTGGAGTCCGTAGTTTCGGTTCAAAGAGAGTATAGGCGCAGGTTTGGCGGCAATCCTCCGAGCAGATGGACCATAATAAGACTTGTAAACAATTTTGCCGAGCATGGGACAGTCAACAGAAGACCTTACCATCGAAACCCTTCAGTTCGAACGGAGGAAACAATCGCTGCTGTAGCTGCTGCCATACAAAACAATCCACGTGTTTCGACAAGAAGCTTATCTGCTCAAATGGGTGTAAGCAGACAGTCATTACAGTCAATTATGCACAAAGATTTGGACTTATTCCCATATAAAATTCAAATGGCCAACAAACTGAACGCTGCAGACTTGCCGATTCGCTTGGAACTTTGCCAGAAGATGCTTCAAATGGTGGAAGAGGATGGAAATATGTTGAACTGTCTTTTCATGTCTGACGAGGCCCATTTCGATTTAAACGGCAACATAAACCAACAAAATTGTCGAATATGGAGTGCTTCTAACCCACAGATACTCCATGAGACGGAATTGTATCCACTTCGTGTCACAGTGTGGTGTGCAGTTTCATCACGCTGCATTGTCGGGCCCTACTTCTTCGAAGAAAACGGTCACACCGTTACGGTTACTGGAGACCGTTACTTGAGCATGTTGAGAGAGTTTTTCTATCCAGAATTACGCCGAATGAGAATTTCTTTCAACTCTGTGTGGTTTCAGCAAGATGGTGCAGCTCCTCATATAGCCCAACCTGTTATGACAGAATTGCGACGAAAATTTCCCGATAAGCTGATATCCAGAAACTCCACATTCCGTTGGCCACCCAGGTCGCCTGACCTTACTGCACCTGACTTTTTCTTGTGGGGTTATTGCAAACAGAAAGTCTTCAAAGCAAAACCAACAAATTTGAATGAACTAAGGCAATCCATTCGAGAAACAATTGCGGCTATTCCTGTCTCAACTCTCCAAGCAGTAATGAACAAATTTTTGGTAAGATGCCGCACATGCATCGACGAGCAGGGGGGGCATTTAAATTCCATTATTTTTAAAACTAATTAAGCTATATTTATTAAAATTTAATGACCTTTAACATGAATAAAAGAAAAATAAATTCCATACACTGAAAAAAAAATTATTTGAGTTTCTTAATGTAGCAAAATTCATCAGCCACCCTGTATATTCATTCGCCGCTACCAATAATTTTCAGCCGTACCATAAACACAAAATAGCACACATACATACCTACAATGCACATACCAGAAACAGTAGTCTGGGCCAACATAAGAGCCACCAACTGAGCAACCAAAATACCGACCGACTCTATGTTTTATTTGGGTATGATATTTACATATATACATAGTACGAGGGTAATCCAAAAAGTATCTGTAACGACCTCTTAACGCGGAAATTAAATAAAATGATTCAAAGTTATACTTTGCTCGCTTACGAATACCATACACATCCAACATCCAATGGTGAATACTTCTGTCTAAGTGCCCAAGGGTGGCGGAAGGCTGGCTTGTCACTTAAATGTAAATTTTGAGTTAATGTAAAAACTTTTAAAAGTATGTGATAATTTGTGATGATGAATATACATATTTACACTATAGACCTAAAATCAAAACCCAAATTTTCGTAAGAGCAAAGTCTGCCTGGTCTCCTGAGTGGAAAATCACACTTTCGTTCAGATAGGGAGTTTTTGAAAATTATTCGGAGATAAGGCAGGCTTGAACCAAATTCTGAAGTAGGCCTTATTGAAACAAATTGTGAGATGGGGTGTTTTTGAGAAAAAGAGTCTTGGTTTGTAATTCGGCTAGAAAAGAATACGGTTTATGTTGACTTTTCGGACTGTCCTCGTTCATATCATATGTATAGGTATACGCTCAATGATTGCTCTCCTCGATTCGGTTTCTTCTCAGTTTGGTTTCCTCTTTGGAGTACTCTGTTGGCGTGCTAGACTGGCCGCGGCAGCTTATGTCTGGCTATGTGTACAAGTATGTATGTATGCTGTGTTTGATTTGCGTGGTGCGATGATGTTGGCGCATTGCGCTACCTTGTTAAGTTGTCGAGTGTCGAGTGCCTCTTCGTCGCGCATAGGTCAGTCAGTCAAACACGGAGTCGTAGCGCTTAAAGACGTTGCAAATCGCAGCGTTGCAACCAACCAGTGCTACCTATCGTCAACGTAGCTTTTGTTGGTGACGATGTCGTTGTCGCCACTTTGTTCGTTCTGTCGGTTAAACAGTTTCACGTGTAGTTAGACCCATAGTCGGGCGGTCGGTCGGTATCAATCTTGGAGACGGCTTTTTTTGTGCCGTGTCTAGGCTTTCCCCACACAAGCGTGAAGTGATTTTATTCGTTTTTTTTTGTTTCTTGTCGACGCTTTCATCTTCCTAGTAGTTATCCCTACTAGACAGGTACCAGTTAAATGGTTGGTCAGATAACCCCTCGGCCTGACTTGCGTTTGCGTTATTTTTGCTTATTTTTCTCAATTAGTTTCTGAAGAGCAGTGTGCCAAATCTAACCATGTGTTTGCTGTCCGTGTGCACACGTACAGTATACGGCATCCCTTTCTTGCGCATGTAAAACCACATCTGTCTGCACTCTTCACTCTCATTATCCGTAATGAAAAGTTGGGTTAGCGCTAACAGTCAGGTATAATGCAAACGCACGCAATCGCTAATGGTTATGAGCACGGCAAACATGCGCCAGGCCTAATGGTTATGAATAATGGAAACTTCGTATATAGCTAACAATGAAAATACAATTGGGTTTATTATTAGATTTGGTTTTTAATGTTTAATATAATTTAAAATTACACAATTTTCACGTTCACAACAGTCAATTAGATCTATAAATACATATTTATACCACTAAACATTTACAAAATATAATTTCACTCCATTTACCGCAAGTTGAAAATTCCTTTGCTCGTCCACCTGAAAATATGAAAATTTTTGTGCATAAAAATATAAACCCGGACTTTACTTGTTTAATAACAATAATAAGCACTATATACTTGCCTTATCTAGGCGTATTACATGCAATTTCTTTGCAAAACTCCTTATTAAATATTTTATACATTTTTTTACGACGCACTAACATTTCACTCACAATACCAAAGAAGAAGATACACAAAGAAAAAAAAACTTGACAGAAGGCTTTGTGTGTGTTAGTAATTTACAATTTTCGCTTGCATGTATTAGTGAGTGTGGTTAGGTCCGTCTAGTAGGGATGCTACCGCTGAATGCGCATATAATTGTTGCTGATATTTCTTGGCTATTTTTAATATACATAGTACATACCTAAATACGTATGTATATGTGCAAATACTTTTTGTGTGTGCAATTTTGGCTCGCTTTCTGTTGCTGGCAGACTGGCTGGTTAAAGCATACCGTGGTTCGATGCTGCTGCCGTTGCAATTTTTCATGTTATCGGTTCGTGAATATCATTTGCTATATTGTTGGCGTTACAGCAATGCCTGGCCAAGTGTATAGTATGTGCATATGTGGCGAAGTTTGTGAGTGAGTGTGTATTTGAAACCAAGTGCATATATGGATATCTAAAGCAATAAAGTTGCAAAAAAAAAAGTAACAAGCAATGCCCAGTGATACAAGTAGCGGAAGCACTGGCCACTACATCAGTATTCCCAACAAAAGGAATAACAAAAAGCTCCAACAACCACAAAAGCAATAACAGTGAATAAAATGATAGCAGAAAATGCCTGTCTGTCTTTTCATCGGCGACGGAATCGTTTTGCGAATTTGCATAAATACACGTTTTGAATACCGAAACAACCAAACAATACAAAAAAAAATAAATACATACACACGGTGCAACAACCCTGCAAAAAACGATGGAGTATCAGAGTACTCCAACACTTATCTCATTCATATATAAAAGGTGGTCCAATTTACATGGCGATGTCCGGGATTGGATCACTTAATCCATCTCGGAGTACTCTTTCTTTGCTTCCGAGTTCTCTATGGAGCAGCTAGGTTAGAGTGCTTTCAAAATGCTACCATAAGATTGTTCCATAAAGTATTCAACACTAAAGCGAGAGAGGGAGGCAGGTGTCCTTTTGAGGACCAACCTGCATGGAGTAATCCTTTGGGAACATTTTGAAAGAACTTTCACGTAGGTGCTCCATGGAGTATTCAGAAGCAAAGAAATGGAGTAGGTGATCCAATCCCGGACATCGCCATGTAAATTGGACCACCTTTTATATATGAATGAGATAAGTGTTGGAGTGTTCTGATACTCCTTAAGGAGTATTCTTTGAATGATTGAAAGGAGCATTTCCATTTTTTGCAGGGAAGGTTTCGCCTCGGACACTACGATAAATGCATATTTTCGAAAAACAGAATGTATCCTTCGCCTGCTTGCTGTATCGAGGGCCCAACCGTTAAAGGCAATAACAATGGGCAACAATTTAACAGTCATTGTCCCGTGTATAGGCATGCTTTCAACTCATAATGAAGAACCCAGAATTACATATGTAGCAAAACCTCCTAGTTTTTTTACATTCTCTGCTGAAATGCTATTTATGGACGTTTTGAATTTCCAATATTTTAAGAATAAGTGGATAATTCTTATCGACGGGAAATATATAGTTGGGCACTTATTGTAATAGAGTTAGGAATAATTTAGGATATCTCTTACGAAAGCCTCGTTTTAGACTCTGTATGGGAGGGCCGGAACAAAATTACGTTTTAGGGATTGGTGGTATTCGCAGATAAAATTCACAAAGATGACAAGAAATTTGCCCTCCTGAAATATGCAACAAGTTATCATGTTAATCTCAGTTTTTTTGTTAGCTGGTATTATGTAAAAATACATATTGGTAGGCGTAATTAGAGCAGCAGAAGCCTAAGGCACAGTTCTTTTAATTTCTGCCTACTAAATAACTACTACATGGATTTGAAGTATTTCCTAAACAATGTATCGAGAAGTGTTCCTTGAAATATGAAACACATTTTCCGTCACATGGTGAGTGACGAAGCCAAGTAAATGCCAGTAAAAGAATTATTTCAAAATCGGCTACATTTCAACCATATATCGACTACCCATTTCATTACCCTACATCTTGTGATGTGTTTCCGTCTGTCTACGCCAAGAACATCGATCTGATTGGTGGTTTTACATCGAAACAAGTCGATAAGCCTAAATTCGTGACCATTTATTTTCAAAGTTTTTGTTTCTGACTTTGTCTTGAATGGTATATAAATCTGAATACTGTGTAGAGGGCCTCTTCCACTGCACTGTGTCCGTCTGTCTCATTCAACTCCATGCGCAAAGCTTTTTAACATGGCGTTTGGCGTTTTTCCTCTGGCTCTTTTGAGTAACTCGCAAATTGTACAGCTATCCGCCCCACCCGTGCCGTTGTTTGTTGTGTTGGGATTGTTCGCATTTTCGTAGACTTTGTGTTCGTTGACATATGTATATACATACCCTGTCGGAAATTTAAAAATTTAATTAAAACCAGATTTACATAGATCTCTGAAACGTTTACTTAAACAAATACACGCGCCATAAGCTGAGAATTGCTCAACATTTTGATTCGCTTTACATCCTGCAAACTTTGTAAGGCAAACCCCTACTTATAGCATTCATTAAACATATATGTTTAAGTAAAAGTCTGATGTTAAAGTTCAATGCAAATCGAGCTTAGTTTAAAATTAATTTTTGATCAACTAGAAGTGGCTGAAATGCTTCTTTTTTGCTGTCGTTAACTAATTTTATTAACATTGTCGTTCTAACAAGTAAATTTTCTGAGTCTGCCGTGGTTGTCATTACTCTGAAATAAGTTACTTGAAAGTATAGCGAAATGAGTTTTTTCAGGTTACAAAAAAATGTGTCTGCTACTATCACAAATTGCATTTCTTTCGCTTTTTCCCCAGTATAGCAGGTGCTAACTATCCTTACTTTTACTTCGGACGCGATGATCGCCTTCCTTAATTTATTTAGAAGACATATTCTTTTTGAATGCTGCTTTCTGTTAACGTATGTACAAAGGAGCAGGCATTTGAAACGCGAAGACCACTCTACTAGACAGCTAACAGTTATATGACGAGTCAGATCCAATAGTTTCGAATGACGGTAGGACTAAATAATTACAAACCTAACTAATCTGCACGTTTTCCAAAGGTTGAAATTTCGTTCCTTAGTCCATCTGAAAATATGAAATATAAGGTGCATGAATATAGAAAGGAAAGCTGGTCGAGCTTAGAACTGAATGCATTGCCCACACAGTACCCTGTAAACCAGCAGCGGATGATAATCTGGATAAACAGTGAGTCCCGCGTACCCAGAAAGTGGGCAATTTTGTTCGGAGAGGTTGACTTTTTCACCATGTTGAAATTGTTTCTCCGTGGAGGTGTGAGGTCGTAGGGCCCGCATACTTTTAGGCGCTGGTTGTTTTCTATACAAATTCCATAAATTTGCGTTGGTGTTGATACAAATTTGTAATTGTTTATTTTAAAAAGCTTGATCTTTGCAGTGCTGCGAAATTTGCATTTTCGAACGTTCTACGGCAATATTAGAGCAAGAAGATTCAGTTAATTCATTTATTTTATGTTGAAAATTTGGTGTTGATACAAATTTGTAATTGTTTATTTTAAAAAGCTTGATCTTTGCAGTGCTGCGAAATTTGCATTTTCGAACGTTCTACGGCAATATTAGAGCAAGAAGATTCAGTTAATTCATTTATTTTATGTTGAAAATTCTATGTTAAAATAATCGGTACACAAATAATTTAATAATTTCACTGAATTTGTTTCAAATTTTTTTTGATTTTTTTCCAACTGGGCGTACTTTGCTGCGGGTATGCTATATTTGTATGTCAATTTGTAAGCTTTTGTATACTCGTAAAGGTTTATTTTTGTAATTTTGTTTTTACTGCTGCCATTTTTGTATCTCTTTATTCCCTTGCATTCGCATTCGTTTGAACATTTAATACGAGTCTGGCACTTCTTTTTGTTTTGTTAATTTTTTTTATCAATGCTGTTTTCACTATTCCTTTTTACATTGCGCTTCATGTGCGTATGTGTACTCCAAATTTTTCGGGGGAGGGGTTTGGCCAAAAAGTCTTCATTAATGAAAGATGTGCGTATGTACAAATTGATGTAAATATTTTATTAGAAAGCTCATGTATGTGTGAGTATGTGGATTCTCGAATAAGAGAAGGCCATTCTTAACCCTATAAAACAACAATCTTCGGATGCGATAGTTTGACAATACTATGTCCCAAAAATTATTAAAACGCGCGGCTCGACCAGCATAGAATCGTTTAACGCTGTTGATGCAAATAAACACAATACATTTTTAGCTTAGACAGTGCGTTCTTGAAATAAATTCTAAAATGGGGTGGTCTTCCATTCAGCCAACGATATGTATGTGCAAGTATGCATAAAAAACGGGTTACTGTTGTTGCAGCAAAGCACTCTCGGAAGGTTTGAAAAGTGTTATGGATATATATAGTCCTTTGCCTGTATGAAACCGCCTGGTACTAGCAACTTTTGCTACCAGCCTCCTCTGGGTTGATTTTAGCCACCTCTTAAGACAGGCATACCTTACGGTTATATTCTAAGTTTCCTAACCCGCTGGCTGTCATCTCTTGCTGTTTGCTGTGTATACACAAGAATTTGGTATTATTTCAGTTCCCTTCTCATAATAAAAAATGTGTTATAGATGCGTACACTGATCCATTATACCCAGCAATATAGTAATCGGACACACAGCACAGCACAGGAGGGCTTCCCAGGCCATACCGTGGAACTAAAAAATTGCTTGGAGAAATCTTTTCCCATAGCATACATAGATCTGTTTTCACCATTTCACTTGCTAAAAATGAATCACTTTTTCATATTTTTTGTTTTTAGTGAAACCTTGTTTTCATTTTAGTGAAACTTCTATCATTTAACCTTGGTTTTTGATAGAGATTTACTTTCATGAGCGCAACAATTTACTTTTAATAAAACTTCATCTCAAATACCACTCAGATTTATATTTAGCCATTGGAAAGGGCTTGAATGGAAATGTGTTTAACTTTAAATTTATGCTATTGCGAATCAAAAAGAAAAGATAAGGAGAAGGGAAAAAGAAATGTTACTCAGAATTTATTTTTAGTGTAATTTCATTTCATTCAGCACTAAAATTTTTACTAAAGGGATACTGGGGGTCAATTCTGGTTTTGCGTTACAGTTAAGTGAAATAAATCTTTTCACCTTAGTTATCACTTGACGTTTTCCTTTCTTCACTTCACTGAGCTCTAAAATACGATTCCAATATGTGCGGTGAAAACTGTTGACAGAAAGACCTTTTGAGTTGCGTTGACACCAGTTGTTCTTACTAAATGATAGCTTATTTTAGAATTGTAAGAATAAAAGCAATATTTATCACTAAAAACGTTTATATTTAAAAAAAATGCGATGTTTGAATAATTTTGAACACCAAATCGACTGCTGAGTGGAAGATCACCCAATTTCAAAATATTTTTCAAAATTGCCCTATCTCAGAATTTCTTTGAAGAACGACCCACCTCAAAATTTTTTTGAAATCTGAGAATTTGAATCAAAAACGCCCTATGTCAGAATGAGT
Organism: Merzomyia westermanni; assembly: GCA_949987695.1. Classification (NCBI taxonomy): domain Eukaryota; kingdom Metazoa; phylum Arthropoda; class Insecta; order Diptera; family Tephritidae; genus Merzomyia; species Merzomyia westermanni. The sequence goes on along the minus strand of OX465290.1, from coordinate 5,229,182 downwards.
TCCAAAAACGCCCTATCTCAACGAAAATTCAATACATTTTTAGCTGAGAAAGGGCGTTTTTGAATAAAATTCTCAGATAGGGCGTTCTTGAAAAAAATTCTGAGATAGGGCGTTTTTGAAGCAAATTTTGAAATAGGGCGTTATTGAAACAAATTTTGATATAGGAGGTTTTTGAAAAATATTTTGAAATAGGGTGATCTTCCACTCAGCAGTCGAAATTCATTTCAAAGCGAAAATTTCAAGTAAAACGAGAATCGAAAATCGTGGTGAATTGACGAATTTGCTTTTCACTTCACGTTAACGCAAACCATAATTGACCCCCTGCTTTAGTCTGCTCTATCAATAACGGTGCTTATGATTTACAGTGGAAATATTGTGAAAAAATACCACCACTGTATGTCTGCAGTTACAGACATGGTTGGGAACCCTCGTATACATCTAATAATCATATCGTTGGATCTCGACGGATTGTTGCCAAAACGTAAATGCCTCTTCGGTACTCTCAATCAATTAAACTTAATTTATAATCGCGCAGATTACTGCGTTAATTATCGACATACCAATGACACAAACAGAGACACTTCGACCATACATGCTTATGAGATTACAGTGGCTCGAGAAAGCATAACCGTATGTAATTCGAAATGATATAATGTGTTAAAGAGCTACAGATTTACACACATACTGTACATATGTATGGATATAAAAAGATTTATTTTAACATCCATATTTATATCGTTTTTAAACGAGTATTGTATTTAGTGCATTCATCGAGCCACCAAAGAATTTACGGCTTGTATAAAGCGGCCGCTGTGGCATGGTGGGAAATGTGCTGGTCACTAAAATTCACGATGACGTCAACCTTATCGTCAGTAAGGGGTTAACAAATCGAAGTTGGTAAACCGCTACCCAGTAAGGGTTAGCTATGCCTTATAGGACACATGGGCCAGAATGGACCCAACCGAAAATTGAGTTTTGGGGAGTAGGATACCCATCATAGGAGATTATTGCAATCTTGACAAGCTTCCCCGTTCACATCACCGCTGAACATATATAAAGAGGTACATATTCACAAAGGTAATAAGTAAGAAAAGATACTTTGCCAGTTAAACAAACATTTTAAACCTTTTTTCAAATATCAAGCTCTGTCTAGTAGGATGGAACTGCCTAGGGAGACAAGGGTCATGCTGGCCCAACTTCGTTTTGGATACTGTAACAGGTTAAACTCTTACCTATCCAGACTGAACCCTGACATGCCAAATGTCTGCCCGACATGCGGCGTGTCTGCCCATGACACAAACTATCTGTTCATCTGCTCAACTGAGCCTACTCTTCTAACAGCAATATAACTTTGGTCCAACCCTGTTGAAGCCGCGAGGTTTCTGAGACTCCCTTTAGAAGAGATTGATGACAATGTTGGGTAATGGAGTTGATATTTAGGCAGGTTAATTTATCGCTAAAACAACAACAACAGGATGGAAGTTTCATATACGCCCTTGCATTATATACAACGGAATCAAATTGGAAGGCAAAACAAATTAATTTTAATTTCTTCAAAATTGTCCGAAAACTATGTTCACTAACAATTGCATTGCCACCAACGTCATTAGCATAGCCGTCAGGTAATAGCAGTTAAACTGCGGTAGCCAAAAATTGCCATCACAGTCGTCCTCCCGGCCAAACTACTACTCGATTTATGAATTTGCACATACATTCAAACTTTTAATTAAGTACACCGAAGCTATGTGGTTGTGGTTGAGCTCAACGAACATAATTGACTAAGTATTTTCAAAGCTTTACGACGCTCAGCAGTCGGCGTCAAACCAAGCAAATTGGAGAAGTGAAGCAAAGTGGTTAAGTGATATACATTGACGTAGTGGCACATACTATGGTAAGTTGATGTGCGGCAACATTAAGTGTATGGTAAAGTGAAGGTGGTCGTCGACACCAAACCATAACTTGTGGCCGCACCCAATGGTATTCGCTTTAGTAGTTTTCGTGCACCCTTTCCGCCCCCCAAAGCTTCAAAATTCCGTTTGATTCGCATCACTTTATTTTTGTTCGTTCTTCTAAAGAAGCAAAGCAAGTAAAAACAGCAAACCAATATCCAAAGAGCCAGCTAACTAGCCAGTTTCTAAGCACTCAGTACAGAAGAAACAAAGGAGCAGTTTATGATCGAGCGAATGTACCCTTTAGGAAAAATCACTAGGTATGTACAATTGGGCTTTAAGGACCACCACTAGTTGGTTCTAAATCGCTTTCGCATGCAAACAACTGCCGGATTTGACAACATAATGTCCTAGGATGGGCTTTATTTCCTGGTAATCGATTTAATCTTTAGAACTGTCGGCTACTCTCGTGGTGTTGTGAGTAGTTTGTTTGCCTTGCCTTCCACAGATTCTCGGCCTTTGGGATTCTATTATTGCAGACATGACTTAAATGAATTGTGCCGTTGGCTAATTTCGACCTAATTAACACGACCCATACGCATTTATACGTAATATCTATTATGTATAGATGTCAACCTATTCCAATTAAATGTATTACAAATATTTTGAGTAAACTTTTATTGCCGCCACTGTCTACACCGAAAATAAAATATTCCCATGCTGTTAAATGGGTACTAACTTAAATTTGGCCATTTAACATTACATCGGCGAAAATTCCATTAGATCCTATCCAGCGGGTTTTTAGTGATGCCCGAATAAATATGCAGACAGATGTACAAAAATCCTAAAAATTGTTGTTTTGGATTCTCTTACTCTAAAAAACCTTTCGCATGCAATTTTCTTCAATATTTATAATGTAAAACATTAATAAAATGTAAATATGATAAACAAAATATTTTTATGCAGTACTATTTCTTAATCAGAAAACTGTGGCACTAGTGATTGATTTCCTGCAGAGTACGGTTCATTACTCACAACTACATACATATGCTTGTGTTTTCATGCAATTGCATTATAGTTGGCGTCCACCGCAACGGACCAAAAATTCACCCGCCCTAGATCGCCTACCATTCTTCCAAACTAACAAATCAACTAAATTCTCTTGGTGCAAATTGCTGATACGCAACAAATACTGAGATTGAAAGTTTAGAAAAATACTAAGGCTGGTCTTAAAATTTTCGGAAACAACAATTAGGCGGGATTGATTGTTTCGTATTTATCATAATTATATACAGATACAGAACGTTGAGATCCGATAATATATAAAAATAAATACTGTAGTAGTCGGTAATTCCCTCGTCGGCTCCCGCCTGATTAAATACACCCGCATGGCAATGACACCACTTTTGATCTGAATACTGTAATAGGTTGATCCAACGATACTATGTCCTAATATATCTAACGCATGTCACTTGTGTGAAAAGGCCCGACATGTTATGAGCATACTTTTCACTTGCTCCAACAGATTATTATAAGCTGAATCCCTGTAAAATTTTTAATCCCAAAGGAGCTCTCTAGACCTGTCTTTATTTGTTAGAGGCTCAGGAGGATAGATTTGACTTCGCCAAGGATTATTTTTATCCGTGGAAGATTGTGCCAACCACGTGATATCAACATCAGTAGCTCCTATTCCATAAACTAAATCAAAATAAAGTTTGGAGCCAGTATTTATTTAAACACGAATTTTTAAATTTGTGAAGACTTGAGTATACCTCAGTTTAAAGAGTTTCGCTGGTATTGTCTGACAGGGTCAAGTGCCTCGATATTATGTCATTGAAGTTTAGAAGTCAATAATTCCTCGCTTGGCCTGCATTGCTGTCGGGAAGCCATTTGTAAGCGCTAAGGTGTTTGTCCAACTGTGGTACATTGACGGTATTAAATGGTGGCCAATTGGATGATCTTCTACGGGGTATTGGTCTATCAAGAAATAAAAGTGAAAATAAGCGAACGCTGACATGACCCCTCCACTCAATAAGGCTCATATCTCTATGGTGATAGGAGTGTTTATAGTTGATTGTGATTTCGAGGTCTGCTCTTCCGCAAACTAACTTATATATACTTTTTTCCTTATTTTTGTGACACAGTGATGTTTGAATATTCATCCCTATGCCTTTGTCCGTTGACTTAAGTGTCAATTTTTAAAAGCCGAAAAAACAAGTCGATAGTAACTAAGGTCGGCGATCGTGAGGGTTGAACTTAATCATCTTAAGCGACAACCACAATTTTGACGAGATCTTTCATTATTCCATGAGGGATTTGAGCCTAGTTTAATGCTTCGAATTCAGCAGTCAAAATAAAAATAAACAAAACAATAGTAATATGAGAAATGCAAACAAAAACTAAATTCGCCGAGAAAACTAAAATGAAACACTTACGACTTGCCTACAGACCCATAAAAAACGATCTGAGTTTGGAAGTGTTAAACGAAAAACAATCAAAGTGAATGAACAGACCGCAATTTTTTACAAAACTACTATATGCAAATATGTATGTACATTGCTATGCCGTGCCATGTTTAACATAAACAATATAAAATGTGAACACTCACTCGAAAAGTTTGTGTTTCACACAATAAAATTATTTCTGTTGATTACTTTGTGTGGAATTACGTTGCATTGCATCGAATATTTTACGGTGTAAGTGTGGTGTATATGTAGTTGTTGCTGTTGTATTTCGCATTCCGTGTTTTCGATTTCGTTTTCGATTCGAAAACTAACGGGACATCATTCGCATCGTACAAAATAGCAATTATAGTACGTGTAGAGTCTTCCGGAGGCAACGCGCAGGATGGCGCTGCTGCGGAGCCGACGAGCCCTGGAAAAACATCGACTACAACTACAACATCCGCAACAATATCAACAACAACAACAGCACCAACACCACCTGGTGCCAATATCACAACTAATAGTCCGATTCAACCATGTGCAACCGAACAAAACTTCTCGCTGTTGGATCGCAATAATTCACCAAAGGTGAGTTTATAGAAATGAGGGAAATGTTCCCAACTAGATATGAAGTGGAAATTTTAAAACGGTATTTTTGCTCAGTATTTAGTATTTAGTAGATATCTATTTACTTAGTCTCCTTAAAATCACCCTTTTTTTGGTCGAGGCAACCATTGATTTCTTTCGGTTGTTGAAAATACATCGTAGCCTCAACCTAAAGAGATCTGTAATTATACACAGGACATTGTCTCCTTTAATTTCCATTTACCCGTTGTTGGAGTAACACCAAAAATACTTTAGAACAATTTTTCAAAAACGCAACCCTCCGATTATCATGAAAGCAAAGTAAATATAATCTTTTATTCAGAGTAAGAAGTATTCCGGCCACAGACAGTATTTTCGTTTTTTTTGTTCTATGAGTTCTAAGAAGAAGAAACTTATTAAATGTACGAGTACTCATTATTAAGAAATCCTCTTATATTTATGCTTATAATTTACTTATTTATATTTACAGGGCTCTGAAAGATTGGGAGCTATAGTTTTTCCTTCGACTCCTGCTCAGCATATCGCAAATGCGACGCCCAGCCCAACAACTCCACGAAAATCGTCAGATTATCCACAGCAAGCGACCAGTGCTAACGCCAAAAGTGAAAATAATGAAAGTTTTGTGGCTCCAAACGTTTCCGCGGGTGTGGTGGCTGGAGTGGGTGCAGTTACGCCAAATGTTGTGTCAGGAATATCCCCTGCTGGTTTGGGTCATCAACAAAACAAAGATAATATTCAATTGGGAAAGAGTAGTAGTCAAAATGCTGCTGATGTTCATACGGCAGATAGGGTTTCAGCATCAGCAGGAGTGTTATCACCAATGGTTCAGCCCCCAAGTACCAGCAGATCTTCAACACCTGTCCACCCAGCAAAAATTACTAGTGAAAAGTCTTCGTCAGGACCAAATTCGCAACAAATACAGCAACATCAACAATTGCTTCCACCACAACAACAACAACCATCATCTGTTGCTGGTGTTCAGCCGAATCTGCCACCTCCATTCTCTACAACATCGCACCAGGTGAGTCAAAAGCACATACTGTTTAAAGTAAATTATCCTTCTACATAGGAAGTACATACAGAGCCGCGAAAATGTTATAATTCTTTTAAATAAACTATTTCTGTATTCTTTTTTAGGGCCAAACGGAAACACGAAATGTGGTACCATCCTCCTCCGCACAGCAACTTATCGATGGCCCATTCACTTCGAAGCTAGCAGCGAATACCGTTGGTGGTCATGTTATTCCACCGCCAATTAATGCACCCCTACACAATAAGAATTTGCCACTTTCCCAGAGCAACAGTGTGCAATCTTCGGTAGCACAGATTTCGATGATGCCAAGTTCAATTACCACAACCGTTACATCCGCGTCTTTCGTCAGTGGTTTCAGCGTTGGAAGCCGATTGGGTCCTGGACCACCCATGCATCATATGCAAGGCGGCTTTGCCCCTGTATCTGCTACAAGTTCTGGCGTTGTAGCGAAGCCTGGAGAGATGTCAAATGCAATGGATGTACCAAAAAGTATGTCAGCGCCGCCACCAGTAATGAATGGCTACTTACCCGCTTTTTTACCGGCAAATGTATCTACACAAAATAGCATACGCATTTCGCCGCACATAACTCATATGACACCTGTGACAAGTGGTTCGTCTGGTACCGTTTTACCAGTAACGTCGACACCAACGACGGCACAAACATCCGGCATACCAAGTTCGATGTCCAACGCGAATGCGACGATGTCTTTTCCAGCTGCAATGGCGTCCTCTTCTGCGCCAATGACATCAGTTACTATGGCTACCATGGCAACTATGCCGAGAGGTCCTTATTTAGTGAGCGCAACAACTGCAAGTACAATGTCAAGTAGTGCATCAACAGCACAAAATCATGCCATGTTTGCTCAAGGCAATACAACTATAGCAATACCACCAGGGGCACCTCAAATGTTAACTGGTGTACCAAATGGTATGGGGCCAATGCTTATACATTCGCCCTATCGCACACCTTATCCGGGCTATCCATTATATGCGCCATATAGCGGTCTGCCACATAGTCCTTATCTTCCATCAGCTGTGCCATCACCAAATGCATCTCCACGCACAATCGATACACGTACTGGCAGGGAAGTAGCTCAAGTGGCACCTTCGCCTAAAATAGTTGCAGCCGGTATGCGACCGATAACACCTGTGAGCAGCGCTGCTCCAGTTTCGACAACACCTGTTAGTAGCAGCAGTAGTAGTAGTAGTAGTAGTGGTGGTGGTACAACTATTGCTGCTCCTCCACAGCCGCCACCATCATCCTTAGCTTCAGTTCAAATGCCAATGCCAGGCATTATGCAAAGCTCAGGACATGGCCTGCCACCGGGACAAGGTCCGCATTTAATGCACCATTTACCATATGGAAGCAGCCCACACGGACCATCGCAACAAATACCAACAGGCATCGGTATGCAGATGGGCATGGGCATGCAAAGTAACCATGGTTATAGTAGCAGTAGTAACAGCCATAACAGCGGCATTAATACGAACACAACAACAACAGCAGCTATAGCAAATTCAGCGTCATTAAGCAGTAACATTAATAACAACAATAATAGCAGTGGGAACAGCAATAGTGGCGGAAACAACTCTGGTAACAGCGGAACTATAAGTATAGGCAATTCAACTGCAATGCAAATGCAACGTGGAGATGGTTCACAATTGTTGCCGCCGCCACCTCCACATATGCTTTCACATCCACATCTACCACCGCCGCCGCCTACGCACACTGGAACGGTACCGGGCCCCCCTCATATGCCCCCAATGCAACATATGCTCATGCATCCACAACATGCAATGCTGCGTGGTATTTCTCCGAATTCTGCCAATACGAATAGCAGTAATAATACTGGTGGACTACCTTTACATGGTAGTTCAGCTTCTTCATCTGTGATTCAGCGAGTTATCTCCCCTAAAAATGAAAATTCCAGCAGAGAACGTGATATCGTTTACAGGTGACTAGATATATATATATATATATACGTATATGTAAATTTTCAACATGCTTTCGCGGCAATATATACTATGAGTAAACCATTTCATATTGACTGTCAATCACTGAAGTGGGTGAGCACTTGTGACCAACCCTATTGAAATTCCAGGTTGCTGGGGCTTCCATCCGAATAGGTAGGGCGAAGCATCGTTACAACACCAACAACAACAGCACTCTCCGAACTTTTTGCGTCGGTTTACGTTTTACATAATTTGTCCCTACACGAAGGGACCCGTTCGGGGTAGGGGCTTAGAATATGCCCGAGGTAGGCATATGCACCAAGGTAATGACGTGCAACTAGATGGTTGATCTACGGATATGATGCCTCTCACCTCTCATTACCCATCCCTCCTTCCTTACGGTGACATGACCTAGAAGGTTCCACTGGTCATACCAAATCGCTACCATTACAGTCGGGCAGTACCGCAAGGAAGTACCGGAGCATATCGGATTCATATCCGGCCAAGGATTGTCAGTTCGACAGCACTCCCCAAAACCTTCGGGGAGTGTTTTTGTCGTTACAACAACAACAATACGAAGGAAAAAAAAAATAGTGATTTACGTGCCTTTCGTGACAATCTCAGTGATACTACTTTGCTTGCCGAGAGCAGTGAGCAGAAGTTTCTCTTAATATTTCAATGTACCTATTTTGTTATTGGCTTTGACAGATCTTAACGCATCCCATCCTTACCTAGGCCAAAACCCTTTGACGGTAGTAGCTAGAACTAGGCAACCTAAACAATGCTTTTAGCTGTTCGCTTTTACCTTTCGACGGTAATCGTTGCCCAGTACATTACTTGAGAACTCGTTCTCAACCTTTCGGACAGTTCTAAGGTGGCTACGCTTTGGCTAGTTCGCACCAGAATCCAATTCGGATAAGTAGGGTAGTTCTAGTTGGGGATGAGTGTTTTTCGATGTATGTGTGCAATTTTACTGCAATTTATTTTAATTTTAAAATTCACAAAATCACTTAGTTTTCGAAAACTGCTTTGTCGGGTTTTTAAAATCTTTTTTTCATAACAGTCTTATTTTCTATGATGTCAATATTTTATATTGCTTATAAATTCTGATTCCAGTATACCGCGCTCTGCGTCATCCAACAATACTCACAGCAGCAGCGGCAATAGTACACCAACTGGTGCTCCACCTTACATGACAACTGCTGTCACCAGTGGCAGTAGTGTGGTAGGGTCACCTATGCCGGTGCCATATAGCAGCTCGGTGTCAACTATGCATTCAATGCATTCGCTTCCAACCACAACAATGGCATCGCCACACCAACACATAGGTACACCGCCTAGTCTACCCTACGCGCAAAAAGGTGCACTATGGCCCAGGTAATTAAGCCTCAAAACAATTTAAACAAAACGTATTACCATAATATTCTGCTTTAAGCGATTATTTTTCTCATGTCTAATAACATTTATTAATACTTTAGCCCATCTATGCAATTAACTTCATCAACGGCGACCGCGACGAACAGCACGTCATCGCTATCCTGTGTAGCTACGCGTCCAACACCGCCGCCAGCTCCACAACAATCACCGTTGAATATAGGCGGTGCAACGGCTGCTTCAAATGCTCCAATATCTTCTGCTGCTTCTATGCCTATTGCTAATTCAGCTTCACCACAAACAACACATGCTGCCGCAGGATCTGTTACCACATTTCAACCTCCATTTTTCATTACCCCCTTACCGCCACCTCCAGCCACAGTGTCAGTATCAACTATGAGCAGCAGCAGCACAGCTACTCCACCATCTACATCGCTGACAACATCCGGATCTGGAACGATGCATGGTGCGGGATCAGTTACTGCTGGAACATCTTCGTCGTCATCTTCTTCACTAACGGGTACACAGACCACTGTGACAACTGCAACAAGTACGCCGGTATCAACATCAGCACCGCATCCTTTCTCAGCTGAATCTCTATTTCAAACTAGCAAAAGTAATTAGCAACTTTTTTGCCAATAACTTTATTAGATATGGTTTTGTTTATTGAACTTTTGATAACACAGTCCACTTTTTTCCATTTTTATTTCACATTCCGAACTTTGGTACATTAGATGATCAAGCAGATCTGTTACGACGCGAGTTGGATAGTAGATTTCTCGATCGTTCTGGTTTGGCTGTACAACCGCCTGCACCACCACCACCATCCACGTACTTGCGTCAGGAGCTGCATCATCATCAGCACCAACATACACACCTACATCAGCATCAACAGCTTCTCCCAGCCGCTATGCCGGCTGCACTACCTGCTGCACCGCCTCCAGCACCGGCACCTATTTTCCCGCAGCTATTCAAAGACATTCCAAAAATTGCGGCTGTGGAAACGCCATTCTATCGTACTGGCATTGGTTTACCAGGCTATCCGGGATATAATTCAGGGTTGCTTCATCCAGGTCTGGGCGGCGCAACACCTTTCATGCCGCCCGGACATCTCACTACATTCGCACCAAAGGTAAGGAAATATACAAAATACTTAACGTACTGTTTGTGTGTACACCTATGGACAAAATAATATATACATATTCCATAACATCACAACACTTACAATTGAAACAAAGTTTCTTTCAGTACTATGTATAATTTCTTTGTTTAAAACTAAAACTAATTCTTTTAATTCGTGTCAACTCTTCTAGTGTTATAGAATATAACTTGCGTACACTTATTATTTTTTCCATAAGTGTATGCAAATGCTGGTTTACATAAACAACTGTATTCTATAAGCATGACCTTGCTAAACAGGGTAAGTGGAGCGCAAAGCGAAGCAAAACGTTGGGCAAGCGAGGAAAAGAGTTCTATGTAAATAGACCAAAGAGCTGTGTGGTTGAAGTTTTATGTAAACCGTCCATTATATTAGTTATGTTCGCGTATTTAATTTCCATGTCAAGATCAAAGTTGTGGAATATAAGCGAAAGAAAATTACTGCTGTATTTGAAAGCTTTTACTGGAAACTTATACTTGATACACTAACCAACTATTCAGAAAAAAAAACAACATACATACATACATTCCTCTAACACTATTTCTCATTTTCATGTTAACAATCATCATCATGTTACGTTTCGTATCCCACCAACCAAAAATTCCAATAATTTAGCCGCCACCGCCATCGTCGCCCTCTGCTAACACCACAAATATCACGAACTCAAACAATCCACCAACGAATCTTGATTCCTCTAAATCTGCAAGATTTACGGTATGTTTTTTTTTGCACAGTGTGCATACGTAGAAATTTGAGTATTTAAAAAAAGTAGGTACGTTGTATGTATTTAGAATTTGAATAGTAGAAAATTAAAGTTGTAGTTAAAAACGGAAAAATCCAGTATTAAGGTTGAACCAAATATTATATAACCATTTTTTAAGTTGCATAGAAGTTCGTGTATTAAACTAAGGGGAGATAACTTAATTTATTCTCAAGTAATCGATTGTTGCTGTTGAAATTATGAAAGCACTTCCCAAGGACATTGAAGAGTGCTACCGGTATGATAATCCCTGTAATCGACTGTCGTAGAAGTCGCTGTAGTAACGTCATATTTCAAGAGTAGTTACATCAACAGGTATTAAAGAGATTGTGAGAAAAGCGGACATTTCAAGTGCACGTCAGGGTATTTTATTCGTTTTTGCGGCTGTTAACAAAATGTGATGGCCTCTTGGAAGTTTTTCATTGAGTTATTTAATTTATCTCTTTGGATTTTTTTGTCAAGTGGCGGATCTCAAGTGTAACAAAGCTCTAAGTAACACCACCATTTTGTCATTGTTCACAACCCGGTGAATACAAGCTGCAGATTGGCCTTGCCATGTTGTCGGCTTTTTAGCTAATTTTAGCTTAAACGATAATTTAACATCTACCCAGAGGATAATTGGATGCAAGTATTCCAAAGTTGTGAGCTTCTTGAACCGCATACAAAAGAAACGCCCTGACCATGTCAAGAATACTTTCGAAGAAACCTACCTAGGAACCATTCGCACTGACTAACCTTCCTAACTAATTTCAACTCATTTAACGAAAAGTTCCACAAAATCCTCTGCTTTATTTACTTCTCTTCATATATAAATTTAAAATTAAAAACAACAAAAAATGTTGATAATTTAATAAATTTCAATCTCTACTAAAACTAATTATTCTTTCAATTGTTCTAATCCTTAATAGAAAACTGGTCGTTGGAATGCCATGCATGTTCGTATAGCGTGGGAGATTTACTATAATCAAAATAAACAAAATCCTGATAAGTTGGCTAATACCGGTGTAGCTGGTGCACCGTCTATGGGTGGACCACAAAGTGGTTCCTCCTCATCTTTAGGCGCGCCTGGCAGTGTCGGACCATCGCCATCTTCCTCGGTAACGCTTGGCGGTCTTAAAGCTTCGCCAGCGTTAGGATTGAGCTCTGCAACGTCGCACATGCTGCATCGTCCAGGCGAGCTGCCACCTGGCGCAATGGCAGCATATGCCGGTACATTGCCAGGTCGTTCACCTTTTGAAACGTCACCATTATCGACGAGTTTCATTGGCGCACCACCAAGTCATATTGGTATTATACAATAAATTTTCTAAATAATCACAATCACAGTTTGTTTTTCTTTTTAATTTTAGGCACAGCCGTGTCGCCATTTGGTCGTTATGCTACACCATTTGGATTTGGTTTGTCACACTTTGGCTGCGACACTTGGCGTCCGTAAGTATTACTTAAAATTAAATATGTATGTATATACATAATAACGTATTGAAGAATCAAAGTTCGCCGTAAACACCCATATACCAAATTTTTGCAGGGAAATTTTGAAAAAATTCCAGGTCTTTTTGTTTCAAGAAGAAAGCAAAATATTGCCTTTGGGATGTAGCTTCGTTGGAAAATATTTTTCATTTGCTTCTATTTTCACTGTCTTAAAATACCAAATCCATAAAAAAAGGAGTACATGGTTACGCCGCACTTACGAGAACAAATCCCATATGCATTAATTCATCAATTAGAATTTGATGGGCTACAAAACTGTATCTCAGTTTTTGTCTCGAAATGTATATGTATGTCGTTTCATAACTATAGAAGCCTCTATCTTTGTGCACATCTCAAAGAAGTGAAACTGTGACAATACTATAGTTATGGTACGCACGATATGTATATCTTTTCTAACAATATATAAGTATTACATATAAAGCTAATATGAAATTGCGATTTCCGCAAATGTTTTTATTAGTTCAATTGCTCATTGTATATGCAAAAATTTAGAATACCACTTGAAGATGTAATTCACCAACTCACTTTACTGGTAGTAAGAACAATAAGAAGGTCCAAAACCAAATGTAAGTGGCTGCGTCAAATTACTGGTAGGTAATTCGCCACTGTACGTGCTCGTAAAACGCTTGAATTTACTGTTGTTGTTGTTCTTAACAGCGCTTCTCTCGATGGGATCGATCACTCTAAATTGTCATTAGATAGATGTTATGTTTGGTATCATGGTAGAAGAGATGTTTGGTATCATGAGGGGGCATACCACATGCAGGGCATGTGTTTGGTATGTTGGGGTTCAGTCTGGATAAGTAAGAGTTTAACTTATTACAATATCCAGAGCGAAGTTGTGCTAGCATGACTCTAGTCTCCCTCGGAAGTACACGCTCCTCTTCAGCCAATTCAGGTGGCTGAGTACTGATAACGGGATTCACAGGCCGATATCTGAGGGATCTCTCTACCGGCTCGGTGTGGAGGTCATTTAGAGCCCACCTATGGTTCCGCAGATCAAACGGCAAAGAGATATGGTGCCGGATCTCATCGTAGTGCTTACGAAGATGTTTCTGGGCTACATCCAATAGATGTCGATTTGGATGACTGGGTTTATGACAGTTCAGAAGGAACTGTCTACTCAAGAGTTCCGCGTGCTTTTGAACATTGAGCAATTTTGCCTCTTGATGGGGGTGAGACTCAGATGACATAAGCAGCTATCCCGTAGCAGTTCTGATGGCGGCGTTTTGGCCGACTTAAAATTTCCTCCAATTGGTGTCAGCAAGGTTGGGCGACCATATGGGCGCAGCGTAGTCAATAACCGGTCGGCCAATAGCCTTATATGTAGCAAACCATGTTTCTTTGTCTTTTCCCCAAGTACTGCCGGCCAGTGACTTGAGGATCTTATTGCTCTGTACCTTTGAAGCTATTACGGTGGCATGACCAGCGAAGGTGAGGCCGTTGTCAAATGTCACATCCAAGATTTTCGGGTGGTTGACAGGAGGTAGAGGTACTCCGTCTACGTGGACATTTAACTCTTGCCCCATGTGCGCATTCCATGTCGTAAACAGGGTCCCGCTGATTTAGTCGGAGATACGGTCAGATTTCGTTCGGTGAAGAAGCTGGAAAGGAGGTAATAATTGTCGTTTCTAGTACAGAGTTCGTCAATGGAGGGACCCTTGCCCGTGGCCATTATCGTTAAGTCGTCAGCGTAGGAAACAATGGAGACCCCCTCTGGTGGTGGGAAAGTCTCGAAATATAGAAATAAAACAAAAGGGGAGAGAGAACACCACCTTGCGGCACCCCTTGTTTTATTCTTCATGTCCTAGATTTCTTGTTCCTGAATTTGACTGATGCCTGTCGACCTTTGAGGTAATTAGCGGCCCACCTTTTAAGGCCGGCAGGGAGCGGTGTCTCTTCCAGGTCTCGAAGGAGTGTGGCGTGGTTGACCGTATCAAATGCATTTGATAGGTCAAGTGCCACGAGAACCGTCTGGTGGGTGTTGATTCAAACCATAATTTATCTGTGTTGTAATGGCATTCAAAGTAACCCTTGAATTTACTTTTCTTAGTTAATTATTTTATAAAAAAGTTATGGTGAAAGTTGCAAAACCCTTTAATTGTGAATGTTGTATAAACCCAAAAATCATTAAATTGAAAGACAATACTTCTCATTATTCTTCGTGTTGAATATTCTACGTTCTTTGCTTTTTATTTTCCTTTTAATTCGCCAGTTTTATTGCTAAGACACTTTTATTTTTATTATTGTATAATCACAATAACTTTTTTTTTTTAATTTTCTCGATTACTTGTTTTAAATATTCGATTAAAATCCAGTGATTAATTGTTTAGCTACCTCTGACAGGTCGCATTCACATTCGTCTTTCGATCTTTCTATATGTGCATATTTCACCGTCTCTGGTTGGAGTAGTTTTTGTAACTCTCAGCTTTCTGAGCACTTACCTAATGCAACTATGAGATTTTCGTATAAGATCCGATGTACGGAATTGGAACATAAACTACTGTCTTGGCAGATTTCGCTTGGTTAAACGGGGCTATTATTAGCAGGCATATAAGACGTTGCGTTGTAAGCATTGACATTTTCAACTCAAAATTGTCTTGTCGAGTCAAAAACATGCATGTGTTATAATTAATCAGAGGACTACCAAAAACCGCACAACAGCGATCCTAGTGTGACTTGATAATTTTTTTGAACGGCGAACTTTCGTTGATAGGGCATAATGTAAACAAATACACATATATTTTGTTAACATATTAATACCGCCGTTGTCTCTTTCTATGATAGGCTACAACGCTCTGTCGCATATCATCCAGCCGCTGCTAGTGGTCCTATGTGGCAAATGAAGCCTGATCCAGCCTTGGATAATGCACGCCGCGAAGCAGAAGAACGAGAACGTGAGCGGGAAATGCGTGAACGTGAACAACGCGAACGTGAACGACAACGTCGTGAACGGGAAGAACGTGAACGTAAGGAAAAAGAGGAAAAAATTAAACGCGAACAACAGGAGCGTGAGCGTGAACGAGAGCGGGAACGTGAAAGAAAAGAGCGCGAACGACGTGAAATGGAGCGGCGAGAGTTGGAACGTGAACGTATGCTGCAGCAACAACGTATCAATGAAAATAATAAACTATCGCAAGCAGCCGCAGCGGCTGCTGCAATGAATTCAACACAACGCGATCGTTCGCCACATCGAAACATCAACGATCCGTTGGGTGGGACTGGTGGAGGTGTTGGCGAAATACGTATTAAAGAAGAGCATCCGCGCACCAAAGAAGAACAAGATGTAATGATTATGCGTGCTTCAGCAGCAGCAGCGGCTGCAAATGATTCACGCTATCATCAATCGATAGCAGTAGCACAAGCGCAAGCACAAGCGCAGGCTCAAGCTCAAGCAAATGCTGCAGCCGCTGCACATCATGCCTCTTTTATGGCTGGGCGTCATGGACCACATGGGGTGGGTCCACCACCACCACCTCACCTTGCACGCACTATGATGCCGCCCTCATTGGGCGGCCCACCAATGACACATTTTGGCCCACCTGGTCCACCCGGCTGGCCAATGGATCCATATCGTGATCCATATGCCCCAATGTTACGTTATAATATAATGGAAGCATTGCGACATGAAGAGGAGCGTCATAAAGTGGCATTAAGCATGTATGCAGCGCAATCAGCGGCACATTTACGCGGCAAAGAACCCAGTCCTATACCGCCACCATCTGTGGGAGGGCCACTAGGGCCACCCCCACCACCACCACATCATCGCATTCAACAATCACCACATCACCAGCCATCGCCCACTGGGCCACAACCGCCTACAATCATAGGTAAGCCGCCAATATTGGGTGGCATGCCACACCCGATTGCTGTTGATACACTTCATGCTACAAAGAAAGAAGATCCAGGTGCGAATGTAGGTGTAGGTGGGGTTGGTGGCATACACCAAAGTACACCTTCGCCACAAGCGCAAGGTCGATGATAAATAACAACAACGTGTCCATCTTAAAATATGAAATTTCCATATACCTTAAGTAACCAGAACTATGCAAATTTTGCTGATTCAACTGTAAATGTATTTTGTTTTTGTGTGCAAACTTTAGCGCTTTAGATAAAGGTTTTTTTTACTGTTTAGACTTTAATGCGTAAAAGCATGTATAGAGAAGCTCGTCGTACATACCTATATACAAATATAATTATAGACATAAATACATGTATGCAATATTTATTAAAAAAAAAAAATTATATAAAATGTTTAGTGTGTGTATAAGCCCAATTGGGAAGAAATGTTGAAAAATGATAACGACATTAAAAAACCCGAGACAGTAACCATTACAAAGGCTTTTGAGTACATTTCTCAAAACTTTAAAGAGATTCTTCCTTTCGCAAATTTGCAATTGTAAAATATATTATTAGTTTTCTTGTAAAAAAATTATATCTAAAGAAGCAACACAAATATAAACTTTAAAATTAAATATAATTGTATATATAAAACAATTATAAGGAATGAGGCATTAACTCGTTCACATACATACATACATCAATATATAATAAAAATTAGCAGACTCGAACTTATGCATACTCGACATACTTTAGTGGTAAAGAAATCTTAAACAGAAAACTAAAAAATAAGTAATAAATAGAAAAATATTCGAACGAACATTTGTAGATACAAACAGACAAAGTGTAAGATATTATAGGCGACCTGTCGAATTGAATCGATCATAATTAGACGGACATTATACAATATATATACTTACATATATACATATACATACATTTATATACAGACGCAGCATAAAAGTAATATTTGTATGTACGAACACTAAAAAATGTGCAAGAAAAGAAACGTTAAACCAGTTAGTTTGTAATTGTATTAAAATTTGTAGTACATAACATAGGTTTATATATATATGCATATACTATATGTATGTATATGAGAATAATAATAAAATAAATTAGTACGTAAATCGTGAGCACAGACACCCCATGTAACCCTTCCACATCCATTAATCCAACAAAATGTTATATGTACATAAGTATACATATATATGTATATATATATAAATACCCGCCATCTACCTATATCCACACCAGCACCTAAAACAAATTTATACATATATATTAACACTTAAATATTTAGAGCATTTGTATTATTTGTATAATGATGGTATAAAGCAAGAAATTTATAATTATTACAATTAAGTAGCTTTACATTATTTATAAAAAAAACATTCAAAATAATATAAAAAAACAAAAATTAAGAGGGAAGTGAATAAGTAAGATACATACATCTACGCAACAAAAAAATTTAAATGAACTAATTTGCATATTATGTAATCTAATAAGGATATAAATTAAAAATAGAAACAATGCTAAAATATTATAAAAAAACTTGGGTTTAATTTAATGTTATTTATTGGGCCAAACCGTATAAAGGTTAACTGGCAATTAATTAGAACACTGAGGATGGCGAAACGCCGAAACAAAACCAAACTTGACAAGGTACACTTCTGCACTTTTCGGTAGATACACTCTGTATCTGTGTCTACAACAACCGCATAGAAATGACAGAAAGTTGGTGTTATTGTTGTTGTAGCGACAATTTAACATGCCTAAAATTTCACCTTCCTTGCCCAACATTGTCATCAAGCTCTTCTAACGGGAGTTCCAGAAACCTCGCGGCTTCAACAGGGTTGGACCAAAGTGATATTGCTGTTAGAAGAGTAGGCTCAGTTGAGCAGATGGTGGGCAGTTCGCGTTCCTCTTCGGCAACAGGTGGAGCTTGTGCCTGTAAAACCGCGTTCATGGGCCTAGGGTAATTTTTCGGTTTTTCTAAAATAATTAAAATATTTGTTCTCCGGAGGCGGATTCGGTAATATTTTGCCAACTGTATATCGATATTGGTACCAAGAGACGCGTTTCGGAACCCTAATCTGGTGCATTGTTTACCCCATAGTATATGTCTACTAGTAGCGCAACTTACTCCGAATCTACTAGTAGACATATACTATGATCTGGTGGGGAAACCCAATATTTTTAGTAGTTTCCAAGATATTTGCAAGCAAAGTTAACAATTTTCTGTCATTTTCATGTGGTTGTGTAGTAAAAGATATAGGGTGTTCTGAAAAGTGCAAAAGTGTGTTCTGCGCAGAAATACTGGGGATGGCGTAGCCGGTGTTGGACCGGCTAAGAGTTATGTTTTTGAAGGTGTGCCCATAAATACTATGGAACAGACACCCTTTGGGATCTAACCTAGGTAATTTTTTGGTTTTTTGCCAATAACTTTTAACACATTAAGTGCCATGTCGTACGTTTTCGTGCGACAGGTATTGTTTCGCATTTGATACTGTCGTGCGTTTCTGTTTGACGATACAGTGTTTTTTTAATGTTTTCCTAGTACCAAAATGTTTGCCCTAAAATTTGTTCCATTTTTCATAGAGCTATCTGGATTTCTGCGGGTTTTATGATAAAATCTCGGAGGTGCTTTTTAGATTTGAAAATTTATTGGAATTCATTCGATATTTGGGAAAAAAAGTTTAAAAAAGATACAAAAATATTAAAATTAGGATATGTTTTTTTAATTTACATTAATTTTTAAGATGTGTATATTTTGGAAAACAATCAATGCACAAATAGGGAGTGTTGGGGCATTGCGGACAGTATGTAGTTGTCCTTTTGATAGTTTTTCTTGCTTCCTTTCGACTAAGTTTTTGATTCAGAGTAGCATAAAACGCAAGCACGTCGGATGCTTTTATTATTATCAGCTACTCTTTTTGTGATAAGTAAGTCCTTAGCAACGCGTTCACGGAATGTTCGTATATTAATGTTTTTATTCGTAGCTGCTTTATACACAGTAAAGGCATTTACCACGGAAAGTCCGAGTAAAAGTTCGATTCCCGGCTTTCGATACCATTTTAACCCTTTGCGAAGGGTATTTGAGTAAGAAGCCATTTGGTCGGAAAGATCAATGCCTTATTTCCCCTTGTTATACTCTACCACAGCCAATGGTTTTACTGTTGCTAGTCTTTTACGTCTCGGTCCTCGACTAGTTGAAGGCTCTTCAGGATTACTTGCTCCATCTGAAGTGGATGCCATTATCGGGGCATGTTTTGTAGATAGCATTCTGACGTCGCGTTTATCTTTCCACAATAAGGATCTCATCAATTACTTTGTTTTCACCTGGTACGTGAATTCTTTGGTATCTCATTTGTAGCATGTCCAATAGTGGCGTTGTTTTACCAAGCCGATCACCTGGTACAATTGAGTTATTGTCTGAGAAGTGCATGAAACTAAGCAATAGTTGAAAGCGATTGCGTGACATTGTTTTCCCCGGAATTGAAAAGTTGTAGAGCGCATCTTTGGACCAATAGTCTCTTAAAGATCCGACTTTCACCAAACCCATCCATAAAAGAAGTCGAAGGAACTTCTTCATTTCAAAATCTGTCGTTGGCATCCAATTTTTTTTTCGAGAAGATCTGGTAACTGCAGCTTGACTTACAAATTCTGCGCCAATATTTGTTTCTGATACAATTAATTCAATAACGTCGTTGTCAACAAATAGGAGAAATGCATCCAAACAGGAAATATCTGTTGGAATACACTGCTGCAAGCCTGATCGCCCAGTGGATGTTTTTTTTTTTTTTTTTTTTTGAGATTTGGTTTCTGTGGCCGGGATTAGATCCTCATATGCCAGGTTATATTCCAACAATGTAAAATCCGCAGTTTAGATCAGTTCCAGTCTGGTATATCACTTCAAATGTGTTATTTTCAAGATAGGAAGGTGTGCTATAGTACATTAGTAGAGATGCCGTCTCGTATTAAATTTTTGATTAGTGTGTTGCACAAAGAAAAACGATACATTTTTGTCAGAATGTACATCAAGACCGAGAGCACAAAAACAGGTATTGTTTAACAAATAAAATCCAATTTATGTGATGTAAGTAATGATGTTGGTTGTGTGAGTCTTTGACATGTAAATTGTGTTATCCATTTATTGAGCCGGGTTACGATAGTAACGTGATTTTACAGTCACGAGTGGATTAATGAGGCTTGACATTAGTGGTTACGGATTGAATAGACGAAAAATATACTTGTTTGCTTAGTATATACATATATATATATGTATTTTTCTAAGTGAGTTTAGATTCTCTTGTTATTTTTATTTATTATTTTTTTGTTTATGTTTAATTAAAGATTAACGCTGGCTTTTTGTAGAAAATTAGATAGTTCAGTAATCTTGGCTAGGTTAATATCTTTAAAAATTTCTAAAAAGGTGTTGTGATTTTGAAAAATTTTGAAATTATTTCGAACGTTTGCGAGTCTTATACAATGGAAGGTTTGATGGTCATATCCACTGATCTGTCCGCAAAGACAGCGGTTATTATTGTGAGCCTTTATCTTGTAAAGGTACGCCTTGTCATAGGTGTGACCAGTCAAGATTCTGTTCAGTCTTTTGATATTTGCAGGTGGCAGTGGGAGTTTCCTGAACCAAGTAGTGTTTCTTCTAACAGGGAAGGTGGACGCGTATAAGTTAGGATGATTGTTTGAGTAGGCAAGAAAGTCATTGTACCAGTTATTATGAATCTCATTTTTGATTTGCCTGATGGCTTCATTAACCGTGAGTTTGCATTCCTTGCTTGCACCCATTGTTATTGCTTTTTTGGCAATTTCATCAGCTTTTTCGTTTCCTGTAATTCCTTTATGGCTCGGAGTCCAAACAATGTCAACAAGTATACTGCAATTTACTACTTTGCTTTTGATTCTGTTTACAATACTATTTGTTGTGCTCTCTTTTTTGAAGAGTTTGCAAGCACTCAGGCTGTCTGTAAAAATGGCAAGCTTACTGTAATTGTTCCTGTCCGCAATAGCAACGGCTTCTTCTGTGGCCAAGAGTTCACCAAATAAGGACGACACCTTGAAAGGAAGATGAAAAAAGTGTTCAGTTGTGTCCGTCAAGTTGTAAATACCACACCCAGTTTTGTTATCAGAAAAAGATGCATCAGTGTACATAACATTGAAGTAGTCAGCTATATATTCATCCAGTAGGACTGCATAATGGGCTCTTACTGCCTCAGGAGCCATTGAATTTTTGTTGCCAGTGAGAGGCTTATCATGTATTTTTATGTTGTTGGTAATAGGAGCATGGTCAATCGAATCAAGGGAGTCAAAAATATGTTGGAATTTCCTGTATGTGATGGAGTAGCTTGAGTTTAGACTAGGATTTGATACTATGGAGGAGAATAAGGGATCATTGGTGTGGAA
Source organism: Merzomyia westermanni (assembly GCA_949987695.1). Taxonomy (NCBI): domain Eukaryota; kingdom Metazoa; phylum Arthropoda; class Insecta; order Diptera; family Tephritidae; genus Merzomyia; species Merzomyia westermanni. Next base: position 5,207,207 of record OX465290.1, on the reverse strand, counting down.
TAACTTAATTAATTCCTTGGCTGTAAGCCAAGAAGCCCTCTCCAGTGGAGGGAGTTCATTTGCCATAGCATACATGATGGGAATAGGGGTCGATGGAGTTAGACCGAGACATCTTCTGAGAACTTTGTTTTGTAGTACTGAAACTTTGTTAAATGTTGTTTTAGATGTGTTGGCAGTAACGGTGTAGGCAAACTCAATTTTTGATCTTACCAGTGATTTGTAAATATGTATTAAGAGCCTTTTGAGGCTGAAGACCTGACTTGACGTTGGTAAGATATTGGAAAAACTTTAAATTGTTGGAACCATTTTGCAACGTAGTTTTGTAATGATCTTTGCTATTAAGGTTGGGCTGCAGAGTTATTCCAAGAACTTTCATTTCCGAGACCTGGTTCAGTTTAACATTATTTATAAAAATGTCAACTGTTTTCTTTGGACCTTTATTGATATGCATTATCTGTGTTTTTGAAGAGTTGAAGCTTAGATTGAGCTCGTTACATTTAGAATTAAAAAGGTTAAGTTTGGTTTGCATATTGGAAGATGCAGCTTGCAGATTTGGACCGGTAGAAAGAAAAATGAAGTCATCGGCAAATTGATAAATGTAGGTAGTCGAGTCGCTGATGTTATGGAGGTTAGCCGTATATATGTTGAAAAGGATTGGTGATAGAACACTACCTTGAGGTAGGCCATTGTGAATATCAATACTGTTATTGCCAAGTTGTAGGATACGATAGGAGAGAAAGTTTGTAATCCAATCAATATATAGGATATCTATGTCCAGGTCCAGTAATAGGTGCTTGAGGATGCTAATGTCAACACAATTGTAGGCATTTGAGATGTCATACGAACATATAACAACATGATTTTTATTGCCTTTTTCAATATGTATTTGGTGCAGCAATTGGTTTAGACAAATTGAGGTAGATTTGTTTTTCCTATATGCAAAAGTGTTGTTTGGAAGGATGCCTTCAGCTTCAATTTTTTCATTTAACCTGTTTTTAATGCAGGTGTTTATAACTTTGAGGAAAACAGAAATTAAGGAAATTGGACGGAAATTTTGGTAGAGACTTAGGTCTTTATCTTTCTTTGGAATGGGAATAATTTTAATTTTCCTCCAATGCAGGGGAATTTGGTTGTACAGAAAAATATCGTTAATGGCTGTTCTGAGAGAGTTGATAGATTGGTCTGAGAGTGCTTTTAGCATAGCATAGGTAATTCCATCAGAACCTGCTGCAGTGTCCTTCTTTTTGCACAGAGCTTCTATTATTTCCTCATATGATATTGCCAGGCTATGATCAGTTTCAGTTAAAGAATTAGGTTCGAAGTTGGTTGGGTGATTTGGTACCTGATCTTTCAACATATTAAGATATGCATTGTTGTTTTCATCATTCCATGAACCAAGAGAGGCGTTACTATAATCTCCTCTCAGGGCTTTCACAAACTTCCATGCACTCCTACCCAAATCCTTATTTACTTCATCAATCTTATTTTGAAAAATATTTTTCTTTGCTAACCTAACGTCCCTTTTCCATTGTTTCTGTTGCGCAATGAGCTGTTCGAAATTCGCCACACTAGGACATTGCCTCGCCTTTTTATTGGAAATCCTCAAAAATCTGTATGATTTGGCCAACTCGTCATTCCACCATGACTTGGGGGTTCTATTGCTGTTAGGGATATAACTGGAGTGAACTATCTCTTCCTGAATTTTGTTTTCAATTTCAAGGAGGTTGGGTTCACATTCAATTAGATTTAAGGAATTTAGAAGTTTCTTCTTAGCTGTGAACTTTTTACTAACTACATTGACTGAAGAGGTTTCAATAGTTATCGGAAAGTGGTGGCTGCCGCCAATTCTGGTGAAATCAACGCACCAATCACAGTTAAAGGATGAGTTTGTGAAGGACAGGTCTAAAACGGATCCATTTGGAGTTCTGATGTCTCTTTTATATGTATAACTCCCGTTGTTAAGATTGGAAAAAGAGGTATTTTGAAGGATATCCATCAAATGTTTTCCACGATTTGAGTCAATGCTGTCCCCCCAGGCGCGTGCCCTCGCATTGAAATCACCGACAAGAAAAACATTGCTGAAAGGCTCTAAAAAGTTCAATAGTTTGGTTACTTCAGCATTAAAATCATTTATTGGAATGTTTGGTGGAAAATAACTATTGCAAATTGTAACATTTGGACTTAAATTCTTTGTTTGGATCATTAAAATATCGTAGTTGGAAGCAAATTGAATTTTCTTAAATATAATGTTTTTCTTGACGGCAATAGCGACGCCACCATAGCCATCAGATCGATATTTTTTGATGAGATTAAAATGTATGAGTTTCCTGTGTGGTGTACGACTGGTTAAAAATATTTCGCTTAAGCAAGCTATATTGAAATTGTATTTGTGAAGGTAAAATTCTATGGTGTCTATGTTAGCACGAAAAGATTGGCAGTTATATTGCATCATCTTCATATTGGATGAGAGATCTTGAAGATCCTGTGATCTCCATTACGTCTCTAGACGTTGTAATGGCTTCAAATTGATTTTTTATAAGTTGGATTTGGTTGAAAAGTTGGCTGTCATTATTTTCTAATGAAGCTTTTTGGGTTATTTTGATCATTTCGGTCAGCAAGCGCTCAAATTGGCTCACCAACCCTTTCTGGTACTCTGGAGAGCAGAAGGCAGGTAAGTTAGGTTGGCTGGTCGAGGGTTTTTTATTGTAAGTTCTAATTGAGGGGGGGGGGCATGACTTTTTGACTCCTTAGACTTCTTTTTACTACAGCATTGAAAGGTTTTTTAACAAAACTCCTATTAATACTATCATCTATATTAACTGTGTTATCTGATTGGGTCGAGAGAGATGGAAAGGAATCATCCTCATCTAACAGACTAAATCTATTTTGCCGCGGAAAGTACTGATCAAGAACTTCCTTTCTTGACAACTTCTTGACTGTCCTGATTCGATTAACCAACACTTCCCTTTCCCATTTAGGGCACAAATTTTTATTTTTTGCGGTGTGACCCTCATTACCGCACAGAATGCATGAATTCACGTTGCAAGATGCATCCTTGCACTCCATTTTTCCACACTGAAGACATCTTCCTGGGCTTTTGCAGGCCATTGACCAAAGCGTCCACAATTGTAGCATTGCCTTATGGGCGGAATATACAATTCAACATTTAGCTTAGTGTAATTGTAAACAATACATTTTGGGATATCATTGCCTTCAAACCCAATTTTCAGGGTTGTGGTTGGAATATATGTGTCCGTTGTGGTGTCTTTTCTGGTAAAGCGCATAACAGATGTAATAGTAATTGTTGAAATTGCTTCACTTTTTATATCATCTTCCTTACAAAAAGTCGGAACTCCACGTACCACTCCATACACTTCCAGGGCAGATTTGGGGATAAAAGCTCTAAGGCCTCTTTTAATTAGCCGTTTATCCAAGGCAAAATTGTTGGCAGAGAAAGTATTTTTAAAAATAACCTTATATAGTGACTTGCCAACAGCGTTAATAAGCTCAATGTCTTTAAATTTAAGGTCTTTAATTTGGGAAAATAGATTTAAGCCTGATGAGATTTATCATTATTTATATTGGCATTGGCTGAAGAGTCAACCAATACAAATTTGATTCCACTGAAAAATTGTGGGTACAAGATTGGTGGATCATTTGTCATGCCTGAACCACCGCAAGTGCCAGCATTGATAACTGTACCTATGACTTTATTGTCCGCTATGTCTGCGGATGTCCCGTTAGCACTATGTGCTATTTGAACACCGTTATTTGTACATGTGGCTCGAGCGCCAAAACTACCGCTATTTAGGTTGATGCTGAGATCATTTTTTTTCACGTTTATTGCATTATTTGAACAAGAAGCCTCACCACTGTTCACCATTGAGTCAGAGACACTCCCAATGCCAGTATCCATATCAGAGTCACAAGTTAAATTATTACGTTCATAAATTTTAACCAAACCCCCACTGTTTGAGAGCTCATAAAAGTTGCTAACATCTTTGATGTCAGTAATTTTGGGTTTTTTGCACTGGATTGTGCCTTATCGTCACGCTGGGACGCCACCCACCATGGAGTCGGCGACGCCATCTTGTGACGTTTCAGTTTTTGTGCCGTTAGGCGTACTTGAAATTTATTTAAAAAAGTCAAATCACTTAATTTTTTATTTTAGAAACACCTTCCTGCTAATCACTATTATAACTGTACAGTTTAAAGGTAGCCAAGACTACTTACCATCAAAAAAAGACGCACAAGAGATAAATTTTTTTTTTTTTTTTAATTTTTTACACGATAACTGTATTTTGAACACCAAAATCCGAATGCCCAGTGAATGTAAAAGTTTTCTGACGAGAACTAAATTCAGTCCAAATGTTTGTTTCGGAATGATCGACTACGTTTCACAATGCTGTTGGTTCGTCCTCATCCATGTCCCAGTCGTCTTCAGTATCGTAAATATCGATGTTATTAGCAGAGTCAGTGTCCGAATCATCTGGTACCCAGTTCTCATCAATCAACGAAAAATCATCATCACTTGTTTCCATTTTTCTAATTCAAATAAATCTACAAAAATAAAAGAAAATAAAGAAAACAAAGAAAAATAAAGAAAACAAAAAAAGAAGAAAAATAGCACAAAATAAAAACAAATATAATAAAAAATTGAAATGAATGTAAAGGAAAATGCGTATAAAGAAAAAAATTAAGAAATAGCAAAAAATCGCGTCGCACATTTTCGTACGACAGCGATTTTTACGATTGCAATTCCGTCGTGCAGTGTCATGTCGTACGAAAACGTGCGACATATAAAAACAGTTATAAAATCCAAAATAAACAACAAAATCATTCGGAATTCGCTCAGAACTCAATATTTTCTACTTTTACGCCAGCTTAGAGCAAAAAATGTGCTTGGGACCCGGTGACGGTTTTCGTCAAATCCGCTTGACACTTAATGTGTTAAATTACTACAAATTAGGGTTCCTGGATACCAATATCGACATTTTTAGTGCTGTTTTTACAGTTGACGTTGGATGTAAAGTATTACCTTATCTATTTCTAGAAACACACAGCTACATATAATTGAGTGTAACAAAAAATTCACTATATGGAGACAAAAACATAGGAGGTTTGAATTACAAGCTGTAAAAATTGTTCATTATATAGAAACCTTCACTATAAAATAGATAAAAATACACCGAAAGTAGAATGAAAAAGCTGTCTTCAAAATGAATTCGTCATAAAGAGAGTGCATTATATGGAAGTTCACTATAAGGAAGTTTGACTGTATAATTGATGGCGACAAATGTTACTTACTGATTATTGAAAGAAGGCATGCAAAAGTCACACCCATGATCCGATAATACAGGTCGTGTTAATAGAGCAGCTGATTTTTACTTTTGGCTCGAATTTTGACATTACACTCATTTCTCAGTACGATTTTGACGTTAGACTCACAAATTACAAAAACAAAATACGTGGAACATTTTTGTGTGTTTGTATGTTTGTCGAGTTGCTACGACCTAGGAACATAATTTAGAGCTGGCAGCCCTAGTTATTAACCAATAAAAATAAAAATGGTACAATAACAAGGTAAAGTCAACTCCATGGCATAGAAATTGCTTTCTAAAACATCAGAACCACAGCACATGTTAAAATGTAAACAAACCGATTGCAGGCAAGTTTGACATTTTATTAAAAACTAAAATTAAAAAAATCTAATCAGCTGTTGAGACGATATTACCTGTATAGGTATGCCATAGTCAACTCCAAAGCAACAATATACTGTCGTAAAGATTTTCAAAAGCAACTGGCTGGTGTTACCAAATGAAGGGAAGAGAAACCAAAGAAATTTTGTATATTCTTCCGATCGATTTTGTAAGACTATTATTCGTATTTTATGCTTTTTTCGATCTAATGGGGTATAGTGAAAATAAAAAACTTTATTTCACCTTACAGCTCGACGTCTCGCCAATTTTCCTTAACTTCTTCAAGGGCGATTCTGTTTTTATTATAAAAAATTTTCATTTGTGAGAAATTATGTGGTGCAAGCATGGTTGAAAAGTGATTATTATTGAATAATATCGCCATATTTGCAATCATTTTTAGTATAAGCGTCAGAAAAACAATAAAATTGCAAATGCAAATCACGCTGGTTTACATTTTGCTGATTTAGATTCTGCTGTTTGCATCTCTTTCTGACAATGTGTACACCAGTGTGTTCAAAAAAATGCAAGCATCTGATGAAATAATACAACCTTATTATTGAACCATGGGTAGAGCTATAAAATCGATAGTCCCACCCAGTCCCACCATCGGTTGTTTTAAAACCACCATGGATGGATGGATGGTCTTCGATAGTCGCCAAAAAAATAAGCAATCGATCTTTTTGGATCTCTACCAATAGACAATTATAATCGATTTACTTTTACAACTTCGTGAAATTTTAATTTAATTTGTACTGGAAATGGCAAATTTTATGCAAAAAAGTGTCGTAAGCTATGCTTGTACTTGTGGCTTAGTTAATCCAATTACAAAATTATTCTTCTGCCGACATTGCTTGAAGCTTAGGTGTGGCTTTTGTGTTTGCCATGAAGTGAGTAATTCATTGGCCATATTAGTATGTGTATCAGTGAACTAATATTTATTTACTATATAGGTCGACTCCCATTTCTGTTCCAACTGCTTGGAAAATATTCCTTCATCGGAGGCAAAACATAAAAAGAATTGCTGCACTAATTGTTTTAATTGTCCATGTTGTCAACATACCCTATCCGCACGGGCTACCATGATTGTGGTGCCGAAGTATTCTTGCATACATTTATTACCTTTTGCATATACTAATTTATTATTGTTGTAGGAAAAGTGATGAACCTCCTAAAGATACCGAAGGTGATGGAGCAAAAGTTGTTACAAAAAAAATGTACTATCTGTCGTGTTTAGGGTGTCGATGGACATCTCGTGATGTTGGTATACCTGATCAATCTGTTGGTAAGTTTACAGACATTTTATACATATGCATGTACTAACATTATTTGCAGCCACTGGCGCTTGGCCGGAAAATGAATGCTCTTATCAGACACGTTTCAATTCGTTACTGGAGTATTATCAAGCTGTTGTGTTGCAGGATAAACAGGAGAAACAAGAATATTTGAGACGCAAAGCGCCAAAGGCTCATAAGTTCCCTAGCTTGACAGTGCGTGAAAGCAAAGCTTAGTCCTAGCAAGAGTTTTGGTGTCCTAATTGAATGCATTAATTTTGACATGCATCAGGTACAAAGTTACATTTTGCAAATATTCCGTCTACAATTCGTTTACGCATTTTGTTCGAAAATTGAAATAATAAACTCTTCACTTCACTTCTACTGACAATTGCCACTTGGCAGCTCGAACCTTTAAACATTGACCCACAGAATCTCGTTCTTTCTGTTATTGTTATTGATGTAGAAGTTAGATCTTATTGCTTGAACTAGTAGATAACCAAATATTGATTCTTCCAGGTACCAAAACATTTGCTAGCACCAAGTACATAAGTAAATGAAAGTGTAAATAACAACAATTAAACTGTTATTTCAGGATCGTACTGGTCTTACGGTTTCAATGATACGACGTCAAATCGGTTGGCCGGATAAAAATACTCAAAAGGCAAAACCAGTAAATATTACGCCTTCGATTGCAGCTGATGAACTTGAGGAATTACCCGCTGACATCTTTACACAGCCCATAAATCTCCGAAATAGTAATACATACTTATATTTATATGTGAATAGGACGGCCATTAGATATGTATCTTATTCGCGCTTTCGTTATTTCTCTAGCTTAATTCATATTTTTTAATAGTTTTGTTAAGGTATATCAACGTGCCAGAGTAAACATTTCGACTTTTTAACTTTGGTAGTTTTTCTAGCAAAGTTGATTTCGTTCATAACTGTTACCAACTGACCAGTGGCCATTCGACTTACTATTTGATAGCTGTGTGTTTGAAATAAGGGATTTCGCACATATGTGTTGATTTATTTTACAAAAGTACATATCTATTTTCATAGAAAATCTAAAATGCGCATGCTTTTTGTTCTTTCTCAGTCAGTAACATCAAACAACGACACAGACAACCTTCCGATCAACCATTCAATGTAAACAAGCTATATCCTCAACGTAGAATTCTTTGGATAAAACGTTCGTTGCGTTGCCGCCAATGTGAGCATAATGTCATTAAGCCAGAATATCATCCCACATCTGTGAAGTATCGTATTCAGCTATTTGCTAATTACCATGTACCAGATGTTTTACTTGTGCAAAGTGAACAAGCGCTACTTGCTGGTGGATCTTCCTCAATCATTTTAAAACTTACTAATCCAACTATGCATGATATGTCTATAAAAATTAAAGAACTACCTACGCTTGCTGAAGAATTGGAAATGATTGAAGAGTTTAAAATTGCATGCAAAATAAAGGAAAATGCAGTCTCGTCTGCAGCTGCCGAATCATTGAAGTCTATAACCAGTTCACCATCATTGACAAGCACTACGCTTTCGCGACAAATTTCACTAATCGAAGATCCTCGTTTAGTACAGCAAAAAGCTAACGCGAAACTGGACAATGGTGAACTTAAGTTTGTGCTTAATCAGCGTGATGATTCCACCGAATATGATGAAGATGTGCAAACTCCTCGAGAAGAGCCTAAGTAATTTAATTTTTTTTTAAAGAAATTGATGCTTTTATTCTAACTAAAATATCATTTATAGCTTTATTGTTTGGCGCAAATCAAATAAAGTATCAATACGTTTAAATTTTACACCAGACAATTCGTTGAGCGCAGGTGATTTGGTTACGTTGGGATTCACAATGGAATATACATATGTCAATACAGTGACTAATGCACCAACTTCTCATACTTTGAATGCTCGTGTTTTTATCGATATTGGTAAAATATAAATGTTGCAGAAAACCATTTAAATGGCTTTGTGAAAGTGACGCATCGAACATTATAATATGTAGAGCTATTTGCTTATTGTTTGATATTATTTTCACGCAGGAAATCAAGTTTTTTTTTACATAGCAATAAACGTACTTGAAATTCTGTATTTCTTACCTCTAAAGTTTAACTCTAATTGAAAATTATAAAGCTTTCTAATGTTTTATACATTTTAGTTTAGATGTCTAAAAAGTGCATTATTATGTAGAATACTTAAGAATAAATATAACAGTACTCGAAAGTTTTTTAGAGCTTTTTTATCCTCAACTACCTTGGCGACGTATATAAAAAATGTCAGGCTGACATTTTTTTGTTGATAATTTTTAATTTCAAAGATCAACCAACACCAGCCTATTTGAGTTTACTTCTTTAGTTCGGTATGGTTTTTTGGCTAATAAGAAAAGGAATGTGATTTATATTGATTTCACTAAGGCCTTAGGTCCAGTAAACCGCGTGCGTCAGATTCAGAAGCTTGATTTACTGGGGTTTCCGAAGAATTTGATATGTGGATCACATGCTATCTTGCAAATAGAGCCCAAAAAGTTCGATTCATATATTATATTTAAAATCAGGGTTGTAATTTGGGCCCATTGTTCTTACCCCTCTGATTCAGTTTCATTCTCGAGGGGGCGATATACAACTTTGATATACGACTTGCCCTTTACAACCCTCCCGAAAACTACCAACAGAAAACTCCCAAACATCGCAATGTAAATTATTTAAAAGCTTAGAATGTGTAGTTCAAATTTATTTATTTAATTTTTATTAACCACGACCGGGCATACATTTATTTGCGACCGAAAGTTTCCTACATTCTGATTTAAATATTTATACGTATTTGCTGTCTTCTGCAGATGATCGTTCTGCTTTCTAGAATAAACTGAACTGATGCATAGCCCTTTTAATGAAAGCACAAATACAATCCATATGAAGCAGACATATTTTTTTGTAGTCGAATATAATGTATATCACTTTAACGATACATATTATGCTCGTCGTATATATATAAATATAAATTAAAGAGCCATTTTCCTCCCTTCGATAGAAATATCAACAGCACGTCTTGATGCCTTCAGACGCTTTGCGTCTAAGAATTTTTTCATGTGCTTTTCAAAGCGATTTGGCTTCCGTTTCGTCGACTGAAATAAACATTTAAAATATAGTAATTATATGATTCTTTTTATTCAATGAATAACAAACCGAAGAAATTTCACCCTCTACCGTTGATTTCGGTCGTACGACATAATCTTTATTTGATGGTAAAGGAACACGAGCACGTGCTACCCAACCTTTATCACCTGGCCGTAATGGTTTTTCATCAGATTTCGCAAAAGCCGAGTTCAAACCTTTTTTTTTGTTTGAAGATGTTGTAGGTTGTGGCTCGGGTGATTTGTGTCGGCGTGGCATCTGTGCTAAATCGCGCTCTTGACGTTCTTCTTTTGACATTGCTTTGAAGTCACAACTCAAATTAAATATTGGGCGAGCCCACTCTGATATTAAACGGCCAGCTCGGTCTCGATTTGTTTTTGTTTCTTGTGGATGCTTATACAAATACATAACGGCCTTTCCGATACCCGACTGTTTCAAGTAGCTTTTGTCAATAGTGGGAAACTATAAACATAATTCTCTTTTTGTTATAATGTACTTTTAAGTATGAAATATTCAACTTACATCTGCAAGCAATCTTAAAACGCTTTCACGTATCTGCAAACAGGGTAAGCTTCTGTTTGGTAATGGAGCTAACCAGTCTGTAAGTACATTTAAAATATTATGCTCCAAAAAGGCCAGCTGCAAGTCTTTCTTTATAAGCTGCGACATCACCATCTTAAGCATAGAAATTTTTTTTGTTGCCGGACTGCCTTCCATGTTCAAATGGCGGTCTTCATCGGCAGCGTTCTTCATACCAACAATCAACTGATCGATTAAGTCATCATTGTCATTTATTAAACTGATGTCACGCTTTCGGCGCCGAACTCGTTTTTCCTCTTTTTTACGTATTAACATGGCATCAAAGTCCGATATGAAATTATCGTTTCTGTAAAATTTCAAAAGAATATGTATTACCTATAACTTGACAATCTGTGAATATTTTCCGAAATGTTTACGTACTCTCTACTATCGCCAATAGGTATATTCTCATCGTCCGAACTGTCTCCCGCTTTCTTCTGCTCCACTTGCCCTTCCTCACCCTCTTTAGTAACTTTATCTTCAACATCGTCATCCTCGTTGTCGGTGTCGGTTATTTTAGCCCTTTTATTTGAAGCCGAAGGAGCCTCATCTTAATCAAAGACAAAAATGGCATAAATTCCAAATATGTAAATACTAATGCATCAAAGAATCAATTGTATTCTAAAAATTCATAATTGGACTCACCCTCTGAGTCACTTAAAACATTGCGCTTTTTTGTTTTTTTGACTGCAGGTGATCTTGAACCACTTCTTGATCGGGATCGCGATCCAGATCTTGAACGGCTACGAGATCTAGACTTAGAACGTGCAACAGAACCCGATCTTGATCGGGACCTTGATTTTGAATGACTCCGGCTACGACTGCGGCTTCGGCTGCTGCGACTGCCAGACCGACTTCTTGACTTAGCTGAACCACTTCGAGAGCGTTGTGTAGATGCACTGCCGGAACGACTGCGTGAATGTCTGGAACCACTACGTGATCGCCTTGATCCACTTCGAGATCTACTAGAGCCACTTCCACTTCGTGATCGTCTAGAGCCACTACGAGAACGAGCTGATCCGCTACGTGAACGCGCGGACACACTATGTGAACGTCTAGATCCACTTCGTGAACGTCTGGAACCACTTCGTGACCGTCTAGATCCACTTCGCGATCGAACGGAACCACTACGTGAACGTTTAGATCCGCTTCGAGAACGCATGGATCCAGTACGTGATCGGTTCTGTTCACTTCGCGAACGACGTGTTTCACTGCGTGAACGTTGCGACCCACTACGTGAACGCAGGGACCCACTCCGCGATCGATTGGTACCACTACGTGATCGCCTGGAGCCACTACGTGAACGTCTGGAACCACTGCGTGAATGATTCGAGCCGCTGTGAGATCTTCTAGATCCGCTGCGAGACTTACGCGAACCACTTCGTGAGCGTGTGGAGCCCCTACGGGATCGTGGAGTACCGCTACGAGAAAGACGAAATTTGTTTTGCGATTGTACTGACGCACTACGTGAGCGCGCAGATCCGTTGCGGGAACGTTTGGATACACTTCGTGAAAGGGCAGATCTACTACGTGATCTAGCCGGCTCGTTGTTTAGCTCTTTTGTCGTATCGGCATGTGCTACCTCGCCATCATTAGATTTATCACTTAATCTGCGACTACGACTTCTACTCCTTCTTATATCATTACTCCCATCCTTGCTTGCTTCATCTGCTGCATTTTCAACACTTGGACTTTTACTAAGACTTCGGCTTCCTGATCTAATACTTTTTCCACCATTTGCATCATTTTTTTCCATATTTTCTTCCTTGTTAGCAGTCTTCGATGTTGATGTTGGTGGCTGAGGACTTTGAGAACGTGATTTGGGGTTTTCAGAATTGGGGCTCTGGCCGTTTACATCTTCACTCGTTTCTTGTTTTTGGTCATCGATTTTCATACCTTTAGCTTCATCCTCACCATCACCTTTTTCTTCACCCGCAACACCTTCATCTGCTTCTTTTTGTTCGTTTATTTCACCCTTTGTTGAGCCACTGATGGCTGTAGCTGCATCATGATTTTCATCAGAAATTTCTAAATTAAAAATTGTAAACTTAACCTCAACTCATGTAACAAACAATTTATTACGGGACTATACTTACCATTTTCACTAGTTTCCATTTTCTTAAGTATTTATTGTGGGCTATACCGAGCTAAACGGTGATTGCCTAAATAATTGTTTAGAATCCAGAAAGTTCGCCTTATCCTTACTTTTCTCGCGAGGTGAAGATTTACGGACGCTGTGTTGACACAAAATATTTATAAAACTATGTATGGTACTGACATATCGATATGTCAAAATCTAGAGAAGAAACAACGCCTGCATACACTTAAGTACAGTAGCTTTTCATGTTCTTGGTGGCGCATTTGGTAAATGCACATTTAGCAAGTTGGACTCATATGTTTTTATGCACAAACACTTTTTTGAGGTTATACAAACTTGCAGCACGTATGCAAAAATGAATACATTTTATTAAATCTTTTAAATATTTCAATTCGCAAACATGCGATTAACTTGTAGTTTTACAAATTTTTACAACATGACATAACACGCGAGCAAAATTTTCAAATTGAAAATCACAATAAATTTGATCAATGTTTATGAATGAAAGAGAGTGTCAAGAAAAAACATCAATATCGCCAGTCGGAGATTACAGGATGCCTGCCAACTTCTTACATGCAATTGTTGCATCAACAAGAAGTTGACTGTGACATTGTTTATCCCTACTAGTTTGGCGTCTTCTTTAGCTGCCTGGCGACACGCAAGCATATGCTGCTGGTAGCCATAGGAACGGGTGGTTACCATAGCAATCGGCGCGAACGACGGGTAGTCGTGCTCACACGTACTTGTTGTCGGCTTTCGTTGATGAAAATCAAAAATTTTAGATTTTTTCGCTTGACTGCTGGTCTATTTGATCGTTGCCAACGTGTTTGACAAGCATTAGTGTGTTAGTTTTGTGAGAACGTGAAATGAGCAAGCTCGCGGAAGAAAAAGATTTTACGTTGCGGTTTATTGAAACCTACGAGTGCATGATGCTTTTAACTCTTTTAAGAGGTTCTCATGCGTAAACTGTTTACGTTTTGCATGCAAACTTTTCATCCAGAATTTTCTTTTTTAAATTTTTTTCCGCCAAAACAACTGCAGTTACAAGCAAACAAAATCGTCATCCGATGACATGTTTACGTCCGCACGCTACGAATTTTCAATACAAATGGCGCTTGATGCTTTATGCTTGCATGGTGGCCGGGCAAACGACAATCACCCGATTACGCACACAACCACCCGTTGCTATGGCTACCAGCAGCATATGCTTGCGTGTCGCCAGGCAGCTTTTTGCTAATCGGAGTGGAAGGTAGTGGATGAAGGTACTCCGAGAGAGTGGAATGAAGGAAATCGCGTTCAGAGTTGTCTTAAAGTATAAATTACAGCTAAAAACTTTAATTTAAACCGAAATTTACACTTTATAGTAACTAATAAGGCTTTATAATTACTTTATATTCAATAATAGGGGAGTTTTATGTCTTCACGTTCAATATTGAAGTATTTAAATTTGATTGTTTTATTATTGCATGCAACGCACCCTGTGTCGTTTGTGTATGTGTACTGATTCGGAGTAAGTTGCGCTACTAGTAGACATATACTATGACTGTGAAACTGACTAATGTAAACAGCTTTTAATGCAACAATGCGGAATTTTTTGTTGTCAAAACTTGTACGGTAAATACGAAAATAAATGTTCCATTTTGGGGTAAATGTAATAATGAATTTTAAATGCAGAATTTTGCATTTTTGGACATTGGTTTCGAAAAATCGTTCATGGTGGCGCATTTAGTAAATGCACATTTATCAAGTTCGAGTCATATGTTTTTTGTTTACAAACATTTTTTGAGGTAATGAAAATTTTCACCACGTGCGCAAAAATATACACATTTTTATTAAATCTTTCGATTAACTTCATTCGCAAACATCAGATTTTTGGTTTTATTTTAACAATATCACACAACACAGTATAAATTTGCTGAATGTTTACGTATGCCAGAAAATGGGAGAATTCCAATATTGCCACACTTTTGAATTCGAATTGCATTTTCTTCGAAGATTGCATTGATAGCTGTATTCTGTAAGCATGTCTCATCTCAAGTCACTAAATTTGAGATTTTTCATTAGAGACAATTTTTGTGACTTCAGATGAATTCGGTATTCTGTAAGAAAAAATCACAAAAAGTTCACCAATGATATGTGGTGAAAACACACTTGCATACATCTCAAGTACAGCAACTGACAGTGGATGTATAGATATCGCGATAGCGCAGGTAGTAAGCGTCCCGAGTACAAAGTGAGCGACGCAGGTTCGAGACCAAGATCGCCCACCATTTATAATTAAAATTTTTTATTTTATTTTTTGTTAGTTAAATACCAGTTTTTTAAATATATAAATGTTTCTACATTTAAAATTTATAATTTTTTTAATTTCTTTAATTTTTAACCCAATATTTTACTGTTTCTGCCCTGCTTAGAACCAGCTGACAAAGTAGTGACTATGTTGACAGCTTACTGAATACCAAATTGTATCAAAATTGAAATTGACCACAAAATGTCTCTATTAGTGATTAGATACTAGTTACATAATTCACCTATTAGTTGCATTTAGGTGTCAAAATTTGTATGGTAAATTCGAAAATAAATGCTGCATTTTGGGCTAAATGCGAAGAAAATGCAAAATGCTGGCTCAGCATTCAGAAATGCTAATCAGAAGAGCCATTTCCACGATTAAAGTGTTGAATTCAAGTTTCTCTCCCTGGTATTCACAATTGCTCTCAAGGAAAATAACACAGGTAAACTCGAATTGAAACCACAAAAGAATGAAAGCAAAATTGAATTCAATAATTTCTTCGTTGAAAAAGGATCTAATACAAGCGACCCTTTGGGACTATGAAATGTTACCTTCATAAAAGTAAGATAAGAAGTCTTATCACAATTCTGATGTCTCACTATCCAAGACCTGAGTATCAGCTGAGTTGCCACTGATCAATCAGCTGTACGATAGGGTTGTAGACAACAACATTGCTGACCGACAAGTTTACAAGATAAAATATGCATATCGCAAATTTATATGATTAAATATACATTAATGGAGGAGTGGAAACCATGGATTTCCAATTTCCCAGTCAGTATAGCTATCAAATGGAGAAATGTCGTGTTGTTCGGAATTACGTACATTCCGACATTTATAAAACAATTGTCTATACAAACAGACAACTTTCTTCTAGGAGCTGGAGTATAGGTGGATTGGAAACACGACCTTTCCAACCACCCTTCTCACTTAAACTGCCATTCATTTATCCTATTTTGTTGATCGGAATCCTGTCTATTCCGACAGCATACAGCATACATATTGATAAAACTAAACAAAATTAACGGTGAAGCACTGGAGGATTGGAAGCGCGTCCTTTCCAACCTCCTGACAACAGTTGCTTCATAACTTACTACCAGCTCCCTACAATATAGTACTTCAGCCTATGCCTTTAACATTGCGTTACTTACCTTGAATAATAAAGGGTGTTTTTTTTAGGGGTATAGAACTTCGAATTGAAATAAAACACAAGAAAATCGTTTTAAGGTCCATCAATTTGGCTTTATTGGAAGGATAATTTTATGCCATTAATGTTTAAATATGATTTCGGGCATGTGGCCGCCGCGGCTGGCTCGAATAAAGCCAATTATACAGGTCCAATTTTCAACCACTTTTTCGAGCATATGGGGCCGTATGTCGGCAATAACGCCACGAATGTTGGCTTCCAATTCCCCTAACGTTTCTGGTTTGTTGGTGTAGACGAGCGACTTCACATATCCCCAAAGAAAATAATCCAATGGTGTCAAATCACACGACCTTGGTGGCCAATTGACAGGTCCATTCCGCGAAATTATGCGCTCATCGAATGTTTCCTTCAATAAATCGATTGTGACGTGCGCTGTGTGGCATGTAGCGCCGTCTTGTTGGAACCACAACTCATCCACATTCATGCCATCCAATTCGGGAACAAAATAGTCGGTTATCATGGCTCTATACCGGTCTCCATTAACGGTAGCTGCCTCTCCAGCATTATTGCGGAAGAAGTATGGCCCAATGACTCCACCAGCCCATAGAGCACACCAAACAGTCAGTTTTTGTGGATGTAATGGCGTTTCAAGGGTCTCATGTGGATTCTCTTCACTCCAAATGCGGCAATTTTGCTTGTTGACGTAGCCATTCAACCAAAAATGAGCCTCATCACTGAACAAAATTTTGCGATGAAAATCAGCATCGAAATCAATCTCATTTTCGGCCCATACACCAAAATCACGACGCATTGCATGGTCTCGCGGCTTTAATTCTTGCACAAGCTGGATCTTGTAAGGTCGCAAGCCAAGATCTTTGCGCAAAATCTTCCATAAAGTTGATGGACAAAGCTCCAATTGCTGTGCACGGTGGCGAATCGATTCATTCGGGTCCTCTTCAACACTTTGCTCTACAGCGGCAATTGTTTCTTCGGTGCGCACTGTTCGACGTCTCTGCGGATGCGTATTATCACATAGAGTAAACGTAGTGCGAAAACGATCCATGGTTAACCGAATTAATTGCTCTGATGGACGATTATGTCGACCATAAAATGGACGGAGCTCACGGTAAACTTCGCGAACTGAACCATTATTTTCGAAATAAATTTGCACGATTTGCAAGCGTTGTTCTTTTGTCAACCTGTTCATGATGAAATGGCAAACCAAACTGAACATAAATGACATTAGAGTTGCCAGATTTGACCACAAAATGCCAGTTTTATCTCTATTCGAAAAACAAACCTGTAAAAAAAACACCCTGTATTTTGTACTACTAGCCCTGTTCTTTTTTACACGCATATGCGCTTGCACTTAATAGTTGCATAGACTGCTAAGCACACAACTCGATCTGCTACTATGCAACCCTACCAGACGCTGCTGATAGATGTATCAGATTTTCCATATTGCTGCTACAAATCTTATGGCCGATTTGTTCTACGTCTTGATTACCCCTTCAGCGCTTCCATTCAAATGACGACTCATGTGAAGGTCAGCTGTCTTGTAGGGAATAGTGGCGGATAAAATCAGTACTTCCAAGTTTCATGATGTAGTTTTTCTACATTTACCAAACTGCTTTACCAACTTTCAGCAATCTGTTTTATCATCCCTTAATAACATGCATAATGTCAACAGAGTATGTATGCGCGTTGCTCTACCCAGTTTCAAACATATGCATGCGACATCAATATTTCAGGCAAGAATTGGAGCTCTGTATGCATGCCAGAATAAATGCTCGTTCATTTCAATTTCACTAGTGTTGTTTCTCAGGGTGCATGCATACTCTATCCCTTCTTTTGTACTACTCCTGTATTAATGTATCTGCATTTATTCTGAACGCATACTGTATCACTATTACATAAACATGATATATACGTATAGAAGCACCAATTCTACATTGATGAAAGGTATGGGCTATGCATGATAAATAAATAATGTTCCTATTCCTACAGCATACATTCCTAAAGTCGATGGATTAAAATTGGGCCTACACTCAATTAGTCACTGCCATGCATTAAGCCATATGGCATAAGACATGTCCAGGAAATCTCCTCCATTATGGAATATTTCCTTATACATTTTAACTTTATTTAAAAAATTTGAATAATTTTTTTCAAGAATACAAAGGAAAATCTGGGAGTACTCATTTATGTACGTGAAGCACAACTCGGTAAGGTGTATAGTTTTCAAATTAAATTACTTTTCATTAATACAGCATGCCTTTATCATGCATACAAAGAACTCATTCAGTATGCCCACTTTCTTTGAGAATAAATGTTTTAAATTTGAAAGCTACACACCTTACATACTTCTTCGTTCATACGGTATGCATACTGATTTGAACTGGGTACTTCATAAACAATTATCTGTTTGCCTGACATATGAGGAGCAGTGCTGACAAATAGTTTTATGGATTATGAGCAATTGCCGATGACCGTTTTTTTTTAGTCGCACACGCAGATGTATATGCATGTTAAAAAAAAACCGGGCTATTATGCAAGCCTTTATAAAATACATAAATAATGCATTAAGCCTAAATAATTGCTGAAACCCATACTAGTTCTTTTGGCATCAGTACAATGGGTCAAATAGAATCGTGACTCGCTTTCAAAAGACAATAACCCGGTTCCATTACGCAAAATGAAACTAGTGCGGAGGCTATCTGGGTTACCCTGTGTGGGTTCGGTGTCTGTGGTATTCGGGTCTTGCAGGGTTTCCTTTTATTATTGATATAAATTCCGAAACATGGCAGCGCTATCAGATGCACCGCAATAGTACCGACAATTGGGATTTCACTTGTTTTACCATTTAAAAATACACAAAATTGAATAATTAAACAAATATATGATGAGCTATAGAGGTATTCCAGCCGGATTTGAAGATGAGCCAGAATGGACTTGCGTTTCGGACATGATGCAAAAAATCACTGTTGTGCCAGACATCACAATTGCTGCAGGTATGAATAACGAAAATTTCGATCGGGGTCTCAGTGCCGACGTCGACAATTGGTTTGAGAACTATAAGGAGCAATGGAATTCATGTGAGTACTTTTTTGCGATTGTATTTGGTTACAGCTTAGTCACCTCAAAATTAGTTATTCCAAAGGAATGCACTTCTACATATCCATATGTACGTACGCCTAAAACTAATTGCGTATTTTTTCCAACTAGATAAGCGTACACCAGCGGCTCAACATAATCTTAAAGCTATGTTACTGAAAGATGAAGATCCTTTGTTGCTTGCCTTAAAATTATTTGCCAACTGTCCGGGATGTAATAACTTAAAAAACAAGAACCTAGCGTTATTCAGTAAGTTTTAATATTAAGTAATGTATCTAATATTATTTAATATTTATATCTTTAGTAATGGAAACCATTTGTGAAGTCCATAAACAATATCCAGTGATATCTACTAAATGTTCTGACAACACACGTTTGGTTGCTTTCAATTTTATAAAAACTTGCGGAATAGTACCGTTGTATAATGCTGTGATGTCCACCTATGACTTAGGCAAAATTCGTGAATTGCTGGTGCCTAAAATAAAGGAACTAATAGGACAAGGACACTTTAAAGATGTGAATATAAATTATTTTAAACACTTACGTACATACAAATTTCTTTGGAAATTATTATAATATATTATATTTTTTGTGTAGGCGGCTCGCTGGACCATGCATTTGCAAATAACACATCTTTTTGATATTTTCGATATAATATTTCCATTAATTTTACAAGACAAAGTTTCACTGGCGGAGGACTATCTTAATGTTGCCAAAGATTTGACTTTGCCTACTGTGCAATTCCTCGATTCCCTATTAGATAAACAAAAGACTGTTATGGATCATTGTGATGATATATTAACGTAAGTTACGGCTGCCATGCCATATCCCTATTTAGAATATTGACATAATCCTAAAAAGAGATTCACAGCGGTGAAGTACAATTAGAAATTCCCTCGCTTTGAATGTAGTGTGGTAACGCCTATCTAGATAGGCTGTCAATCTCCTATTTTTTCTTCTAGTGAGGTAGCATTGTTACCTCAAAATCTGCACTTAAAAACAGATAAGGGGACGTCCATAAATTACGTGAGCCGTTTTTCAAGAATTTTTGACCCCCGCCCTCCTTCGGTGAGACTTAGTGAGATTTGGTTAGGCCCCCTTCCCCCATTAAGTGAGATTTACGCTAAACATGTTCGATCGATGCAAGGATGCTCGTGTACAGTTTCGATTGAAACAATCGAACACATGTCATCTGTGGATCCGGTAGTGCAAGAAGACTGGGCTTGGAAGTGTATACCCTCCAAACGACAAAGAAGCTCCTTAGCACGGCGAGTCACCACACGCGCTGGTTGAATCCTGATGGCAGGTTCTCGTTCAAAACAAATTGGTTTCATATTCGAATTAGTTCATAATATTTTAAGTTGACGTGAGGTTTTCTATTACACCCCCCGGTTTAAGTGAGGTTTGGTGACATTTTGTTGGAGGCCTCCCCTCCCATTTTAAGCTCACGTAATTTACGGATGTCCTCTTAGAAAGCTGAGGCGACCTTGAAGGTTTGGTTTGGTCAAATTTGCCGATAAAAACCACAGCAGAACTATGTAATTTGGGATTATGTCAGGTATCTTGATTTTACTCTGTCAAAATGTTTATGAATTCCGGTTTCTATTACAGAAAATATAAGTACAAAGATGTTAAAAATAATGTTTTAAGCTATCGCCCAATGTCGAAATTAGTGACACGTCTGGCAAAAAAATACAAAATTGATGCTAATCACACACCCAATCTTAATTTTACTAAGGCTTGTTCGTATATGCACTATTTGTGGCATAAATATCAAGATGGTGGTATGAGTTGTGAAGCTTGGCGTGAATTAGCACGTGATGCTGCCAGTACAAGGCCATTACAAATTGATTTAATCACAAATGTCAATTCTTACGGTGACTGTGAAGAGGCAACATTTTGGTTAAAATATTTCGATGTTCCAGTGGAGGAATTGCCAAGTGATTTACGCTATACTTTGCAACAAAATTGTTCCTTGGACGACAAAAAGCCAAGTGATCTACGCAATTGTAGCAATGAGTCTACGAATAGTCAAAATAGCATAGGAAAAATACCTAAATCGAAAAGATCAAACACCTTAAATGATCAATATTTAACGTTAAATCTCCCAATTGATAGTGTAATGATTATTGATGATCGTGTAAAATTCCTAGAAATGTTGGATTATTTGGAGCATCAACAACTTATAGCATTCGACTCCGAATGGAAACCAACTGTTTGCAATGAAAATGTTATATCACTCTTACAAATGGCCTCTATGGAACGTGTTTACCTATTAGACTGTTTATCTTCACAACTAAGCGATGATTTGTGGCAACAGCTTGGACGTCGAGTGTTTAATAATTTGGAGATTTTGAAAATTGGTTTCTCATTGCATCAAGATGTGCGTATGTTGCATAAATCTTTGCCCTTGCAATTAAATCTGAATGCAAAGACATGCTACTTAGATTTGCGTGAATTGTGGCGACGTTTGAAGTACTTACAAATTGTTCAATTTCCATTTGATACTGGGTTGAATTCGGGGGAAAGTTTGTGTGCATTGACTGAATTATGTTTGGGTAAAAAGTTGGACAAGTCAAATCAATGTTCGAATTGGGCTAATCGACCATTGCGTTGCGATCAAATCGTGTATGCGGGTGAGACAAAACTACACACAATTAAGTAGCATACAAATATTCAAAAGTTTTAATGCTTTAACGCCTACTCTTTTTAGCTTTGGACGCGCATTGCTTATTACAAGTATATAAAGTACTTTCAGAAATTCTCTTGCGTATGGGCTTAGATATAGATCAAGTCGTTGATGAGATTACAACTGGAAAAACAGGCTACTTGTTTCGCATGAAACGAGTGGCTACAGAACAAAATGATATGGCAGGAAAAATATATCCAAGAAATAGCTCAATAAAAGCTTCTGTAAATGAAAACAATGGGTAAAATGCATACATACAACCTTTTTTGTTTTATTAAAATTTTTTCTTTCAACGAATCTAGCCCTCTGTGCACAAAATTCATCTGCGATAGTATGTTGTACGGTCTGTCGAAAGAGCTACGTAAATTGGGTATTGATTGCGTGGAAATTATGAATCTCAGCTTGGATCATTACATTGATATGGCCAAAAGAGAAAGTCGCTATGTCCTTACAAGGGATGCGCGCTATAATTTATTTACTAATGAGTTGCCCATGGCACAATGCCTACAAATTCCTAACGACTCAAGTGTCGAACAAGTACTAAATATACTACGTTTGTTGGACATTAAAATCTATGAAAGTAATCTTTTTACACGTTGTTTAAATTGCAACAGTAATGAATTTATATTGGCACTAAGGCATGAAATACAAACGATGCGATATGGTGAGGCGCTAGACGATATAAAGAGGATGAGTACAGTAAATAGAAATCCATATGAAAAATCATTTCAATTATGTGCGTGTAAAAATGTATTTATTGTTCCTATGTATATCATTTAAACTCTTATACTCTTGTAACTGCCTGACTGAGCTTTGCTCCGCATTCTTCGACGTTGCCGTATAATATAGTTTGCTCTAGATACTACCCAAAAATTTTTATATATAGCTTTAATTACCAACAAAAAAACACCTTTCATTTGCTACGCACATTGACATATCCCATTTGAGTTAAAAAAAATTCAAACAAGTTAGAAATCATAAGTAATAAAGAAGTTTAGATTGTTGTTGTTGTTGTAGCGATAGTTAGCCTGCCTAGTCGTCACCTCCCTTACTTAACATTGTTGTTGTTGTTGTTGTTGTAACGACAAAAACACTCCCAAGGTTTTGGGGAGTGTTGTCGAATTAACAGTCCTTGGCCGGATTTGAACCCGGTACGTTCCGGTACTCCCTTGCGGTACCGCCCGATTGTCGTGGTAGCGATTTATGACCAGTGAAACTTTCTTGGTCATGTCACCCCTCCTTCCGTAAGGAAGGATAAGATCGAGATGCAGTCATTACCTTTTTGCATATTAGTCGCTTCTTATGACCGGTATGCCTACCTCGGGCATATTCTAAACCCCTAACCCGCAGGGGCGACTTAACATTGTCATCGAGCTCTTCTAACGGGAGGTCCAGAAACCTTGCGGCTTCAACGGGGTTGGACCATATTAAAATTGCTGTTAGAAGTGTAGACCTTTGGCCCATTTGGCTTGTTAGTTTGCAGCAGATAAGCTACATACATACAAAAGTACATAGAAATGTAATTGTAACCGCAAAACACTGAACTAAAGATAGGGGACTGTTGCGAATATGAGGGTCCTTTGGTGGAATGTACGCTCCTTTGGTGTATGCCGCTGGACTTTAGTCTCTTACGACAAGCATATCTTACCGCGGTTATATCCTAAGCTTCTAGCCCGCTGCTTTCCTTTTACAATTTGGCAAGTCCTGTTTAAGAGAATACCAGATACACGAAAGAATAAAACTCATTTTGTCTTATCAACTTAATTAAAAACAATTAAAGTATTTTTTCGGCTGAAACCGAACATTTAATACCAAGCTGTGTAAAAGTGGGCGTGGTCAATTGGTAAATTGTTGTGGAGTTATGACCTCTACAGGTTTTAAATTTTTTCTACTCATTCTCAACTCTTACCTCATTTTCCACGTTTTTCGAAATTTGCACGCCTCGGTAGAAAGTCTTTGCTCGTTGGATTCGGTTTTGTTCTGAGCCTATCATATGAGTGATATATTAGTACAATTTTTATACCTTATATAAAATGCTCTTCATTTTTTATAGTAACTGTTAACAGCCATATTCTGAAAACAAAAACTACCTATCGTGGCCGGCCCATCAAATTGAATCGTATTAAATCGCACATAATGCGTTCAAAGGAACATTTTTATATATGTGACGTGAGTATAACCGACATAAGTATATAAGCTCATGAAATAATTTTTAATAAACATTTTAAATGTTATTATAGAACTGTGGTACATGTACATGGGATGGCGCGCATTCGATACACGGCAGCGTTATGACTGCTATCCTGTATCCTAATGCCGAAACTACTACTCCTGGCGGTATATAAGTCCAAAAAGATTTGAAACGGGTTAATGCGACTGAATTATAAATTTTTTTTTTGCATTGCATACTCGTAGAGTGTTACTATGTTCGAACTGTGAAACATATACTTTTTTTTGCCTTTTTCTCTATTTGTAAAAATAATGTTTATTTCGTACTAATTGCGGAAGTAAAAATTTTGCGTTTTGTTTTTACTTTTTTTTTAATATATTTATATATAGGTATACATATACACATACATATACAAAATTATTTACCCTAAAAACCAATATTTATAAATTAGTACAAAATCAACAATATTACAAAATATGAAAAGTACATTGAAGTGAATTGAAAGTACATAAATGGAACGAAATACAAATGTATATATACAAATAATAAAAATCTAGAAGTTACATTTAAAAAAGATTGAAATAGTGAGTGTGTGAAAATATCGATACAACTAAGTTATATTTGTCTGTAATAAATGGATTTAATAAAGTTTATGTATGGTTCGTAGAAAACATTTGCATTGCATGTTAGCACGTTGGCTAGAAGTTGTCCTGCCTACCTCCTCAATCAGCCTGAAAGTTTAAGATAGTGTTATCGGTATGGAGACCCCGTTGCGGGATATGGATCAGGTGCGCTCCGATACTAGAAACTTCTGATAGCAGGCCGACTATTATGTTAAAGTCTATGGCTAAGTTTAAAACTCAGTTTTTAAATAGGTGACCTAGATGGTTCCACGTTGTCATATCCAACAATGCACACCAGAGATGTACGCCATTATTTCATTGGCACCGGTATAGTATGACAGAATATGCTGCAGCCAATAACGTGATCGGAGTAACAGGCTCACATGACTATTGGCTGAGTGCCTCAACGTGCTAATAATTGTATCTCAGAGGTACTGCCATATGGCCAGCTTGTAATAGGCGACTAAAATACACGATCCGAAGGATCGAAGTGGTCGAACAAATAGCTCCCTCTTCGATATTGTTGCCGTTGCGGCTACAATACAACAACAATATTTCAGGTTCTTACTCCTAAATAGTTGTATACATAGGGCCGGTTTCACCAACGCGACTAAGACTAAAACTAAGTCGTGACTTAAGTTAGCACAGATTCGAGACTAACTTAATTTTGGGTTTCACCAACTGAGCGACTTAAATAATTTTGAACACAACAACCCGATCAGCTGTTTTATGCATAGTAGTATTTTTTCATACCAGACAACTCTGCGCATCCCAATACCCCCGTGCGAAATGGACATGTATGGCCATACACGAAGGAATGTATTGATTTTACACCCATTTCTCTTTAGTTGGAAGGTACTAAATTTAGCGCTTAATTAAAAACAATTGTTTCGTATCGGTTGCATGGTAGAAAACAAGCGTTCACATGCATCTACGCATACGCCGTTAAAGTCATGCTTGACGAATTTTCCGGCTGGGACATTGTACAAAACAAATTGGAGCATTACTGACATTTAGGTTTTGAACGACAGCAACACTGACTTAGTCGAGAATAAGTCAGCTGGCAGGCTGACTAAGTTGTGACTTAGTTAAGTTAGATGGTGAAACTGAAAAAGTGAAAAACTCGACTTAACTTAGTTAAGTCGAGCTGGTGAAACCGGCCCATAGAGTTTCGTCAAAAACGGATCACTTTTATTATATTATCATAACTTGGAGATCAAAATCGGCAGACTGAATATAACAAGGTGTTAATGATGTGAAAGGTTTGGGGGCGGCGACAGCAGCGTTTATTCCCCTTCTTGTGGGTTCATGGCAGCTTGTGTACATGCTAAACACTGCCAGCAGCTTAAAGGGAATGTAATCGATGAGGACATCCCTTCACCGGACATAGATTTTCTCTAAAAGATTTTTAAACAATGTCTCTTAATGACTCTTGAACATAACCTACACACCGTGGCTAAAATGCTCGGCATTAGAGATCTAATAAAGGCAGTTCCTACTAAATTTTTGTAAAGAGCGACTTTCTAGCAGACAATGGCTTGAAGCTGAGCCACCTACACAGCATTTAAGGAAACATCATCTGCCCTACGACGAAAACCGGCATCATAGCGCAGGGTAGTTTGATCCAAAAGTACACTGGCACAGCGGGTTGAAATTAGCAAACTAGTGCTTTAGATTTATATTTTCATATTCTATGATCTTCTGTCATAAGTTTTAGATATAGCTTGGTTTCGTAAAACCTAGTTTAAAAAGTTACTAGATTTTAAATAACAAACCAACATATGCACATACATATGTCCCACCGCTTTTATATTTTTTCGCTGACATAAAAAAACAAAAAATAAAAAAATAAGTTCATAGTTTTTCGAAATTCGAATTTACTTTCAAAGCCATAGCCATTCTAACATTATTTCTGACAAGGTCTTTTTGTGTTATTTCCTAATTTTCTGCTCTCATTTGGAATCAATATTAATAAATAAGGTATCGTTTTAAAGGTGGGGGTTAGCTCTACATGGGAAACCATGTTTTAATTAGCGGAGTGCTTTTGTTTAAGCGTATTTTATAAAAATAAATTCTTTAAAATAAACGATTGTGAATGCACAAAAAAATCAATTTGCAACTGCAACGCTATTGTGACTGTGACATTCATATGCCTCGCGACATCTACAGTTGAATAGTAAGACTGAACAGTGCTAGAATAATTAAAGGCGAGCGCGCCATCTACACTTGCACATTGCTAAAATAAGTGAATAAGACTGCGTTCACACTGGGTAATAAACTCGAGTTAAAGGGACATTTTATGAGTTAATTCATATTGATGTTGGCAATCAACTCAAGTTTATGGCTCAATGTGAATGTAATATAAGTGGTGGAATTTCAAATAGCTGTTTGCGCATATTTGTAT
The DNA here is from genome assembly GCA_949987695.1 of Merzomyia westermanni. Lineage (NCBI taxonomy): Eukaryota > Metazoa > Arthropoda > Insecta > Diptera > Tephritidae > Merzomyia > Merzomyia westermanni. The sequence continues at coordinate 5,179,980 of OX465290.1, read as the reverse complement.
AATTTTTTGGGTAATTCTATACGACAGCACGTAACTGCTAATATAGGTCCAAAAATATCGGGAAAGGTATCAAACGACGGGGTTTAACCTTCGTATCAATAATCCGAAAGCGGAAATTCGATATTTTATGTCTGTTCAGAGATATTTGCAATTAAAGTTGAAATTTTTCTGTCATTTTCATGTGGTTGTTGTAATCACAGATTAGGGTGTACCGAAAAGTGCAGAAATGTGTTCTGTGCAGAAATATTGTGGACCGCGTAGCCGGTCTTGGACCGGCTAAGGTTATTTTTTTGAAGCCTGCGCAGAAAGGTGTTGTGCACATAAATACCTTGGATCAAGACCCCTATTTGGGATCGGACCTAGGCAATTTTTGGGTTTTTTACTAATAACTTTTCACTGAAACAAATTATTTAATTTCCGCTTTCGGATTATTGATACAGAGATCAAAACGCGTCGTTTGATACCTTTCCCGAGATTTTTGGACCTATATTAGCAGTTACGTGCTGTCGTATAGAATTACCTTTTTTGTGGTCTCACAACAAGTGTAGCTGAAAATGTTTTTTTATAATTTGAGAAAAAGGTTTGACTGGACCTGGACTAATAAAAGGTTTCAAACCATTTTTGTTTTTTTTTTTTGCGCAAGGAGCGCACGGGTCCAGCTAGTTTGTTAATGATGACGTTTACTTTCAATGCTTAATTTTAAAAATTTTGATATAAATTACACTGCGTTACAAAACCGAGCTTTAGTTCTGTCCTATGAACCAAATACACTTTCTCGGGGAGGGGGGAAAAAATAAAAATACATGTGTATCGGCGATTTTCATGTACACGTCAGAATTTTTTTTCTTATGTATAAAGTATAAAGCTCGTAGCTCGATTTTTAACCGTTTTCCCGTGATCCAATGGAGCTGAATTTTTGCGGGCAGACTCGTGGAAATGTCTGTATCACGTCAAATTAAAAAAAAAAATAGATTTTTATCAATTCTCAGATTTTCCTGAATTTAAAATTTTTTTTCACTTTTTTCGGCATAACTTGAAGGGACTCCAAATTTTTAAACTACTAAAGCGTTCCGAAAAAAAAAATTGTTTTTCGACCCATCCTACTCCATATATTTGTAGTTTATCAATAGTAACTTTCTAACACTAAACTGTTTATGACTTTTACAACACTTACAACTGGTATGACAGATGAAACATTGAATTGCACAATTGAATTGCAAAAGGGTTAAAAATCGATCCAAAGTCTTTCACACAGGCGGACAGACGGACACTACGAGCTTTATACCTTATACATAAAAAAAATTCTGACGTGTACATGAATACACGTGTATTTTTATTTTTGCTCCCCTTTCCGAAAAAGTATATTTGGTTCATAGGACAGAATGTGTGTAACGCGGTATTATTTGTAAAGTTATGAGCAAATATAGAAAAATTTTCCGACACTTACATTGTCTTCTGACCACCTACCAATTATCCTCTCAATCGAGCAACCGACAGAATTCATAACTTCCGAACGACGTATCTTTTTTAAATTCAGCAAAGCAGACTGGGACCCTTCTACGGACTATACAGAGGGCTTCTTCGCTGCCAAGGTGAACGATTGGTCGTTTCATTCCTGCTGAAAGAATCCCGGAAACTCGCCCGAGTTTCCCTGCGGAAGCAGCGGCGCTGGCGAGAGAACGTGACCAAGTGAGACTCATCAAACCAGCAAAGACTATAAATTGACTAAGTGGAAACAACACCTAAAAACATTCAACCCTTCCGGCGGAGTTGGCAAATTATGGTAATTAGTCAGTGCGCTATCAAATCCGACCGGCTCGTTTAAACCTCTCGCTAACTACTTTCGTCATTCCAGAGATTTGTGATTCCAGCGATTGTGGTTCCACTACAAGAAGCAGGGAAGCCGCCGAACCTGTCTCCGGTTGCGAAAGTTATTGGAGACTACTCTGCTCCAGTATTACACTGCAAACCTGCACTTGGCCGAACATCAACATGGATTCCGGAAGTCACATAGCACAACATCTGCTTTAAATGCCATAACGTCGCAGATAAACTTTGGTTTGAATCAACATCCTCCAAACCATAGGATGGTACTCGTGGCACTTGACCTTTCTAAAGCTTTCGACAGGATCAATCAAGCCACACTCCTAAGAGACCTGGAAGAGACACAGCTCCCTGCCGGCCTAAAAAGGTGGACCGCTTACTACGTCAACGGTCTGCAGGCGTCAGTAAAATTTAGGAACAAGAAATCTAGACCACGAAGAATCAAGCAAGGGGTGCCGCAGGGTGGTGTGCTATCCCCCTTTATGTTTAATTTCTATATTTCTAGGCTTCCTCCCCCACCAGACGGAGTCTTCATTGTATCCTACACTGACGACTGCACGATTATGGCTTCGGGTAAGGGCCCCTCCATTGATTAACTCTGTGCTTCCAGCTTCTTCACCGAGCGAGGCCTGGCCCTGTCTCGGACTAAATCGACGGCGACACTTTTTATGACGTGGAATGCGCAGATGAGGCAAGAGTTAAACGCCTACGTAGATGGAGTCCCTCTACCTACTGTCAACCACCCTAAAATCTTGGGCGTGACGTTTGACAACGGTCTACCTTCGCTAGTCATGCCACCGCAATAGTCTCAAAGTACAGAACCGCAATAAGAACCTCAAGTGATTAGTCGGCTATACTTGGGGAAAAGATAAAAATCAGTGCTTGCTACATATAAGGTCATTGGCCGACCGGTTATTGATTACGCTGCTCCCATATGGTCGCCCAACCTTGGAGGAAGTTGCAAGTCTGCCTAAACACCGCCATGAGGATTGCCACGGGATGTCTGCTTATGTCATCTAAGTCTCACCTCCATCAAGCGACTAAAATGGTCAATGTTCGTGCGAGCACGCGGAACTCTTGAGTATACAGTTGAACTGCCACAAACCCAGTCATCTAAACCGTCATCTATTGGAGAAATCTCCTAGAGAAATAAGGAAACATCTCAGTAAGCACTATGATGAGATCCGGCACCACATTACCTTGCCGTTTGATCTGCGTAACCATAGGCGTGCTCTAAATGACCTCCACACTGAGTCGGTGGGCAGATCCCTCAGATCACGGCCTGTCAATCCCGTTATTGACCTCCAACCACCTGAAATAGCTGACAATTTTTAGAGTGACCATTAGGCAGGGCGAAGCACTGTTAATAACAACAACAACAACAACATAGACAAATTTGTGACTTGTCGGATTTATTTTTGCTGGTTACGAGTATTACTGGTGTTAGTAAAAATCTCATTCAAATATTTTCTAATTTTTGGAGGCGCTCTATTCTGGGTGTCCAATTTATGTGCAAAAATTCCAAATGTCCGCTACAGAAACCATAGAGTTTACGTCGGTCAATATTAATGGCGTTATGGTTCATAAGATTGTAGTTCACTGAGCTTCTATAATAGATCTTTTGGTTCGAACTGGAAAGTTGCCTGAAGAAGCTGCTGAATCTCAAAATCAAGATTTTAGAACATGTCGTCGAGATCATGCTAGAATAACTAGACGCCAGCTTCAAATGCGGACATTTTAAACAACTTTTTATTTACTGCCGCCCCATTTATTTCATCGAAGGGATCAAAATTACCTAACAAGGATGAAGAAATATAAGAAGAAGTGAAATCCTTACTACTCTTACCCAAAAGACTCAACAATGATACAGAAAACTAAATTTTTTGTTTATCAGTTGTAATTTAGAAATTCCTCGATTCACTTTTAATGATTTTGAATAATTTAATTTGACCCCTTTAAGAATAGTTGTTATGTATTACTTTATCTCTGTTCTTCGAGGATAAAAATTTAAAAATTTTTGATAGATTTTTACTGAAAAGCTTTCGGCGAGAGATTTGCAAGCTTCTGCTGGGGAAATTTCACTCAGTAAAACAGCTGATCGTGACATAGTAAAACAACAGCAAAAAGTTCACACAAAGCCTCTTAGGACTCCGCACAAGTTATTGATGAGTCAGGAGTAGCACATACTCGTCATATGCTTAGATAACCTAGATTATAGCTCATGAATGGATATACAGATCAGTGATTGCTTCCAGCAGCTAGCCTGATTCTCAATGTATCATACGTCAAATTGAAGCACCCTATACTTATATATTGGGTGTGCTAAGTAACTTCTATGTGAGCACATTCCCACAACAGCCGGTTCTATCGCACCGGAATGACCCGGGTTTTTTCACCCTGCCAAGGGCTGTTATTTCAGTGTAACCCTGTCCAATCTGGGGCAGGGCGAAGCACTGTTAACAACACCAACAACAACATGAGCACTGTGTAAAGCGTTAGCAATAATATTCACTTTTATTTGTGTTGCCGTAAGCTTATCAGCTTCCTAATACCTAATTCATTCAAAGCAAACATTTTGTATATCCGAAATTACTCACGAATTTTGGTTAACCTAAATTCGTCAAACAACCACGTTTCGAAATTTGGCAAATATATCTTTTAAATTTTTGGTTCAGTTGTGTAAAGTTTTTTGGGAAGAAATTTTTTTTTCACTTAAATAAATACCCACATTATTTGGAATCAAAGTCAGTTAATTCAGTTCCGGCAAAACGTTCACCTGAATCAAATCACTTTGAAGCCCTCTTTATAAAACATCCAAAATGCTGACAAATTTAGTCATTTATATCATTTTAGCAGCCTTTTGCCCTGCCCAACAATTAAATCAAAAGAACGCAGTAATTGAAGTTGGTCCGGACTATACAAAGTTTCTTATGAAGTTCCGAAGTGTATCGAAACGTTCAACTGCAGAGAATGCGCCACAAAGTTTGACATCTTCCAATACACCAGTTGCCGATCACGACAAAGCTGGTTATTCAAATACAAGAAATATGACTTCAAAAAGTCTTTCTGCTCCTTTCACTAGTTCATTGTCCTCAGGAAGCGCAACGCCAGAAATATCTCCTAGTCTTAGTGAAGGCTCTCCATCCTTCAACGAGTCAGATAGTTTTCCTACAGTGCCTCCAACCATAATAACTTTAAAAGACAGTGAGATGGTCCTAATATCGTCTAAACGGCCTTCAACTTCAAGCCACTCAGTTACCGAAGATCGCCCAGTATCTGTTAGCACGGCCAGGGAATCTACAGATGATTATTACGAATGTACAGAGGAGCACATTTCTAGCGAGGAAACGACAGCGTCATCGAACGTAACACGTGAAACTCCTTCTAAACGGCCTTCAACTTCAAAAAATGCAGTTACAAAATGTCACCCGATCTCTGTTAGCACGATCAGGCCATTTATAGACCCCATAAATCATAGCGAGAAAACGACGGTGGCAGGGAACACTTTCGATACTTCCACCCATGCAACTGTTACATCGAACGTAACACATCAAACTCCTTCGACACGGCTGCCACCTTCGAAAAATGCAATTACAAAAGGCCACCCAGTTTCTTGTAGCACGGCCAGACCATCTACAGACCCCATAAATCACAGGGAGAAAACGACGGTGGCAGGGAACACTTTCGATACTTCCATCTATGCAACTGTTATATCGAACATAACACGTGAAATTCCAACTTCTAGACGACCATCAACTTCAACAACCGCAGTTACCAAAGGTCACCCAGTTTCCGGTAGCACGGCCAGGCCATCTACAGACCCCATAAATCACAGGGAGAAAACGACGGTGGCAGGGAACACTTTCGATACTTCCACATATGCAACTGTTACATCGAACATAACACGTGAAATTCCAACTTCTAGACGACCATCAACTTCAACAACCGCAGTTACCAAAGGTCACCCAATTTCCGGTAGCACGGCCAGGCCATCTACAGACCCCATAAATCACAGGGAGAAAACGACGGTGGCAGGGAACACTTTCGATACTTCCACCTATGCAACTGTTACATCGAACATAACACGTGAAATTCCAACTTCTAGACGACCATCAACTTCAACAACCGTAGTTACCAAAGGTCACCCAATTTCTGGTAGGACGGCCAGGCCATCTACAGACCCCATAAATCAGAGGGAGAAAACGACGGTGGCAGGGAACACTTTCGATACTTCCACCTATGCAACTGTTACATCGAACATAACACGTGAAATTCTAACTTCTAGACGACCATCAACTTCAACCACTGCAGTTACCAAAGGTCATCCAGTTTCTGGTAGCACGACCAGGCCATCTGCAGACCCCATAAATTACAGGGAGAAAACCACGGTGGCAGGGAACACTTTCGATACTTCCACCTATGCAACTGTTACATCGAACATAACACGTGAAATTCCAACTTCTAGACGACCATCAACTTCAACAACCGCAGTTACCAAAGGTCACCCAGTTTCTGGTAGCACGACCAGGCCATCTGCAGACCCCATAAATCACAGGGAGAAAACGACGGTGGCAGGGAACACTTTCGATACTTCCACCTATGCAACTGTTACATCGAACATAACACGTGAAATTCCAACTTCTAGACGACCATCAACTTCAACAACCGCAGTTACCAAAGGTCACCCAATTTCCGGTAGCACGGCCAGGCCATCTACAGACCCCATAAATCACAGGGAGAAAACGACGGTGGCAGGGAACACTTTCGATACTTCCACCTATGCAACTGTTACATCGAACATAACACGTGAAATTCCAACTTCTAGACGACCATCAACTTCAACAACCGCAGTTACCAAAGGTCACCCAATTTCTGGTAGGACGGCCAGGCCATCTACAGACCCCATAAATCAGAGGGAGAAAACGACGGTGGCAGGGAACACTTTCGATACTTCCACCTATGCAACTGTTACATCGAACATAACACGTGAAATTCCAACTTCTAGACGACCATCAACTTCAACCACTGCAGTTACCAAAGGTGACCCAGTTTCTGGTAGCACGACCAGGCCATCTGCAGACCCCATAAATCACAGGGAGAAAACGACGGTGGCAGGGAACACTTTCGATACTTCCACCTATGCAACTGTTACATCGAACATAACACGTGAAATTCCAACTTCTAGACGACCATCAACTTCAACAACCGCAGTTACCAAAGGTCACCCAATTTCCGGTAGCACGGCCAGGCCATCTACAGACCCCATAAATCACAGGGAGAAAACGACGGTGGCAGGGAACACTTTCGATACTTCCACCTATGCAACTGTTACATCGAACATAACACGTGAAATTCTAACTTCTAGACGACCATCAACTTCAACAACCGCAGTTACCAAAGGTCACCCAGTTTCTGGTAGCACGACCAGGCCATCTGCAGACCCCATAAATCACAGGGAGAAAACGACGGTGGCAGGGAACACTTTCGATACTTCCACCTATGCAACTGTTACATCGAACATAACACGTGAAATTCCAACTTCTAGACGACCATCAACTTCAACAACCGCAGTTACCAAAGGTCACCCAGTTTCTGGTAGCACGACCAGGCCATCTGCAGACCCCATAAATCACAGGGAGAAAACGACGGTGGCAGGGAACACTTTCGATACTTCCACCTATGCAACTGTTACATCGAACATAACACGTGAAATTCTAACTTCTAGACGACCATCAACTTCAACAACCGCAGTTACCAAAGGTCACCCAGTTTCTGGTAGCACGACCAGGCCATCTGCAGACCCCATAAATCACAGGGAGAAAACCACGGTGGCAGGGAACACTTTCGATACTTCCACCTATGCAACTGTTACATCGAACATAACACGTGAAATTCCAACTTCTAGACGACCATCAACTTCAACAACCGCAGTTACCAAAGGTCACCCAATTTCTGGTAGGACGGCCAGGCCATCTACAGACCCCATAAATCACAGGGAGAAAACGACGGTGGCAGGGAACACTTTCGATACTTCCACCTATGCAACTGTTACATCGAACATAACACGTGAAATTCCAACTTCTAGACGACCATCAACTTCAACAACCGCAGTTACCAAAGGTCACCCAGTTTCTGGTAGCACGACCAGGCCATCTGCAGACCCCATAAATCACAGGGAGAAAACGACGGTGGCAGGGAACACTTTCGATACTTCCACCTATGCAACTGTTACATCGAACATAACACGTGAAATTCCAACTTCTAGACGACCATCAACTTCAACAACCGCAGTTACCAAAGGTCACCCAATTTCCGGTAGCACGGCCAGGCCATCTACAGACCCCATAAATCACAGGGAGAAAACGACGGTGGCAGGGAACACTTTCGATACTTCCACCTATGCAACTGTTACATCGAACATAACACGTGAAATTCCAACTTCTAGACGACCATCAACTTCAACAACCGCAGTTACCAAAGGTCATCCAGTTTCTGGTAGCACGACCAGGCCATCTGCAGACCCCATAAATCACAGGGAGAAAACGACGGTGGCAGGGAACACTTTCGATACTTCCACCTATGCAACTGTTACATCGAACATAACACGTGAAATTCCAACTTCTAGACGACCATCAACTTCAACAACCGCAGTTACCAAAGGTCACCCAGTTTCTGGTAGCACGACCAGGCCATCTGCAGACCCCATAAATCCCAGGGAGAAAACGACGGTGGCAGGGAACACTTTCGATACTTCCACCTATGCAACTGTTACATCGAACATAACACGTGAAATTCTAACTTCTAGACGACCATCAACTTCAACAACCGCAGTTACCAAAGGTCACCCAGTTTCTGGTAGCACGACCAGGCCATCTGCAGACCCCATAAATCACAGGGAGAAAACCACGGTGGCAGGGAACACTTTCGATACTTCCACCTATGCAACTGTTACATCGAACATAACACGTGAAATTCCAACTTCTAGACGACCATCAACTTCAACAACCGCAGTTACCAAAGGTCACCCAATTTCTGGTAGGACGGCCAGGCCATCTACAGACCCCATAAATCACAGGGAGAAAACGACGGTGGCAGGGAACACTTTCGATACTTCCACCTATGCAACTGTTACATCGAACATAACACGTGAAATTCCAACTTCTAGACGACCATCAACTTCAACAACCGCAGTTACCAAAGGTCACCCAGTTTCTGGTAGCACGACCAGGCCATCTGCAGACCCCATAAATCACAGGGAGAAAACGACGGTGGCAGGGAACACTTTCGATACTTCCACCTATGCAACTGTTACATCGAACATAACACGTGAAATTCCAACTTCTAGACGACCATCAACTTCAACAACCGCAGTTACCAAAGGTCACCCAATTTCCGGTAGCACGGCCAGGCCATCTACAGACCCCATAAATCACAGGGAGAAAACGACGGTGGCAGGGAACACTTTCGATACTTCCACCTATGCAACTGTTACATCGAACATAACACGTGAAATTCCAACTTCTAGACGACCATCAACTTCAACAACCGCAGTTACCAAAGGTCATCCAGTTTCTGGTAGCACGACCAGGCCATCTGCAGACCCCATAAATCACAGGGAGAAAACGACGGTGGCAGGGAACACTTTCGATACTTCCACCTATGCAACTGTTACATCGAACATAACACGTGAAATTCCAACTTCTAGACGACCATCAACTTCAACAACCGCAGTTACCAAAGGTCACCCAATTTCCGGTAGCACGGCCAGGCCATCTACAGACCCCATAAATCACAGGGAGAAAACGACGGTGGCAGGGAACACTTTCGATACTTCCACCTATGCAACTGTTACATCGAACATAACACGTGAAATTCTAACTTCTAGACGACCATCAACTTCAACCACTGCAGTTACCAAAGGTCATCCAGTTTCTGGTAGCACGACCAGGCCATCTACAGACCCCATAAATCACAGGGAGAAAACGACGGTGGCAGGGAACACTTTCGATACTTCCACCTATGCAACTGTTACATCGAACATAACACGTGAAATTCTAACTTCTAGACGACCATCAACTTCAACCACTGCAGTTACCAAAGGTCATCCAGTTTCTGGTAGCACGACCAGGCCATCTACAGACCCCATAAATCACAGGGAGAAAACCACGGTGGCAGGGAACACTTTCGATACTTCCACCTATGCAACTGTTACATCGAACATAACACGTGAAATTCCAACTTCTAGACGACCATCAACTTCAACCACTGCAGTTACCAAAGGTGACCCAGTTTCTGGTAGCACGACCAGGCCATCTGCAGACCCCATAAATCACAGGGAGAAAACGACGGTGGCAGGGAACACTTTCGATACTTCCACCTATGCAACTGTTACATCGAACATAACACGTGAAATTCCAACTTCTAGACGACCATCAACTTCAACAACCGCAGTTACCAAAGGTCACCCAATTTCTGGTAGGACGGCCAGGCCATCTACAGACCCCATAAATCACAGGGAGAAAACGACGGTGGCAGGGAACACTTTCGATACTTCCACCTATGCAACTGTTACATCGAACATAACACGTGAAATTCCAACTTCTAGACGACCATCAACTTCAACCACTGCAGTTACCAAAGGTGACCCAGTTTCTGGTAGCACGACCAGGCCATCTGCAGACCCCATAAATCACAGGGAGAAAACGACGGTGGCAGGGAACACTTTCGATACTTCCACCTATGCAACTGTTACATCGAACATAACACGTGAAATTCCAACTTCTAGACGACCATCAACTTCAACAACCGCAGTTACCAAAGGTCACCCAATTTCTGGTAGGACGGCCAGGCCATCTACAGACCCCATAAATCAGAGGGAGAAAACGACGGTGGCAGGGAACACTTTCGATACTTCCACCTATGCAACTGTTACATCGAACATAACACGTGAAATTCTAACTTCTAGACGACCATCAACTTCAACCACTGCAGTTACCAAAGGTCATCCAGTTTCTGGTAGCACGACCAGGCCATCTACAGACCCCATAAATCACAGGGAGAAAACCACGGTGGCAGGGAACACTTTCGATACTTCCACCTATGCAACTGTTACATCGAACATAACACGTGAAATTCCAACTTCTAGACGACCATCAACTTCAACCACTGCAGTTACCAAAGGTGACCCAGTTTCTGGTAGCACGGCCAGGCCATCTACAGACCCCATAAATCACAGGGAGAAAACGACGGTGGCAGGGAACACTTTCGATACTTCCACCTATGCAACTGTTACATCGAACATAACACGTGAAATTCCAACTTCTAGACGACCATCAACTTCAACAACCGCAGTTACCAAAGGTCACCCAGTTTCTGGTAGCACGGCCAGGCCATCTACAGACCCCATAAATCACAGGGAGAAAACGACGGTGGCAGGGAACACTTTCGCTACGACTGAAAATGTATTAACATCAAGTACAACACTTATCGATACATCTACAACTCCTAACAATTCAGAATCAAGAAACGCCAACGAAACGTCAACCGAAAAACATTTGACACCGAAAACAGATGCTTCTGAACCAGTAGTACCACAAAACATATGGCCTGACATTGCAAGCCTGATGTCCACATTCCAATCTTTAGCATCCGGTAATATATCAATTACCTTTGCTCAGTCTGCTGTGGTGTCGACAGCTTCCAAAGGCGAAATTAGTGTTGGGGATAAGGTACCGAAAATTTGGCTCAGTGCATCCACGTCAATAAATGCGAACAATACAAGAAGTTTTTCAATTGTTAAGACCCCACCACGAGAAGAAGCTCCAACTTCAGTTAAGACATCATCCGAAAAAGCCCATTCCAATGCCACAAAAGGTATAAAATAACCGTCATTACAAGTATAATATTTCGGGTTTATCCGAAGTCAATTAGGATAATTAAGGACAAAGCTAATATAAATTTCCATGTAAGATAATGTTTTTTTAGGGAGCAGAAATTGATGTCCCACTACTCCATGAAAAGTTGCTAACTCCATACATTTCAACACAAATTCCAATTTCGAAAATTTAGTGTAGATTTTACTCCTATCACAATACTGACAATTTTTGCTATAAACGGGTTTAGCGGCTTTTACCAGGGTGGTCACTATAATTTTTAAAGAAATAATCACAGAAGCTAGAAAATTTAGCGCATTTAAAGGCACAATAACCTTTTTCATCCCATTATAGGAATAGCTCGGCCTAAAACTTTTAATTCCGAAATACTTTAATTAATTACATTTTTTAGTAGGACGAAAATACTCAATGGAGTGTTTTTGGAGTTATCAGATTTTCATTTTAATGATTCTGAACACTCACCAGCAAGGGCAGAAATCTCCCATTTTTCCAATAGTATAGAAAAGTCGTTTTGAGTGAAAAATGGACATTTTGTTGTTGTTGTGGTAACGACAAAAACACTCCCCGAATGTTTTGGGGACTGTTGTCGAATTAACAGTCCTTGGCCGGATTTGAACCCGGTACGCTCCGGTACTCCCTTGCGGTACTTCCCGACTGCCGTGGTAGCGATTTATGACCAGTGAAACCTTCCAGGTCATGTCGCCCCTCCTGACGTTGCACGTTATTACCTTTGTGTATATTAGTCGCCTCTTACGCCCGGTATGCCTACCTCGGGCATATTCTACACCCCTAACCCGCAGGGGCAGAAAAGTGGACATGGCAGGTTTTACCAGCGGGACTACAATTTTTTTTTTTCGTTATTTTGATAGTGTTGCATGTTTGAAATTTTGGTATTATTTGATATAGTTTGAATTATATATTAATAAATAATAAATATATTATTTAAAATAAATAACCATAAACAACAATACTAAAAGTTTTGTTAATGTTTGACCCATGGCTGCATATTAAATAGAAAGCGAAATAATTACTAGAGCTCTTCATAACCGATTAAATTAAACGGCTTATCGAATAGCAAAAGTTGACTATTGTTAGCGCTTAGTTGTCAAATTCTCCCCCACCTTTTTTCCATCTCGGTGGAGGCCCCCACATTCCTCCGCTGCTGGATTGGGGTATTTATAGGAAATTTTTCTGGGCCGGAGCTTTTTTGTTCATGCGCATAACATGATTCAGGCAGCGAAACCTTTGGACTTCGAAACTCCGCACTTGGCTTGCGTACTCTTAAAGCTCGTACAGGTCATCGTTAAATTTCCTTCGATACTGTTGTCATCTCGGAAAGGTTCATAAGTCTTAGGAAGATATTTTCTTTCGGATATCCCCTCTTCTTTCGACACTGCATCAGGACAGCCATACATAAGCATAGGTGTGACGAGAGACATATAGAACGTAATCTTTCTCAATTACCTACCAGCCCAAATTAGCATTTGTTGGCAAGAATGATTCTCAGTTGAATTTCGGAGCTAATAGTTGAGATCAATCGCTGTTTAAAATTGTAACTATTAACATTCGTATTCATATGTACTCCGTCTTGTCCTAGTTCTCTTCAAAAATCACTTTCTTGAGTTTTTTTATTCACGGCAGACAAGGCAGAACTTAGGGAGTGCTTGCTAAGGCCAAGGTTATCAACAAATGGTGCTTATTCTTTTTCATATTTCTCAACTTTTTTTTCACCCTATCTTTAAACCTTCACTTTAATCACCCTTTTGCTTTTACCTATCCTGTGCTTTTCTTTATTATTTTCCCATTTATTTCAACTTTAATTTCCCTTTCAATTTGCTTTTTCTTTTCGGGTCCCCTTTAAATTTCTCTTTCTGTTTTACTTTAGATACTACATAGCTACCGTTATGCCCAGTGTCCAACTGCAGCTATTTTAAGCATTGTACATATAAAGACCGGCGAATAACTTCATAAGTCCATAAAGGACAAACAACCACACAAACATGTGATTGCTTCTACTATATTTATCCAATTATCGCTGATCTGAACCAAACTCATTGAGAGTTATTACGAATTGAAACCCTATCCTTCCGGGGGCGTAGCAACTATTTACCTTTAAAGATTCTATAATGTAAAATGTGTCTCTGGAGGGGTACTGGGAACCAGGGCCGCGGAAGGTTTTTGGGGGCCCGGCAAGGCAAAGCAGTATTGACAGTACTCTAATCAGGATTTCAAAGAGAAAGAAACGCGAACTGTCCTCGGGGCCCGGAGCGGCTCTCTGCGGCCCTGCTGGGAACCCACGTCGATCAAAAAGAATTTCAACATCTATTACCTACATACATATGTACATCTTCTCAATGCTTAAACGTGTATGTATGTATATAGATGTTAAAATGCCAAACAACCACGTTCAAGAGCAAGTCGTTGACATGCATTCAAAGTTTTTTGTACTTAAGTTGGGAACACTAAGTATATAAAAATGTGTAACAATATACATATATGTAACTTCATATGTTCAAAAAATATGTATAAATTATGTATTTATTTTTGTAATTATTACACAATAGAAAACAATTATGATTAAATAAAGAAAATTTAAAGTTCGATTCTAGTTGCTTGAGGCAAGTCGACGCGAAAACGCGCTTATTAAATCATGACAATAAGTCGAATTTGAAAAGCAGAAATATAAAACAAAAGTATGTATTTCAATACTATTTGTATAAACAAATATCTTGTATTATAAAGCCTTTTCGAACTCAATTTTCCAAAGTGTATAAGAACTAATGAGATAGAGCACACGTCTTGCGCTTGATTTCATATCAGTTTGAAAACAGCAAGATAAATAAAATCCGAAAAAAAATAAAGAAGAGTTAAATGTATTTACATAAACTCCTAAAGTGCAGAAATAAACGAAGTTGTTATATGGTTAAACATTTGAGCCTCAATTTGAAACATTTTGTGTTACATATGTTCATATATGACAAAAACAAGTTTGGTTTAAATTTTAAACTATTATAGTTTTCGATAAAATTAGTGTGATTAAGCGATTTCACTTTTATTGACCTACGACAGACAAAAATGTGACGAGAAAAATATAAAATAAGATTTATTCTGTTATTTAAATTTCTTGGTTATGTTTCAGAACCATATTTAAATTTTAGATAGTGTTGTTCCGATACCGCCTTCTACTCGACACGTGTGCTAATTAAATAAGCAGTACGCGCAATCGATACGAAAATAGTATCCAGAGAATGTACTCGATACCTACTTGCATCGTAATCAATCAATATTTTATGAAAACAAACCTTCGAGTGTATTTTGCCATGAAAATTATTGTCAGTAAAAATTCATCTACCTTGGCAGGTGCCGTTCGAAGTCGATATAGAACATGAGGAAATTTGAAGCAACACTCCACAGCTGCGTACTCGTAGACTGCTAGTTGTTTTGTGTAAAACAGCAGATTTGCCGGATACGGGAAAAGTTTATTTGTTCGAACTTTTGGCGTGAAAAGGATCAGCTTGGCTTATAATCTCCACGGAAGTATACCACTCCAAATTATATTATCATAAATTCACTAATTGGGCGTTCCTACGTTAACATTATAATGGAACGCAAAATGGTCAAATGTAGTTAAAAAAAACCTAGGCTAGTCGTATCGGAACAACACTTGTCTAAGCTTTATGGAGGGCGAGTCGTTTTTTTTAAGTTAATGTTTGTATATTATTGTATCATTTGTTCAGAGAGTAGATCGGGGGGTGCGGAGCACATGTCGCATAGGGGGAACCTTTGAGTAATGTATTATTTTGAATCTTCAAAATATTTCATAAGCTGCTTGCGAATTACGTTGGCTGCGCAAATGGAAGAACGACAGAAATAATTATAGCTTATGTCGCTTAAACAACACTAATTTTAGACTTCTTATTCATTTAGGTCTTAAATCAACAAGCAAGAAATTATAAACCGGAGTAGTAAATTGAAAGGTTTGGAATATACTACAAACTAGAATAAAGAATTCTTAAACCGATTAATGGTTTCAAATTCAAGTTCAACTTTTTAACCGTGTATTGGCCCATTTTTTGGACTCTATGTGAAGTGATACTAGCGCTGTGCAACATACATATGTATTAAAAGATGTTGTTCTTCTTTGAGTTTCGTTCCTATATTTTTTTGATGAGCGAAATATAAGATTGCAAAATAACAACATATAATTGTTCTAAATTTTCCACAATTCCTAATTGAAACCAATATTAATCATTTTGTAAAACCTAATACCCATCATACACATACGTATATATACCACAGTATCGATACTGTAGTTAAGAGTATACTACAACCAGTCTACAACTACTGGTGGTATGAAGGTGATACATATGTGGTATAGATCGTGGTATGTATACTATATTACAATATGTGTCCCTGCTATAACGCGATGCTTTCACCCGAGTGGAAGAAAATTCGTAAACGCGTTCACTCACTTTTGTACCTGTCAGAGACAATCGTTGAAAGTGAGTGGACACTCAGTACTGGTGTGAAAATATTCACTGGCTTCTGAGCCGCGTTGGTTGGGTTCACTTCATTTTCTTATTATGATTCTCCTTATTCATTAACAGTTGTTGTTGTCAATGGAAAAAACACTTCCCAATCCTTTGTCGGATATTTATCATGTACGCCCCAGTACTAGTCCTCATGTCGTGCGACCGATTTGTTTTACACCTTGATAGCTTCAGATCGTCTTACCTTGCTAATATATCACGATCCCTTGGCGCCTGCTCTCTGTAAGGGCTGAGAAAGTAAAAACCATAGAGCATCTACTCCATTACAGTTCCGGTGTAAACAGAATATGATAATGCAGCTTTAATGAACCCTTTTTACTAATGCAGACTGAATGTTGATGTTTTTATTAACCCGGCGGAAGTCTCCCCCTTTCACTACTTCCAATATCAGAACCGAATTCTAAGATTGTGGAATACTGTAATTTAAAGTAAAATAACACAGCTACTTTTCAACTATTTCAGATTGCTGAAAATTTCTGGGACACCAAATAAGTGCCATCCAAAACCCGAACAAGAGAATAGAAAATGAAGAAGCACATATTCGTGTTGTGCTTATTAGTTGCGCTTGCAGCCGACATGCCAGTACCCAAACCACACCATATTCTGCACAGTGGGATGGGAGCTTTTAAGTTAGTTCTCCAGTTTCGAGCTAATTGCCAAAACAAAACTGCTACATCGAAAAGCCCAACAGGAACAGCACAGAGCTGGTCATCACAACTTACACAGTCTTACACTAGTTATCTCTCTTCACAACAGAATTATTACAAGAAACCAACAACATCAAACACAACCATAGAAAACCCAACGAAAAACACTACAGAAAGAAATCAACGTGTATATCAACCACTAAAGAGCGAATCAATGGTTCTAGGAAACTATTACAACGATCCCCCAAAATACCCGACAACAAGTAAACCAACCAAAAATAAAATATTTTATAGCACTCAACACAGTCCTATAATTCGCACTTACACAGAAGGAAGCTCTTCTTCTTCAAATACCGAAAGTAGTAGTTCCTCTGAAGCATCGTCTAGTACCGAAAAGAGTACAACCGAAGTAAGCTATTCTACTTCAACTACCGAAAGTAAAACTCCATATGAAACATCGCCTAGTACCGAGAAGAGTACAACAGAAGGAAGCTCTTATACTTCAAGTACCGAAAGTAATACTCCATGTGAAACATCGCCTAGTACCGAAGAGAGTACAACAGAAGTAAGTTCTTCTACTTCAGATACAGAAAGTAGTACTTCATCTGAAGCATCGCCTAGTACCGAGAAGAGTACAACAGAAGGGAGCTCTTATACTTCAACTACCGAAAGTAATACTCCATATGAAACATCGCCTAGTACCGAAGAGAGTACAACAGAAGCAAGCTCTTCTACTTCAAATACCGAAAGTAGTAGTTCCTCTGAAGCATCGTCTAGTACCGAAAAGAGTACAACCGAAGTTAGCTATTCTACTTCAACTGCCGAAAGTAAAACTCCATATGAAACATCGCCTAGTACCGAGAAGAGTACAACAGAAGGAAGCTCTTATACTTCAAGTACCGAAAGTAATACTCCATGTGAAACATCGCCTAGTACCGAAGAGAGTACAACAGAAGTAAGTTCTTCTACTTCAGATACAGAAAGTAGTACTTCATCTGAAGCATCGCCTAGTACCGAGAAGAGTACAACAGAAGGGAGCTCTTATACTTCAACTACCGAAAGTAATACTCCATATGAAACATCGCCTAGTACCGAAGAGAGTACAACAGAAGCAAGCTCTTCTACTTCAAATACCGAAAGTAGTACTTCATCTGAAGCATCGTCTAGTACCGAAAAGAGTACAACAGAAGTAAGCTATTCTACTTCAACTACCGAAAGTAAAACTCCATATGAAACATCGCCTAGTACCGAGAAGAGTACAACAGAAGGAAGCTCTTATACTTCAACTACCGAAAGTAAAACTCCATATGAAACATCGCCTAGTACCGAGAAGAGTACAACAGAAGGAAGCTCTTATACTTCAAGTACCGAAAGTAATACTCCATGTGAAACATCGCCTAGTACCGAAGAGAGTACAACAGAAGTAAGCTCTTCTACTTCAGATACAGAAAGTAGTACTTCATCTGAAGCATCGCCTAGTACCGAGAAGAGTACAACAGAAGGGAGCTCTTATACTTCAACTACCGAAAGTAATACTCCATATGAAACATCGCCTAGTACCGAAGAGAGTACAACAGAAGTAAGCTCTTCTACTTCAAATAACGAAAGTAGTAGTTCCTCTGAAGCATCGTCTAGTACCGAAAAGAGTACAACAGAAGTAAGCTATTCTACTTCAACTACCGAAAGTAAAACTCCATATGAAACATCGCCTAGTACCGAGAAGAGTACAACAGAAGGAAGCTCTTATACTTCAACTACCGAAAGTAAAACTCCATATGAAACATCGCCTAGTACCGAGAAGAGTACAACAGAAGGAAGCTCTTATACTTCAAGTACCGAAAGTAATACTCCATGTGAAACATCGCCTAGTACCGAAGAGAGTACAACAGAAGTAAGCTCTTCTACTTCAGATACAGAAAGTAGTACTTCATCTGAAGCATCGCCTAGTACCGAGAAGAGTACAACAGAAGGGAGCTCTTATACTTCAACTACCGAAAGTAATACTCCATATGAAACATCGCCTAGTACCGAAAAGAGTACAACCGAAGTAAGCTATTCTACTTCAACTACCGAAAGTAAAACTCCATATGAAACATCGCCTAGTACCGAGAAGAGTACAACAGAAGGAAGCTCTTATACTTCAAGTACCGAAAGTAATACTCCATGTGAAACATCGCCTAGTACCGAAGAGAGTACAACAGAAGTAAGTTCTTCTACTTCAGATACAGAAAGTAGTACTTCATCTGAAGCATCGCCTAGTACCGAGAAGAGTACAACAGAAGGGAGCTCTTATACTTCAACTACCGAAAGTAATACTCCATATGAAACATCGCCTAGTACCGAAGAGAGTACAACAGAAGGAAGCTCTTCTTCTTCAAATACCGAAAGTAGTAGTTCCTCTGAAGCATCGTCTAGTACCGAAAAGAGTACAACCGAAGTAAGCTATTCTACTTCAACTACCGAAAGTAAAACTCCATATGAAACATCGCCTAGTACCGAGAAGAGTACAACAGAAGGAAGCTCTTATACTTCAAGTACCGAAAGTAATACTCCATGTGAAACATCGCCTAGTACCGAAGAGAGTACAACAGAAGTAAGTTCTTCTACTTCAGATACAGAAAGTAGTACTTCATCTGAAGCACCGCCTAGTACCGAGAAGAGTACAACAGAAGGGAGCTCTTATACTTCAACTACCGAAAGTAATACTCCATATGAAACATCGCCTAGTACCGAAGAGAGTACAACAGAAGCAAGCTCTTCTACTTCAAATACCGAAAGTAGTAGTTCCTCTGAAGCATCGTCTAGTACCGAAAAGAGTACAAACGAAGTAAGCTATTCTACTTCAACTGCCGAAAGTAAAACTCCATATGAAACATCGCCTAGTACCGAGAAGAGTACAACAGAAGGAAGCTCTTCTACTTCAGATACAGAAAGTAGTACTTCATCTGAAGCATCGCCTAGTACCGAGAAGAGTACAACAGAAGGGAGCTCTTATACTTCAACTACCGAAAGTAATACTCCATATGAAACATCGCCTAGTACCGAAGAGAGTACAACAGAAGCAAGCTCTTCTACTTCAAATACCGAAAGTAGTACTTCATCTGAAGCATCGTCTAGTACCGAAAAGAGTACAACAGAAGTAAGCTATTCTACTTCAACTACCGAAAGTAAAACTCCATATGAAACATCGCATAGTACCGAGAAGAGTACAACAGAAGGAAGCTCTTATACTTCAACTACCGAAAGTAAAACTCCATATGAAACATCGCCTAGTACCGAGAAGAGTACAACAGAAGGAAGCTCTTATACTTCAAGTACCGAAAGTAATACTCCATGTGAAACATCGCCTAGTACCGAAGAGAGTACAACAGAAGTAAGCTCTTCTACTTCAGATACAGAAAGTAGTACTTCATCTGAAGCATCGCCTAGTACCGAGAAGAGTACAACAGAAGGGAGCTCTTATACTTCAACTACCGAAAGTAATACTCCATATGAAACATCGCCTAGTACCGAAGAGAGTACAACAGAAGCAAGCTCTTCTACTTCAAATACCGAAAGTAGTACTTCATCTGAAGCATCGTCTAGTACCGAAAAGAGTACAACAGAAGTAAGCTATTCTACTTCAACTACCGAAAGTAAAACTCCATATGAAACATCGCATAGTACCGAGAAGAGTACAACAGAAGGAAGCTCTTATACTTCAACTACCGAAAGTAAAACTCCATATGAAACATCGCCTAGTACCGAGAAGAGTACAACAGAAGGAAGCTCTTATACTTCAAGTACCGAAAGTAATACTCCATGTGAAACATCGCCTAGTACCGAAGAGAGTACAACAGAAGCAAGCTCTTTTACTTCAAATACCGAAAGTAGTACTTCATCTGAAGCATCGTCTAGTACCGAAAAGAGTACAACAGAAGTAAGCTATTCTACTTCAACTACCGAAAGTAAAACTCCATATGAAACATCGCCTAGTACCGAGAAGAGTACAACAGAAGGAAGCTCTTATACTTCAAGTACCGAAAGTAATACTCCATATGAAACATCGCCTAGTACCGAAAAGAGTACAACAGAAGTAAGCTCTTCTACTTCAAATACCGAAAGTAGTAGTTACTCTGAAGCATCGTCTAGTACCGAAAAGAGTACAACAGAAGTAAGCTTTTCTACTTCAACTACCGAAAGTAAAACTCCATATGAAACATCGCCTAGTACCGAAGAGAGTACAACAGAAGTAAGCTCTTCTACTTCAACTACAGAAAGTAGTACTTCATCTGAAGCATCGCCTAGTACCGAGAAGAGTACAACAGAAGGAAGCTCTTATACTTCAAGTACCGAAAGTAATACTCCATGTGAAACATCGCCTAGTACCGAGACGAGTACAACAGAATTAAGCTCTTATACTTCAAGTACCGAAAGTAATACTCCATATGAAACATCGCCTAGTACCGAGACGAGTACAACAGAAGGAAGCTCTTATACTTCAAGTACCGAAAGTAATACTCCATGTGAAACATCGCCTAGTACCGAAGAGAGTACAACAGAATTAAGCTCTTCTACTTCAACTACCGAAAGTAAAACTCCATATGAAACATCGCCTAGTACCGAGACGAGTACAACAGAAGGAGGCTCTTATACTTCAAGTACCGAAAGTAATACTCCATGTGAAACATCGCCTAGTACCGAAGAGAGTACAACAGAAGTAAGCTCTTCTACTTCAGATACAGAAAGTAGTACTTCATCTGAAGCATCGCCTAGTACCGAGAAGAGTACAACAGAAGGAAGCTCTTATACTTCAAGTACCGAAAGTAATACTCCATGTGAAACATCGCCTAGTACCGAAGAGAGTACAACAGAAGTAAGTTCTTCTACTTCAGATACAGAAAGTAGTACTTCATCTGAAGCACCGCCTAGTACCGAGAAGAGTACAACAGAAGGGAGCTCTTATACTTCAGATACAGAAAGTAGTACTTCATCTGAAGCATCGCCTAGTACCGAGAAGAGTACAACAGAAGGAAGCTCTTATACTTCAAGTACCGAAAGTAATACTCCATGTGAAACATCGCCTAGTACCGAAGAGAGTACAACAGAAGTAAGCTCTTCTACTTCAGATACAGAAAGTAGTACTTCATCTGAAGCATCGCCTAGTACCGAGAAGAGTACAACAGAATTAAGCTCTTCTACTTCAACTACCGAAAGTAAAACTCCATATGAAACATCGCCTAGTACCGAGACGAGTACAACAGAAGGAGGCTCTTATACTTCAAGTACCGAAAGTAATACTCCATGTGAAACATCGTGTAGTACCGAAAAGAATACAACAGAAGTAAGCTCTTCTACTTCAAATACCGAAAGTAGTACTTCATCCGAAGCATCGCCTAGTACCGAGGAGAGTACAACAGAAGGAAGCTTTTCGTTTTCAACTACCGCAAGTAGTACCCTATCTTCCAGTACGAAGCGGCCTGTTTATCATCCTTACACCACTTTAAAACCTAACGATAAGGATTGCGATTTCGTTGTGCTTTTGTCGTTTTTAAAAAATGGTCGTTATGTTGGAAATTATACTTTAAAGGCGGGTAGATACATTAACTAGTCTTCTAGTTTTTCTTTAAAGTTAACTGCTCTGTGTGACTGTTTAGACGTTTATGAGAGCTTAAGAATATTCAATTGTACAAGAATGTTTAATTATATACTGCAACATGTAAATATATATGTATTCTTTAGTCGACTCCGAAAATAATGAATAAAAACGATAATATAAAAAAGTATCTGCGCATTTCACTAAATATAAGGTGATATCGGATTCAAGGAGTTTACTTAGAATATCAGGTATCAGCTATCTGACGGACCTTTCGCAAGCGACACATTTTTTTCGTCGTTTTTGAGATCCGAAAAATGTCCGATTGGCGTCATGCCAGGCCGATTTGTTACCAGAAAGAAATATTTGACTGTAAAAATAAAATCTGGCAACCAAAGTCCATCCGATAAAAGAAAAATCAGAAATTTAATTGAAGTTTGAAAAATAAAATTTATATAAATATTGCAAATTGCCAAGAAAATTAAAAAAGCTCTTTGATTGTGAGTAAGGAGATATTAAGTTTTGAGTTAACTTATCACTACTACGTTTCTTTATGCAATTCGCAGGTTGATTTCAACTATAATAAAGTCGATCCTCCACAAACTTTAACGACAGAACCTGTGAGCAGTTTCTTTGAGCACGCCGCAGCTGCGCTTATCTTTTATCAAATATTAAAACCAAATAGCCGGGCAGATGGACCTTCCTTGTAAAGAGCCCGGAATTTCAATCCACATGAGATTAATTTATAGTCCTTGTTAGTCATAAGTAGTTTGTAATTTTTGGTGTATAGAAGTTAGAGTAAAATCATTATGGATACAATAAATGCGTACATATGTATCTCCTTCAAGCCACAAAGCAACATTTTACTTGATTAGAATCCAAACATTTAATAAAAGGTAGTCCCAAATGTATGGCAAATTTTTGGTAAATAGATCCGAAAGTATATTCTGAACTGAGTGGGGTAATGGATCTCAAACGTATTAAAAAACGTATGGAAAATGTATCCGAAAAAATGTGAGAAATATGTCCGTAAAAGTGTGGAGAATGTAGATAAAACGCAGTTTTTTCAAAGAACATATAGCTATAAGGTCTAACAGCGAATGCAGTGGGAACTCTCAAATCGATGGTAGGTAATTCACCACTGTACCTGCGTGTAAAGTGATTGAATTAACCGTGTTTTAGCTGAATATTTACACAACGCAGATTAACAACGGTTTGAATCAAAATCCACCAAACCATAGGACGGTTCTCGTGGCACTTGATCTGTCAAATGCATTCGACACGGTCAATCACGCCACTCTCCTCCGAGACCTGGATGAGACACCGCTCCCTGCCGGCCTTAAGAGGTGGACCGCTAATTACCTCAATGGTCGACAGGCAACAGTCAAATTTAGGAACAAGACATCTAGACCACGAAGAATAAAACAAGGGGTGCCGCAAGGTGGTGTTCTCTCTCCCCTCTTGTTTAATTTCTATATTTCGAGACTTCCCCCCCCACCAGAGGGAGTCTCCATTGTTTCCTACGCTGACGACTGCACGATAATGGCCTCGGGCAAGGGTCCCTCCATTGATGAACTCTGTATAAGAATCAACAGTTACCTCCATGACCTTTCCAGCTTCTTCACCGAGCGTAATCTGACCCTGTCTCCGACTAAATCTACGGCGACCCTGTTTACCACATGGAATGCGCAGATGGGGCAAGAGTTAAATGTCCACGTAGATGGAGTACCTCTACCTACTGTCAACCACCCAAAAATCTTGGGCGTGACATTTGACAACGGCCTCACCTTCGCTGGTCATGCCACCGCAATAGCCTCAAAGGTACAGAGCCGCAATAAGATCCTCAAGTCACTGGCCGGCAGTACTTGGGGAAAAGACAAAGAAACATTGCTTGCTACATAGAAGGCTATTGGCCGGCCGGTTATTGACTATGCTGCGCCTATATGGTCGCCCAACCTTTCTGACACCAATTGGAGGAAATTGCAAGTCTGCCAAAACACCGCCATCAGAACCGCTACGGGATGCCTGCTTATGTCATCTGAGTCTCACCTCCATCAAGAGGCGAAATTGCTCAATGTTCAAGAGCACGCGGAACTCTTGAGTAGACAGTTCCTTCTGAACTGTCACAAACCTAGTCATCCAAACCGACATCTTTTGGATGTAGCACCGCCCCCCAGAGACATAAGGAGACATCTCCGTAAGCATTACGATATCTCTCATATCTCTTTGCCGTTTGATCTGCGGAACCATAGACGGGCTCTAAATGACCTCCACACTGAGTCGGTAGACAGATCCCTCAGATCTCGGCCTGTGAATCCCATTATTAATACTCAACCACCTGAATTGGCTGAAGAGGAGCGTGTACTTCCGAGGGAGACTAGAGTCATACTAGCACAACTTCGCTCTGGATATTGTAATAGGTTAAACTCTTACTTATGCAGACTGAACCCCAACATACCAAATACATGCCCTGCATGTGGTATGACCCCTCATGATACCATACATCTCTTTTCCTGTTCAGTTGAACCCACTCTTCTAACACCTACATCACTCTGGTCCAACCCTGTGGAAACTGCGCATTTCCTCGGACTTCCGTTAGAAGAGCCTGATGACAATTTAGAGTGATCGAGCCCATTGGGCAGGGCGAAGCACTGTTAACAACAACAACAACAAAAAATTATAGTTGGAGTTACAAAAAAGTTTATTAGTGAATATTGAATAAAAATAAAAGTCTTAATGGCCTTAAAACTCGCGATTTAAACGCGAATTTCCCCAATGGTGAATTACTTACCCGCAAATTGATGGTTTACTGTTTCCCAATATTCGTCGCGTTCAACCTTCTTATAGTTATATGTTCTTTGGTTTTTTGAAAGATTTCTGTACTTTTAGACGCATACGTTTCTTGGGCACACTTTACTGGGAAAATGGATAAGAAAAAAATACTTTAAACGGAGTAGGGAAACGTATAAAAAGTATGATTTTGTCGGCATTTTCTTCCTTTTTCAGAAACATTTATGGAAATTTTGCTGGCTGGAAGATAGCTGACAAATTTTCCACTGGGTCTACTGCGCTTTGAGAGAAAACGATAATGCAAGCATTTTTTTTTGCCCATCGCTGATCCCAGTTTTTTCCTATTACACCAATTGCTTGGTCATGCAATATATTCTAAGAACCACTCAAGCAAGCATATCAACTTGAACTAAGCAACAACATAACCATATGCTCTGTGTTTAGTCAGGAGTTCGTCCAATCCAAATATTGCATGAAATTGTGCCCGAGTTGGCTTAGGACGACTACATGAGTTTGCAGGGCCGTCGAAAGCCAAACCGAGCCAAGCCATTCCCAAAAACATAAACTCGATTCAGTAAAAAAATGTAAAAACTGTATTTTAATCCTAACTGTCAGTTTTATCGAATATACATATATACAAATACATACATATGTAAATAGAAAATAAAGTTACTGGTGAATTTAGATATAAAAAAATAGATTTCATTGTTTGATACAGTTACATTAATTTCACATAACTATGTTATAATAAATTGAATTACTCAAAGAAAAACTTCCAGGTTTTTTGGTCTGCGAACATTGAAATTACTGCGTCAAAACTAATGCTGCGAGCAAGGTTGGACTTCAAAGGCAATGTTCCAAGACTTGTCAATCAAATTTGGCCCATAGTGGAACGTAATAAATTTTTCACTCCAGACAATGGACTGAAAGAACGCTCCTCTTAATCGCAAGGTCATTTATAGCTTCGAAACGCCTTGTCATGCGACCAATCAAACAGTCCAGGAGAACGTAAAAACTTATTGTTTGAAATGAGTTTCGGAATCGAGCGCAGGTAATTTGTCACGTAATTCATCAAACTGACGTTTTCTAAGCTTCTTTCTTTCATCTGCGAGGGTATCTGCAGCACCTATACTCCCTACAAGAACCTTACAGCCTTGAAGTATCGAAGACCATTAATCTTTGCACTGCTTCAGCTCGCCAATTAGGCAACGAATGCTTTCTGTTTCCACGTCAAGTGTGCTAGCATACAAAATATGTATGTCGTATGTATCTTTTATAACTGGTATTGATTAGCCAGGCCCCGGGGCAATTGCCCCTGCTCCACCACCTCTCGGCGGGACTGTGAGTTTGTAGAAGCCAGTGGCTGTGGCCGCCCATGCTAATTACCCTGTATACTTCCCCGTTCTTGAGATACTCAAAAGTAGCAGCATTTCACGACTTCCGCTGATCTCAACGAATAAAAACATCAAAATAAGAAGAAGAACAAATGTTAATTAACTAACTTAATTTATTTCCTGAATCTGTACAAACTTACTAAGTATATTTAAATAAGTCATAAAAATGTGTGTACAAAAGTTAAAACAATTCTATAGCAGTGTTGTTTTTTAAATGTTATTTACAATTAACAAAATCTATTCTAATTTAGAAAGGTGCTATCGATCGCATTATCATTATCGCCTTCTACACTCTCCTCACTATCGTAATCGTAAACAGCATCCTTCCAGTCGCATAATGACGGATATTTTTCACTTATTCTATATATACATTTGCTAGCTGCTGGTCCTTTTTGATAGATTGGCTCGCCCAGTACATTTGTAAAATCATAATTACAAGTCATCAACAGTTTCATGTTTTCGATTTGTTTGGGGTCACGAAAGCGCAAAGCGGCACAACCGACGCGATGCGCACGATCCGATACTAACATAGTGAAGTGACCAATTTTGTTGCTAAAATAATATTTGTGAAATAGAAAAAAAATAATTCTAAATTCAATGTACGAGTATGTTCATTTTTATGTAAGGTTTGAGAAGGAAAGTAAAGCATGGACGCAAAAATGTGGACTCACACTCACTTCCTTCCAGTAACTGAGAGGTGAATCCACATAAACCGCTATAGTGGAGTGAGCAGTCTGTTGTACATGAACAATTCACTCTGGCTGCGTTAGTTGATTTGGTAAACGGCTTCAATAACGCTAGAGCTGACGCGAAAGAACTCGCCCGCGGGGCTAGGGTTTGAGAAACGGCTAACTGGATCTTGTCCCTATATGTTAACATATTAGCAATGTGATTATACGGATCTGGGGTCCCCTACTTTTTACGATGACCTTAATAATGGAGACTACAGGAATCTTATATAACGGGCTCATTAAGTAAAACGCAAATTGTCACATATTCTCATTTAAAAAAAGTTTTTTTAATGTAAAGGAGTCCACTTCTTTCAGCAATTGTCGGTAAATTGGATTGGCTTTGTGAATTTTTTTGTATCGCGTTGACTTACATAATTAGCCACTAAGGCTAGATTAAACGAGCAGCAAGTAACCTTGTAGCCTAGTACCAAGTATCCAGTGTAAAAAGTGTGGTCTCATGCCGAAGATAATACTATGGATGAACAAGGTGGAGCTCCGAACGGTGCTGGCCTATGAATTTATGGTATGGTAGGAAGCCAACTACATTCTCAACCTTGAAATATAAATTATCTAGGCTACCAGGCACAAAAAAAATTGGGGAAACCAGTAGAATGATGAGCTAGCGCGTAGGACGTACCATAAATATGCAAGAAGCTAACTAGCGCCAATGTAGGCTTAGAAGTAGACAGGGAGAACATACGAGATTTCTACTTTTAAAAATGACCACCAATATTGGAAAATCCCCACTACTAGTGAAATGTGCAAAAACTTCTAAAGATTTCTATGTTGGTTCCATGATCAAATGCCCATATTTTTATTTTACTCAGACTCACCCTTCAGGATGTGGTGCATATTTATCGATGAACGTTTGATTGGCATCTCTATACTCCTTGAACCAATTCAATATAAACGATTTTATGCGTTTCGCGTGCGATTTGAACTCCCGACTAATCCAAAAGTATCCAATATTTTGTCCACTAAATTGATAGCGAGGTGTATTGCGACATTGATCATGTCCAAATTGACAACGTTTCACATGCAACGTAGCCAAATATTCCAGTTCATCATCCCATTTAAGCATGGGCATATGAGCAGCCGAGCGATAGCCATCCAGTTGACCGGAAGCAATACGTTCACGTGCCAAATTATGCATATCCAATATGAATTGACGTCGCCGCGGACTCATGTAGAGCAGATGCGGTTTAGCGCCACAACTAGGTCCAAAAGTGGCAGTGTTGTTGTTGCAGCCGATATGCGGTACCTGCAATACATGACTGCCATTGTAGAACTCGCAAAGTGAAGGCGTGCAATATACATTGGCAACAACGGTACTCGCTACCGTGGTAAATCCTTTTGATATTTTAACACTATCAATTGTTGGAGTTGTTGTTATATCAACTGTTTTTGTTGTATTAAAGAGTTTTGGCACAGTTGTTAATCTACTTGTTGTAGTTGTTTTTATTGCTGTATTTACGAACGATAGTTGCGCGATTAATAAAGTGAAGAATGCTCGAAACAAAAGATTGCTGCAAAGCATTTTGAATACCTCTTTTTATTTATTTATTCGATTTTCGAAGTTGTAAATTTCGTACCGTTCTAAGCCGCAAATACAACAAGACTGACTCGAAATTATTCAACTGTTAATATTTTTAGACAATATATTCTTTAAACAGCTGATGTTGGGTGGGTTAGCAGCATCTGATCTATGTAGATTTACAATGATTCTTTAAACTAGCGATGTACAGTTGCGTATATTTTAGAATCCGGCTCCAAACTAAGCGGATTTCTGGACCCAATCTGGTTGTGGGAGATAGCTCAGCTTCTATTTGAGTAATAACTTTTTTCTTAGGAAGATTCGTTCAACAAATTTTGCAGCTTAAAAGTGTTTTGTCACTGGTAGAGACCGGTAGTAGACACATATTCATTCGTATTCATTACATTCGAGAAACCTTGATTGAGTCCTCCCAAAAAATTCTAATTTTCATTATTACTCGAGCTCAAAAAGGTTTGTATTTGGTATTTGTATACAAAATAAAGTGAACTGGTGTCTCAGAAGCCTCACCCACTTCGTTGTAACCATAATCTATCTATTTATAATGTAAATGTGCAAGTTGGAAAAGTTTGTCCCCTTTTACGGCCAAACTATATACCTAAGGTATTAACAATTATATTTTATCGATAGCTCTGCTCAACCTGCAGTGCATTCAATAAAATAAAAATAAAAAAGGCAATTATAATATAGAAAAATCAGTTAAAAAATAACACCACTACACATGCCACTACTATAGAGCCGTTGTTGTGTGAGTAGACATGTCCCAGAGGGAAATGGTCATGTATGGCCATGCACCCAGGAATGAATCGGTGATGTCCCAGGAAAGCAATGCATCCATTTATAAATTCCAGGGTAATGCAGAGAGGAATGTTTTAGTGAGAACTGAACATGAAAGGAGCCGAAATGAAAGTGAACGAGAGGAACATCAAGGAAATGAAAATTATAATAAAATAACGATAGAAACTGTTACTAAATAGTGTAGAAAGGTAATTACAGAAAGATAGGGAAGAAGGGGAAAGTTAAAGAAGTTAAACTACGTCAGAGGAAAAGAAAAATGGAGAAAGTAAAGGCTGCAGAAGCGGAAAGCAACAGAAACGAAAGAAAGAGGACTAAAGGTAAGGGACAAGAACAGGGATTAATTAAAATAAAAAAGTTTTGTGGTTGAATTTCAACCACTGGGCGATCTCTAGTAGTTATAAAGTGTCCACTAGTTTTACTGAAAGACCTTCGAAATCTTTTTTTCGTGTAGAAACCAACTTCACTTCTAATGCAGTCGAGTTTCGGTTCGCCTTTTTCATTTCCTGTACTTTTGAAACCAAGTATAGGTTCTGTTTAGCCCCGCTTTTGAAACTCAACTTAAAGTCGGACTCGGTGCAGTCTGTCTATTCACGTAAAACCCGGTTTCATAAAATACCCGGTCCTCCGACTTCATTTATACGTACCAATCAGCTTCTCTTGTCTAATTGATGACGATCTCCACAGCTATTCGAATGCGATATCAATTGACTGTGAGAATTTCGAGCTCCATTAATTTCATTTGTGTATATGTACATATATAGATATATATTTATCAAATACAACATAAAAATTAGCTATGGTAAGCAAACATATGTAGAAGATTAATAAGATGCTATGTTTGCTCAAATTGTTGACTGTAAAACTGATTATCAACATGCAAATCGATATCATTGTTTAAATAATACAATTAAAAAATATGCATATGTATATATTGAAATTACTGTGGCACAGTGGCTTATTTCGAAGGTGTTAAGCGGACAGACTTATTATTCCAATCAATAGATTTGAGCAATGATCTGTAACTAAAATTTAGTATTAATAGAATACCTCCGCATATTCAAGCATTTAGACCACTGTGTCTTGTTTGAAATATAATAAGCTGACGGTAAGCAATACGCCTCAATAAAATTAAAAACTTCGCATGCCTCTGATGTGTTGAATATATTTTGACTGATAGGATTAAGTTCAAACTTTTGTTTTTAGTTAGTAATATTTGTTGTGTGATATAGTACTAGTTCAGCTCTTTCAAAAGTAGAATAATTACTGAAAGTGGAATATGGATCTACGGAAGTAGTTGCTACTCATTACACTCATTTCAGCGTTCAAGTTGATTGATTACACTAAATAGCAGCAATCGGGTTAGCAGAAGTCCAAAATGCCAAACAAGAATCTATTTATAGTTGCATATAAAAATTAAGGAAACAGCTACTAACGGTTCAATAAACGAAAAGAGTCGCAACTCTTTGCTTTTTGGAAGCGTTGTCAGAGTTTGAATTTTTGAAGTGAAAACTTTTTAAGCGCTGGTAGTGATTTAAAACTCTACAAACATACAAACAAATAACCAACATCGACTTGTCAGAGGTATGAGAGGACAGATCAGTTGTTTATGGCAGGAATCAAAACTGAAAAGATCAGTAGAAAACTATATCTTTGATTCCTTAGATATTGTCGATTCGGCATATGATTAAGATATTATAAAATGGATATCTTTTAAACTTAGAAACCATTTTGCGTTCAAACGGAGATGGAAAAACGACTCAGATCAGATTCATTCCTTTATCATTGATTTTTCATTATATACTTTTGTTTTTGCTTTTTTTAGCTATACTTACTGACGACAGTCGGGAGTACCGGGTTAAAATTCGGCTAAGGACTGTTAATTCGACATTACCACAACAACAACAACAACAACGGGCCCATCTCTTCTTCTTCCACACAAACATCGGACCAAAGTTACTATACCAATTAATGTTCATGAAAGGTATAAAAATGCACAACCGTATTTCAAAGATAATCATTAACACCTATATTACTGTCTTACTCATCCTGAGTATAATTTTCAAACATGTATCCAAGCAATATTAAATTAAAAAATTAAATTAATAATAAATCCCGAACACGTTCCTTTCATTCTAAAGTGGTTTAATTTTATAAAGGTTTCACTTCTACTGATTGCGTGCGTTTTTTTGGTGGCTCCAGGTAACTAATATCTGAAATTTTAGCATGACTTTTAGCGATATCGTTGTACTTGAAACAGACCCAAATTTAATAATTTCTTTGAAAAATTGCGTATCAAAATTGAAGGCCAAAATAATTCGCGAATTAAGAACCAGTGGACCGATGGCTTCAAATTTTGTTCTCTAGCACATTTCGAACGAAGTCTCTCAGGAAGGGGCGAGAAAAGTTGCAAATATGCTACAATAAGAATTTCGGTTGCTTGTGGGGAGTTATCGAGGAATTTGGAAGATTTTAGGCCAGAGATCACGTCCAACATAATCGTGAGCGCGTACAAGTTAAATAGAGTCATTTGCAGTCATCCAAATAGTAATTAACTGTGTTTCGTTATTATTTATTATAAACGAACACATACATAATTGTTAATTCTTCTTCCCTGCCCACTTTACACCCAGTGAACATTTATTGAAAGCTTTATTAGGTTTATTATTAATCTTATAATTAAATATATTTCAGCATAACAAAGAAAAAAAAGTCCACTAAAATTTGTGTTTATTTTGATATCATGGTTCAGTAATATATATTACTAATAACCTATTCGCATTTATAAACGCATCATGTTTCAATATACAAAAGTAAAATATTTGAAATTGGCGGACGTGCCGTGCTTGTTGATTCTTTCTATGTACTTACGGGTGTGCATATTTTAAATATAAGCTTATTCATAAGTCAACTTAGGTACGATACATCGAAATAACTTATAAAGCAATTTGAACAAAAGTGCTCCACCATTGAAAGCGCAAGGATGGCTGGGTGTAAAGAATTAAAAAAAAAATCAAAAGATGACAAAATGACAAGCAATTCTTAATTCTGAAAATGCTATTTATGAAAGATAATTTCATAAATGCTTCGAAAGCATAAGAACAAGTATAATTCGTTTAAAATATTCAGGTTTAGCGAAAAAAATAGTGGGAGTTATTAGTTTTGTTCGGAGCGCGGAAATCTTCCGGGATCACCTATTTTGAAAAATAATTTATTATAACTCCACATAAAGCTATATACACTATAAAATAAAATAATTTCGGCTCAGCTTATCAAACGTAATTTTAGTTTATATCGATTTAGATCCGTCATGCTGTTGTAGCCAAGCTATGAAATCGCTTTCGGTTTCGGTTTTGTAAATCGCTTTTGGCTTCGATTCCGGTATCGTTATTCAATATTTATTTCAGGTTTTGTTTAGTTTCGGTTTTGGTTTCAAAAAAAAAAAAACAAAAAACGACATAAGTTTGTGAACAAAGAAATGTATTTAATTTATTATTATATATATATTTACAATTTTTTAAAAATTTTTCTTGCTGACGTCATGGATTTTCTCCAATATAATAATAAATATCGTTCATACCATGTATGCTTAAATTTTTTTAGTAAAACAGTATTAGTTTTTTTCGATACCTATATTTAGTCGATTCTATAGATATGCATCTATCCGTCATGCAAATTTCATCTAATTTGATCCTAGGCCTTTTGAGAAATATCAATTTGAAAAAGGGGTTGTATTTAAATTCGAAAGCTTATAAATCACTAAAAAATTGATAAGTAAAAAAATTAATTTAATTTAAATAATATTAATAACAGATTCAAAAAGTTTGACTTATTGGTATTCCCAAATCTATTCCGTCGAAAAATCGGGCAATACATTTGTAAATATACTCAAGAAATTAAAAAAAATTATTTGAATATATGTAGCCAATAAAAGTGGTTTGTTCCTATTAACAAGATCGAATTCACTACACCAAAAAATTACCGTGAATCGATCGAAAACTGGGAACGTGATCCATAGTAGTTCACGGCAGAATAACCTTATGTATGAGCGATCTTCGGCCGCGATTTAAAAAAATAACCATATGCTAATACCTCTGGACAGAGTAAAAAAATTAAACTTCCTCTTAAATTTTTTTTTAAACTGAGGTGGAAACGCGTTTTTTTGTAACTTTGCTCGACAATTTTGATGAAAGTTAGCCATGGTACCATCTTGCGAAGAAAATATGTGTATGCAAAATGAAGAAAAAAATTACAAAAAAAAAGTCAAAACCGTATGAAGCCAGTTCCGCCTTTTGAAACCGTTTCAGTTTTGTTCTTTTTTAAGATGAAAATAACGATTACGAAAAATGATTCGGTTTCAATCCGTTACGGTTACTGTTTCTGTTCTGGTTCAGTGCTTGGTTTTGATCAAATAAAATCAGGCGCAAATTTTTTGGTGGGTTTCATACGTTAGACGTTCCTATATTAGACTTGCATTTGCAACTACACATGTTTCCCGATATTTTGCATAATTTATTATAAGTATTGAAAAACAGTTGCTAAATTACAAGTAAATTACCGACATTAACTGCATAGCACACCACATTTGCGTACTGATAGTAGTACATATGTACATTAAGGTGCTTTATTTTCCAAAACTAAATTTTTTTAGGTGCCCAATTAAAAAATTAATCTAGTTTCAAGAATACTGTTTATAGTACTTCTTGTTATGAAAAGCTATTTCATAAAACATCTGTATCACTATACATCGGAAAAATTCATAAAAATTATTATTTTATTATTCTTGGCCTTAAGCTCGTTTATAGTCATGGATACTTTAAAAATGTAGGCCGTAAAAGCAACAATTTAATTGAATTGTTGTTACACAAAAAAACCAAAAAAAAACAAACAAAAAATGTTATCGCGAAGCTACGTCAAGAAACTCAAAAAAGAGTTCAGAAATCCCGGGTACAAAACCGTCTAAGTTGAAGCTTTACTGAAATCGCACGTGCATGTTCGAAAGCACATTATGGCACGTGATATTGTGGTCAACATTGCTTCTGACTTTGTGCGGGCAGTCTCATGATTCCATCACAAATTGAAATGATAAACTCGGAGTTGAAAGTTGTTAAAATCTTTTAAAATTGGGAACCAATGCCTAATACATCCAGCGCCCACAAAATACAAACTCGTGCGAAAAAAATGTTTACTTTTTATATCTCGATACAGGGATATAACTAATAATCCTTACAAATTTGTGAATATTTATGTTGGAAATGAGTTGTATTATTATTAGCCCTAGATACACGGAAATATTTATATAAAATAATATATTGTTTACCCGTTCAAATATATCGGAAAATAAATCGTTCCAATCCATTCTTGTTACTAAGCTTATATTTTTCTGTTTTAGGTATAAGGATACCATTCAATCCCAGCTGTGTGCTAACTTTACTCCAAAAGTATACACGTAGCATGGCAGTGAATTGTTGCAGCGTGGCAGTGCTAAAAAAAAACTGCCATAAAATATTCGGAAACCTTGATATCTTATCAGTGGTATATAGGAGAGCGAATAATATCAGTTAGCATGGATAAATAGATTTGAGGCTATTTGTTTCGAGAGAGCGCTGTCAAAATACACATTTTTTGTAACATTTGTCATTGGTGCCACTCCGTGAAAATTAATAAAACTGAGTATGGGTATTTTTAACATACATTTGGGGATTTCGAAGGTTTTGTATGTAATTCGACTTATGTAGCGATAAATTAATTATTTACAACTTATTTTTCAAAAATATGATAAATAAAAGTAAGTCCACTCATAAATAAAGAAAAATATATGTATAAATGAAGGTTACAAATAACATATAACACTGTCATCAGCTGATACTGAAATAATAATTCCCAAACGGATTACCCACCATATCCCGCCCGGCTGGCGCGTGGGCGCATCCGCATAACGCGCAGATTGTTCATTCGTGCCGAGTCGTTGAAAGGCTTTTCTTTGTTAATCGTCGAGATCTAAAACTGCTCAGCTACACTGCCAATACGAGTTCAGTAAGGGAAAGTCCACAGTTACGAATTTACTTGAGTTTACCAGTCATGTCTCAAATGGCTTAAGAAGAAATCTGCACACCGACGTTATTTATGTGGATTTCAGCAAAGCTTTTGACAAAGTGTGTCACTCATTACTTATTTATAAACACGATCAGTTGGGCTTCCAGCCGGGTCTCAATCGCCGGATCTCTTCTTATCTTAGTGAGAGGACATACGAGGTGTGTTCAAAACGTATCGCGAATTTTGAATTTTCGCTGGTTACGTATATTCGAATTTCGAATTTTTTGTGGCGTTATGTTGGTACTCATGTTTCTCACTTATGCCGACAAGCTCGGCCATTTTGAATGTTCAGTTAATTGTTGACAGCTGCTTTGCTTGCACGTGTTTTGGATCGTCTTCGATTTTTACCTATTCAAAAAAATGGATCAAAGAACCTGTATCAAATTTTGTGTGAAAAACGAAATTAAGTGCGCGGATGCATTCCGAATGTTGACTGTGGCATACGGAGAAGCTACCTTGGACCGAAGCAACGTTTATCGGTGGTACAAAATGTTCTCAGAAGGCCGAGAAGATGTGCAAAGAAGAACAAAAATTGGCTTTTGCACCACGATAACGCCCCTGCTCACGCACCGTTGCTTGTGCGCGACTTTTTGGCCAAAAACAACACACTAATGATGCCGCAGCCACCGTATTCCCCAGATCTGGCCCCATGTGACTTTTTCTTGTTCCCTAAACTGAAGAGGCCCATGAAAGGACGACGTTACGCTTCTCTTGACGAGATAAAGATGGCATCGAAGGAGGAGCTGAACAAGATACAAAAAAATGATTTTTTGAAGTGCTTCGAAGATTGGAAAAACCGTTGGCACAAGTGTATAATATTTCAAGGGGATTACTTTGAAGGGGACAAAATAGATATTCATGAATAAATAAATAATTTTTGAAAAAACACAAAATTCGCGATACTTTATGAACACACCTCGTAAAGTAGTGTTTAAAAATTTAGTATCCGATGTCATTTATGTCTCTTCAGGAGTTCCTCAAGGAAGCCATCTTGGCCCAATTCTGTTCTTGCTGTTTATAAATGATATTTCTACAATAATAAAATTTCCAAAAATGTTAATGTATGCTGACGACGTAAAGCTTTTCATGCCATTCGCGTCATTTGAAGATAGAAATAAGCTACAATCAGATCTAGATACACTAGTTACTTGGTGCGATTTAAATTATATGCCACTTAACCTTAAAAAATGTAAATACATGCGTTTTTCGCGTGGAACTTGGCCGTCTTCCTATACAATTAAAAACTATAGTCTTGAGCAAGTGTATGATTTGGTTGACCTTGGGGTTACTATGAACTACAAGCCCAGTTGCAACCGCCATATTAATGCAAGAGTCAATAAGGCTAGAGGTGTTCTGGCACTCGTTAAACGATGGTCTAAAGAGTTTAGCGCCGTTTATGTAACTAAAGCTCTTTTCACTACATTAGTGAGACCGATACTTGAATACGGTTCTATAATTTGGAACCCGCGTTACCAGGTTCATGTAGATCGCCTAGAATCAGTTCAAAAACTGTTTTTACTATTTGCCAGAAAATCTCTTATCTTATATATTATCTATACGAATCGTTTAAAACTCATTAATCTTCACACACTTTCTAGTCGGATTGAATTGTTTGGAATTGTTTTTATGACTAAATTGTTAAATGGTTCACTCTGTTTATTCTAAGTGAAGTGAACTTCAATGTACCGTCTCGTCCAACAAGGCATTTTAAACCTCTAGTCTTAAAATAGTGCCGAACCAATTTTTCTGGTAGATTTGATATTTCAGACTCGCTTTTCAGCATAAGGAAATCAATTCTTTCTATCCTAAATACATAGCAACTAATTGTTTCTTATTCTTTGACTTTTATATTAACTTCTAACAATAATTTTACTCTGTTAACTAATTATTTCTTAATGTGTAATCTATCTTATTTAATTTATTGAGAATTATAGATCGTTTGGATCAAAAGCACTCTGCCAGCCGTAATTTGGAGGATGGGGGCTGGTCTCTCAATTCGAATATTTGAAATTCTTTCACCAAAATCGATAAAAGTGGTCGTTTTTGGTTGATAACGACACCGAGCCGCGTTTTTTATAGCTTCTATCCGTTGCCCCGTCAACTAAAAAATTGCCGACTATTTCGGTACATTTTTCGTTGTCTAATGGGCCAAGCAGATACAGTACTTCGCCGTCGACGTATCCGTCATACGTCAAAATTTAGAGCAAAATCTACTTTGCCGTATCCGTCGAATCTGTTGTTACGCACACAAACACACACATTTTACTTAGCTGTCAGTTGCCGTATTGTATCTGCTTGGCGCATTAGTCCGGCCTTCGGTGAAGCGGGATTTAAGTCATCTTTGTCAGTTAGGCAAATCCGAAGATTTTCGAAAAATGCTTATTGACATCCTACCAAATTTACGAAATTGTGTAGCGTGGCAGTGCATGAATATCTGGCTTGACTGTAAAGTCATTAACAGCAATAGTAGGTCTAATCCAAGTTAAGATGCTTTTTAGAATCACCTTTAATGGTGCTTAGCAAGCACTACTTAAGTTAAATAGTTTTAAAGATACAAGGTGGCGTAAAAGTAAGCTTCCGATGTTCAGCATATCGGTTGTGGCACGTGCAGTGTGTGCTGTTGCACCGTCTTGTTGGAACCACATGTTTTCCAATCCCAATTCATCAAGTTGCGGCAAAAAGAACTCGTTGACCATTGCTCTGTAGCGCTCACCATTCACAGTAACCGTTTGGCCCCGACCGATTATTGGTCAAATAAATAGTCAGCAATATTCCGCGTTCTGGAGCAGTGTAGCGTAACATTGTTTATTAACGTGTATTTCGCATGTGTTTACTACACAAATGTCAAAACAGAACTGACTTTAGGGGCCAATCGCAAAATTTATAGCATTTTCTGATAGGAGGATGACTTTTGCGCCACCCTGTATGAGCAAAACAGGATACGAATGTGACGTGTCAGTGAAAAATTTGACTATATGCAGAAAATAACTTTTACCAAATTTTAGCCCTTAATATTAATTTTAAGTACTTGCAACTTTAGATTTAAAAGTAAAGATACAAATTAAAATCAAAAGTATTTAAATTTAATATTAAAGGCTAAAAATTGGTAAGATTTTATTTTCTACATGTAGCTTGGTATTTATTTTAAATTTTATTTTATTTTACTTTATATTATTTAATTTAATGTTTTTGCTTTATTTTATTTTATTTTATTCTATTTTATTTTATTCTATTTTATTTTATATACATAAGTTCATGCCCCATACCGAGCCCAAAGATGTTTACACATCAATGAATCACCCTAACGTACATATATAAACGAAGCTAACCTGCTTGCCAGATACTCGTATTTCATTATTTTCAGGTGTTAAACGTTTGTAAACATTTTATTTACTACCGTCAGTTAGAAATTAGAAAACATTAATAGTTTCATATAAAAATAAAACAATGAACAAATATTTAACAGAACGTTTTAAATAAAAACAAGTAAGGAAATTGAGGTTGAGGTGAGAATAAAGGCATTATACTCAGTTCTGATTCAAAGTTGGAAGTTATCGCTTGCTCAACGGTCACCGTATCGTATGTTTTCACGTTTTCTGGCTGAGTGGGTTATGTTATACAACCCATATCCCTCGACAACCGGTCATTTCTTTCGTCACGATTGGATGTGCTAAAGAACTTTTGCGCCCATTATTTCTGTTTTGTTGCTTCATAATGCTGTCCTGCTCACACGCGTCACCGCCACTGTCTTGTGCTGGTGAAATAGCGGTCAGTTTTACAGTCATGTGATAGTAGGTTTACAAGAATTTCGACCATAGTTTTCAAGTCATAATGACTGCCGTCTTACCATTACAAAGACCTTCGGTTTACTAAGATTATTACCGCCGTTATACAAGGTGGCGCAAAAGTAATCCTCCTATCAGAAAATGCTATAAATTTTGCGATTGGCCCCTAAAGTCAGTTCTGTTTTGACATTTATGTAGTAAACACATGCCAAATACACGTTAATAAACAATTTTACGCTACACTGCTCCAGAACGCGGAATATTGCTGACTATTTATTTGACCAATAATCGGTCGGTGAAAAACGGTTACTGCGCAAAAGTAATCCCCCTATCAGAAAATGCTATAAATTTCGCGATTGGCCCCTAAAGTCAGTTCTGTTTTGACATTTGTGTAGTAAACACATGCCAAATACACGTTAATAAACAATGTTACGCTACACTGCTCCAGAACGCGGAATATTGCTGACTATTTATTTGACCAATAATCGGTCGGGGCCAAACGGTTACTGTGAATGGTGAGCGCTACAGAGCAATGATCAACGAGTTCTTTTTGCCGCAACTTGATGAATTGGGATTGGAAAACATTTGGTTCCAACAAGACGGTGCAACAGCACAGACTGCACGTGCCACAACCGATATGCTGAACATCGGAAGCTTACTTTTGCGCCACCTTGTACTTGCATTTTACCTGCAAATTTACTACAACTTTTTATTGGAGCAACCACATACTCGTATGTAAATAAAACATGATAAATAAATTCAATTAATTTTTTTTATTTTTATAATTTACTCGTACACTTATAACAATTATTTTAAAACCAAAGCTGTTAGCATTGTGCTCATTTATAATATTTTTTAATTAACCCTCTTTAGACTCATTGGCATTTGTACTAACTACTGATACTTGTGTCCAGCTTCCACTCAAAATACTTTAAATAGTTGATTGCATTATCACTTAAATAAAAATTTCTCTACCCTTTTTTTTTGAATGATTAATTTAGTAACTTTAATATGTTTCTTTAATTTTAATTTGGAAAACTATATGGATCACACTTTTGTACTCTTTCATGAACCATAGAAAAATGGCGCTGGATTCGTGAAACCAATTGCCATTAACAACGTGTTGCCACATTAATGAACGTGGAGTTTTTGAAAGTAAAAATTGTTTGAAATCAAATTTTTTCAGAACTAGACAGCATTATTTCGTTTCATTTTATCAAGTCCGTCCCGATTGCTAATTCGTTCAATGGATGTATTTGCACATGTCAAGATCCAGGGAAGGTAATATGAAACAGGGATTACCCAAACCCTGATGTAGCTTGTCCAATTCTTAGAATATTTATATTTATTTTCTCAAAAGAATAAAAATCTTGCAGAGATTTTTATTACAACTATCAAACAATGAAAATTTTTGAAATATAAAAATTCAAACAATTGAAATCTTAAAATACTATATAAATTCAAAATTTCCACAACACAAAGTAAATTAAGTTTAAAGATATTTAGTAATTTACAAGTCCCTACACCTGATGACTCTGTTCAAAAGAAAACACTTTGAATATTTATATCTCTTTCTCACTAATAACTTTCTCTTATCACCAAATAAAAATAGAATTAAATACTTTATTTCCTAGTTTAATTTATTTAAAAAACTGGTTTTATTTTTAACTGTTTTTGTTGTTTGTCGATAAGCAATAGAATTAGGTTAAGTGCTATTCAACTCTGTGTGACTAGTCACTGTTTTTATAACTAGCTGCACTAGTACACAGCCTGTTATAATTTTGACTATATAACGGGGGTTTGTAACGGTATAAATTAAGCGACTTAGAAAAAGGTCTCCATATATCGAAGTGCTTAGAAAGAATAGAGGAATCGTGAGAGCCAGGCTTGTACGTCCTTGCACAAGATAGAGTAAAATTTGAGATATTTAATGAAATGACCGGCCGGCCAGAGTGACAAAATATATTTGTTTGTGAAATTAGCAGTTGCCAGACGAATTCATGTATTAATTACATTACACCCATTTTTACACAGCGGGATATTTAATGTTTGGTTTCAGCCGAACCAAGACTTTCTTACTTGCTCTCAATGAAAATTAAATTCCCAAAATATGGCTTATTTATACCTAGTGCAGCTTTTTTGTTGAAGCGTTGTGAAAAGTGCTAGACTTAATAGAGTAGCTATAACAAGACTAAGGGCCGGTTTCACCAGCTTCACTTTTTCAGTTTCACCATCTAACTTAACTAAGCCACAACTTAGTCAGCCTGCCAGCTGACTTATTTTCGACTAAGTCAGGGTAGCTGTCGTTCAAAACCTAAATGTCAGCAATGCTCCTAATTTGTTTTGTACAATGTCCCAGCCGGAAAATTCGTCAAGCATGACTTATGCGTATGCGTAGATGCATGTGAACGCTTGTTTTCTAGCATGCAACCATTACGAAACCATCGTTTTCAATTAAGCGCTAATTTTAGTATCTTCCAACTAAAGAGAAATGGGTGTAAGATCAATACCAGATCATACCGAGATAAAGAAAATGCTAAAAGTACATATGTACGTCTATTATACTTCCAGGCATACTCAGCATTCCACATACAGTGTCATAAAATATTGTAACCATGGATGGGATTTAATGGAAATTGCCTTTTCTTCTGGTAACAGATATGGTGATTTTGATTGAAAACGACCACGAATTAGCTTCACCTGATGCAAGCTATACACATTTTATTTTGCCTTTTTCAAAATAAATGCCTTTTTCGCCTTTTTCTAAATAAATGAAATTTTTCCTTTTTAAATAATTGTTTCCTCTTTCAAATTTTTTAAAGTAATATGTGATTTAATATTACATTGCGTTTGCTTTTAAGTGCTTACTGCACTGCTGTTTAATTAAAAATAATTTTCCAGACTGTTTGATTTTATTTATTACCGCTTTGCGAGCCATACAATAGGGGATGTTGATAAAATATTAAATAACGAGGACAATGTCCTAATCCCTGATAATTTCAAAACTTCCAACATTTCATATTTTCATTAAGAACCACTTGTGTCAATTGCAGGTCGAGCGCACTTTTAGTACATTCAAGGAAGTTCTTCAAATTTCTTAAGATAAATCTTCTGGTACAATGTTACTACAACTATAGAAAGTAAGATTTTTAAGTTAAAAGCTCGCTTGGAATCAAAAGTAAAACCAAAAGCACAATGAAACTAGTCTATCACTTGTTTTTTCTTTTTTCGTTTTAGTTATAAGTTCAAAGTGCTTTTATACGTGCCTTTATGGAAATAAATAAATTTTTCATCTTATTATATTTTTTTGCTCCTAAAAATCGTATCCCAGATCGTAACTCATCCACTATCACGTGCGGATCACACGTGCGAAACAGTTATTACAACTCATAAAATAACAATGCAAAACGAATAAACATAAAAACCACCTTACCAAAGAACGCTAAAACCAAAGAAGGTTCAACGCGACGAATAGTGGGAAATAATAAACCATCAATTCGCGGGTAGGTAATTCACGTTTAAATCGCGAGTTTTAAGGTTATTAGAACTTTTAT
The DNA here is from genome assembly GCA_949987695.1 of Merzomyia westermanni. Lineage (NCBI taxonomy): Eukaryota > Metazoa > Arthropoda > Insecta > Diptera > Tephritidae > Merzomyia > Merzomyia westermanni. The sequence goes on along the minus strand of OX465290.1, from coordinate 5,136,794 downwards.
TTTTATTCAATATTCACTAATAAACTTTTTTGTAACTCCAACTATAATTTTTTGTGTAAATATTCAGCTAAAACACGGTTAATTCAATCACTTTACACGCAGGTACGGTGGTGAATTACCTACAAGCGATTTGACAGTTCCCACTGCATTCGCTGTTGGAAGTTCTGATAGTTATATGTTCTTTGACCTTACAGGTGTTTGTTGCCCCTCGCGGCTTTTTGTCTTTATTCAACGAGTACTTATTTCAACACTGACGATAACACTCATTAACGTAAATCGATGGTAGGTAATTCAACACTGTACATGTCCGGATAATGCTTAATTATACTGAGTTAATTGAACATTAATAAAAAAAAAAAACAATTATCGTCAAAGTTGCAGAAACGTTTAATCTTGAACATTAAATAAAAATAAGTCTCTCACTAGCACTAAAACTCGCAAATTAAAAGCAAATTTTTCCAGTAGTGAATTACCTAACCTCGAATTGATGGTTTACTATTTCCCACTATTCGTCGCGTTGAACTTCGTGCCTGTAAAATGCTTAGGTATGCCCCAAATTGGCATGCTAGACGCAAATCATTTTGAGGCTTAGACGATTCTAAACTGAGATTGAACGTAAGTATAAAGAATACATTTTGGTTAGATGGTGTTATTTACAATCTTTTTTATTTATATACACTTGAGAAAAATACATATTTACAGAATTCAAGAAATGTCTGGGTACGAATTGGTTTTCTGGAATCACTCTTAGAGGGAGTTTTTTTTGCGATAACAACAACAACAGCAACAACAATCATACTTCTTACAAAGCTGTGGTAAATACATACATATATACTTACTTATGAATATATGTATATTAAAAAAAACATTACTAAACTATATGGTTTCTCAAAAAATCATCTATTTCCATCAAGAAATAGAATTTTTTTAATAAACCACGATTACGTCAAAAGTCAGCTAATCTCAAACTTTTACAATCAAATGCGCTATTCAGGTGCTAATCATTAACAGTGATACGAATTCCTGAGATACAATTTTTGACTTAATGTGCACTTCGAGTGTCATCTATATACAGAACTTGTTCTAATATATACAAATTACTGCTAAAAGCTAAGACAGATCAAATTTTCCGATTAACCAGCTTCATGAGCTTTGAAAATATTTCCTTCCACAGTGGTACTCCTTTTCGCTGAGAAACTGTCCTGGGCTTAGGTTTAAATCTGTACAATCGTATATACAAATAATCCGGGTAAGCGCTTTAAAATTATCACGCTCCCATCGTAATCTCAAACTGCATCTGCCTCTCCATCATCATCGTCCTTCTTCGCACTCTCTTTAAAGATTTCGCACAAGCTTTTTCGCCTTATGTGTTTATGTTCACAGGATATGATGCTCAAATGGCAGTCCAAAGTCATCTTAACTGTTTGGAGATCTCACATCAACTGTTGCTTGAAGTTGACTGTGTCCTGTTTATATTAGCGCAGGTAAGCTGAATTGAACAGCTACAGATTATGGCACTTCGCAGCTGGAATAAATTTACAAACAAAAGAAAAACTAAACAATAAAATCATAAAATTGTGTTTCTAGTATTCTGTTGAAACGTCCGCCCATAAATATGCGAAGTCTATTTGTACTTTAAATTGTTAACAATCGATTTAGTACATACTGGATTTGTCGATTTCAACGAATGTCGCGCCTAATCTGCAACTAAAATGTCCTTGAATACGGTTTAGTTAAAGTAATAGTTTTAGTTTGAGCTATTTTGCTTTTAGCTGCTTTGCAGGCATGAGTTAACTTTGAGTTTAATGGCGGGGAATTCCTTCGGCTATACATAGGTAGCAGTGGGCTGAAATAGCAGGGCCGTCGTGAGCCGAACCGGGCCCCGGGGTCGCCTTGCCTCCACATTTTCTAAAATTGGAAATTTTAAATTAAAAAAAAAAAAAATTGGTTTTTATACTTCTAATTACCCCTTTTGAAAGTACCACATATTGAAAAAAATTAACTACAAAAAGGGAAAAAACCTTCTCCTGCAAATTTTTATTTTTGTTGGTTACAATAAAATGGCTGTCAGGGTTGATGACTGTATACTGCAGATATGAAAAAAATTGATAGGAGGGATCATTATTGAGCAAATAGAATCTAAATCAACAGTTTTTGAAAAGTACTTTTATTTTGCACTTAAAAGATATCTTGCCAAAGATAACTTTTATTGCTGGCGAGAAAAAATAAAAGTCCGGATTTCAAGTTATTATCGAACTTTTAAAAACAAAAATCATGAAAATTAATTGTGGCCAGGATTTTGATCCTGCAAGTCTTGGGATGACAGAACCTTCTTTAAGGACTCCATTTAATCCCGAACTTTTATTTCCCCTCCGGTAGAAGTAACACCATCAACAAATCACTTTAAAATGTTCTGAAGAATTGCACATCAACAAAAAAATTAAGATAATTTCGTGGTTAAAATAGGTTTAAAATATATATGCAAAATGGAGAGAATACCTTTGTATTATTATTTTTGTGAAAAGTGTTAAGTATTTGGTTGACGCTTCCCTGTATTGAACAAGGTGGAATTCGTCTTGGTAATGAATATGACGTTGACGTTACGGTAGGCTTCGGAGCCCTCGCCGCATTTTCGGCAACGTACTCCAACGCCACATGAAGACTGCTATAGCTATTGCGGTACCGCCTTCTCAGAAACCAATGCTCAATCGATGTAAATTTCAAAGAACAGAACATTCTGACAATAATACGTAGAATTGAAGGATCGGAAAAGGCATATGCTAAATGGAAAAGGGATGGCGGGAAATCGCTTGAAATTAATTCTGACTAAAATCTTTTACTTTAGCCACACTACGTTCAAGGACATTAAAATTTTAGTTTGGGTTTAAAAAGCAGTATGTACTAAGTCTATTGTCAACAATTTAAAGTGAAAAAAGATTTGACATGTTTATGAGCGAACGTTTACACACACAATTTTATCCTTTTCTCAAGTTTTTCGTTTCTTTGTGAATTCATTCGGTTCTGCGCAGCTGTAATCTGCGCCTACCTGCGCTAATATAAATACAGTTAATTTCAAGCAACATTTGATGTGAGATCTCCAAACAGTTAGGATGACTTTCGACTGCCATTTGAGCATCATATCCTGTGAACATAAACACATAAGGCGAAAAAGCTTGTGCGAAATCTTTAAAGAGAGTGCGAAGAAGGACGATGATGATGGAGAGGCAGATGCAGTTTGAGATTACGATGGGAGCGTGATAATTTTAAAGCGCTTACCCGGATTATTTGTATATACGATTGTACAGATTTAAACTTAAGCCTAGGACAGTTTCTCAGCGAAAAGGAGTACAACTGTGGAAGGAAACATTTTCAAGCTGGTAAACCGGAGAATTTGTTCCTGTCTTAGATTTTAGCAGTAATTTTTATACATTAATTAGAATAAGTTTCGTATATCGATGGAAATCAAAGTGCAAATCATATTTGAAAACTGTATCAAATAGACTCTATCAGTGTTAAAGGTAAGCGCCTAAATTTTTCAATTTCTTCGAGAAATTTGAGGTTAGCTGGCTATTGACATAATGATGGTTTATTTAAAAATCTATATCTTGATGGAAATCGATGATTTTTTGATAAACTCTATATACTAACCATTCATAAATAAGTTCGTTAGACGTGCGGTTGTTGTTGTTGTTGCTCTTGCCGTGAGAGTGTTGCCAGAGAATGTCTTCGTGCCCGAATATGCCTTCGTGTTTTAAACTAAATATATTCAATTATTTGTAAATAGAAACGCTTAAAACAAAATTTGTTTTATAGTATTTTTTTCTCGGAAGTTTAATAAGAGTATGTATGAAATCCTAAGTTCGGGTGGAGCCCAACATTAAACTGACTGTATTGCATATTCTCTTTTTCTATCTCCTTTTCGCAAACTTGTATGCAAAAGTGGGTTTGGGCGTCAGTGAGTTCGCTAATTTTCACTTAGTGCCCTTATCACAGCCGTGATAAGCGCTGTAACGAGTTTCGTCGTTATTCATAACCGTTCTGAAGTTATTAGAAGTCGAAACTTTAAATATCTTCACTCATAGTGAGTGATGCCACATCAATTTTTTCAATATTTTGCTAAAATCATTAATAGGATGATCAAGTCAATATAGCTATCAAATTTTACTATTAAAGCTGAAAAAAGGGCGTGATTATCATAAGCAAACCAGAAGTTAAATTTGTTAAATTTGGTTTTGTAACAAACCGTTTCGTATCTGAAATGACAAAATAACGACAAAAAATGTGAAAAAGACATGGTGAGCGACCGTCCAGAGTACCAAAATCCATTTCAAGTAAAATTGCCCCTGATCGTTTTCGCGAAATATCTCGCTTTAACCTTTATGATGTTTAGTGAAATTAAGCATTTTACTATACAAAGCTTTCGAAAATAGGTTTTTTGCTTTCGTATAGTTCTATTACTGACGTTTATCTCTAAGAATTACATTTTTCTAAAAAAAAAATGTCGAAACTCTAACCAAATTAAATAATATATTCATATTTCGGTCATTGCTCACACTGCCCGGCATATGTTATACAACTACAACAAAACTATATGCCTCCTGGAGGATTTTTCATGCTAAACTCGAATCCATCCTCAAAAATGTCCCACCATATATAGTTTTAGAGAAAAGTGGGTGTGAAATCCCGGAATTGGTATTATTTCAACTATTGCCCCGTGTTTAGGGTCTAATCATTATTTCGTTTTAATTTTAATTCGACAACACTCCCCAAAACGTTCGGGGAGTGTTTTCGTCGTTACCACAACAACAACAACAACAAACCGAAAAAAAATGTTTAATAACTTTGTATGGTAGAATTCATAATATCGCAAAAAAAGAGCAGCCCCGATTTTACTCGAAACGGATTTTGGTACTCTGGACGGTCGCTGACCATGCCTCATTCACATTTTTTGTCGACATTTTTGTGAAACCTCTTTAGGCTAGGAAAACGCTGTTTGAAATGATCCCGAACAAGCTAAGAAAGGGTCCCGAAAACAATTCCAAACTATCCCGAAAACATCACGAAAACAATCCCAGATTCATCACCACAAATACCCAAAAATTGTCTGGGAAAGGTCCCGAAATGTCCTGAAAAAGATATAAAAATAATCCCGAAATTATCCAGAAAAAGTCCCGAAAATAATTTCTAAGTAATCATAAAAAGTCCTGGAGAAGTTAGGAAATAAGTCCCGAAAATAATCCGAGATAGTCCAAAAAACAATCCGAACCCTGCCCAATTCTGCTTCAGTTTGCTAAATTCTATATTACTTAAATACAATACTCTGCTACAATTTCTTATCTCCGTTGCATCAATAAAAAGTGTCGATCTACTCCACAAAAACTTAAAATTTCACTCTCAATCAAAACTTTGCATCGCCGCCTCAGAAGTTAACTGCAAAAATTTTTTCAAATTCTTTTTCTCTTTTTTTTTTGGACAGAGTTTTAGAACCTTTGTAGAATATTCTACGGTAAGGCATGTGTACCTTCCATACAAATTATTTTCAAAGAGAATGACTTAACCTATCGCGTGTTGGCGAAGAATATATCAAAGTCATCAGTCAGTCAGCAAGTCTTCAATTAGCAAGCTTGCTCACGCTAATCCCAGTCGACGTCAATTACATAAACACGAACGTGTGTCAGCGTGAAAGCTATTTGCATAAAGGTGATTAATCGTTAGACAATTAAATGCTGAATAGTATTTATATGTAGAATCTGATGTTGTGCATTTATTATTATTATTATACCTTTCATGAACATGAAATGGTATTATAACTTTGGTCCGATGTTTGTAAGTATGAGAAGAAGATGAAATAGTCCCACCAATAAGTATATCGAAATGATCAGGGAGATGAGCTAAGTCGATTTAGCCATACCCGTCTGTATGTCTGTCTTTTCTTCTTCTTTAAATGGTCATCTAACCGCCTGGGCGATTTTGACCGTCCAACATAGCTCGCCAGTCGTTTCTTCGTTGCGCCAACTGGCGCCAATTGGAAACACCGCGGGATCGCAAATCGGTCTCCACTTGGTCCTTCCATCGGAGTGGTGGTCTCCCTCTTCCTTTGCTTCCACCGGCGGGTGCCGATAAGAATACCTTCTGGGTTGGAGCATCTTCGCTCATTCGCACTACGTGGCCTAGCCAGCGAAGCCGCTGTGTTTTAATTCGCTGAACTATGTCGGCGTCTGCGTAAAGTTCATACAGCTCATCATTAAATCTTCTTCGGTACTAGCCGTCGCCAACGCGTAGAGGTCCACAAATCTTTCGAAGAACCTTTCTCTCGAATACTCTCAAAGCGGCCTCATCAGATGTCGTTAGTGTCCACGCTTCTGCACCATATAGCAGGACGGGTGCGATGAGTGACTTGTAGAGTGTTATTTTCGTTCGTCAAGAGAGGACTTTACTTTTCAATTGCCTACTCAGTCCGAAGTAGCATTTGTTTGCAAGAGTAATTCTTCGTCGGATTTCTGAGCTATACACGGCTAAAAATTTGAGCTTAAATTTTAAACTTTTCTGGGCTACATAATGAGAGTGAAGAAAAGAGTTTTAATTTTAAATCAGAAATGTTTAACAATTAAAAAAACAAAAAATATTTCTATCAGTTGGCAGGATTCCAACCGACTGTCCCCGAATCTGAGACGTCTGCTCTACCCACTGAGCTACGCAGCACACAAAACTGTTTAAAGAAAAATTCAATGACTTGAAAAAACTTTCAAAAATAAACGAAAACAAATTGAAAAAAATTTAGCCATTTTTTCAGTTAAGTTTTAATCTAAACCACAATAAATTGAAAGTTGGTGAAGGTAATTGAAGGGTTTGGAATTTATTACAAAAAAGTTTAAAAAATTGCTTAAACCGACGAATGGTTTAAAATTTAAGCTCAAATTTTTAGCCGTGTAGTTATCTGGCTTAAATTAGGTTATGTGCCGCATTTGTCGAAACCAACAAGATCGGACCAAACTGTGCCATATTCATGAAAGGTATGAAGCCTTCGGCACAGCTGAAGACAGCGATTTCTTTACTTGTTTTTTGTTTGTTATACCTAGTAGTGCTACGCACATAAGTATATTAACTTCATTCGCCTAACGGCAGTATGTAATGGCATAATTGATCTTGACTTATATATATCAAAATGTTCAGGAGGAAAAGAGAAATTGATTAAGCCATGTCCGTCCGTCCGTCTGTTAACACGATAGCTTGAGTAAATTTTGAAATATCTTAATGAAATTTGGTACGCAGGTTCCTCATCTCCGAGCCCTATTTAAAATGGGAGAGATCGGATGATAGCCACGCCCACTTTCTATGCATAAATTATTTTCGAAAATATAAAAAAAAGATTATTCAGTACATAATATACCTATGAGGATAAAATTTGGTGTGTACATTAACATTAAGGCAGAAAATATATTTTTCAAGAAATTGTTGAAAATGGGAGTGGCAACGCCCACTTTTGATTAAGTGAAATTAAGAAATATTAACAATCATAAATCAAAAACCGTTCAAGATATCGAAACGAAATTCAGCACACAAATTTCCATTGTAATTTCAACTAGATATTTCAATTAAAATTGGTCAGCTACTTCTCAATAATATGTAGTATACTTCAGGAAAATATCCGGGCAAGTAGTTAATACCTCACTGCAAAAGGGAAGTTATATATCTTTTTTGATTTTCATACCTTTTTGAACATGAAATATTTGTAAGTATGAGAAGAAGAAGAGATGGGTGCATCAATAAGTCTACTGAAATAAACGGGACGATGAGCGGAGTCAATTTTAATTTAAAAATTTTCAGCTGCATTTCGGTCTATTTATATAAAGATAGTCTTTTAAATGCTTTTTTCTCACTTTTTGTAAACTTGAATTCAAATACAATGGTTTTGTTTTTCGTTTAGTTTGTGTTTTGGTAAGTGATTCGTAAGCCATCGAACTAGTAATAATTCCGTATTGATTAATAAGAAGCGTATATTAAAGTAACTTTTTACATAATATATATACATATATTTATCTGCCTGCATAGATAAAAAAAATTTGCAATTTGTCTTTCATCGATAATTAAAATATTAAAAGCCGTAGTGATTTGTTAGCGGTTGCTTGGTTGGTCGCAAAATAATGACGTTCAATTGCAGGAATGATTGGAATTGCTTGCACGAGCTGACTGCAAAACAATTGCTTTGATTCCATGGTGTATGATTATCATACATATTAAATATGCATACAGGTAGGTATATACAGTAGGGTGGGTCGAATTGTATGGACGCAAGTTGACCGATATCGCGCCATCGATTTTTCGATAGGTTTTGGGCTCAGGAAAAAAAAGTTCCACTACGCATACCCAAAAAAATTATTTTCGAGCCTGCGAAATTTCATTTTTTTGACTTTTTTTGACTTTCATTTTTAAGGTTTTTTTCATAACCTACTAAAAAAATATTCATTTGAATTAAAAATTTTCATGTATACCCTGTCCGACCCAAAAATGTCCGCTAAAAACGTTGGCGATAACTGTTTTTTGAAAAAAAAAAAAATTTGTTGGGTTTTGGGGAGCGTTTTGGTCAAAAAATTGACCCTTTCTATTTTTTAATTAACAACATATAACTTGATAGTACTGTGCAAGGCAAGCGGGTTCAGGACGAGTACGGAATATTTTAAGGATTATATAAGTAATCAAATGTATTTACGATTACGATTACTGTAAATTTTTATTAAAATATTGATTACACTGATAGATACTTTCGGTAGCAATTAGAGTAAACTCAACCTTAATTTTGAAAATATTTTGTTCAAACGCAGCCTCCATGACGATAATTTTATTCTGTGTGAGCTTGGCGAAATAGTCTGAGAGCCACACCCACTGTTCTACACAATTGCTGAATAGGTTTGTGAAATTTGAAACAATATAACAAAAGTTCGAAATTATTAATATTTTGTGTTTTTGGAAGACGATTACTCTAACTTTGTTATATTTTATTGGAACATACTACTATTACTAAGCGATTGACAACCGCACCTACTTTGATTTGATACTCGTATCATGCTAACAATATGAGGAATGCAATATAAATTGAATGCTTTTATACCGAATTAAGCCAAAGTGAAAAAGTTCGGAAACGGAAGTTGTCGGCGTTGCTATTCAAAACTTCGAAAAATTTGGAAAGGTCATCAATATAGCTACCAAATTTTACAATTTTAGTTGCATTACCGCATTTCTACATTTTTTATGTGTTTTTAGGGCGTGAAAGTAACCTTAATAATAAATTTCATGGTAATGGCTCACGTTATTTTGGGAAGGACTGACAGACCTACGAAGAAGCATGGCTCAATCGATTTCTTTCTTCCTCAGTACTTTCTGATTTGAAACTCTACATCTTTGTTGACGACTTTATTATTATTACCTGATTTTTTTGAATAACTCTAAACTAGTAGTGGAGTTATGTAGCTAAATAAATTAATAAATATTTGGTGCGATATAAATTCGAGCTTCTCTACCAATTTGTGGTGTGCTGCTTCTAATTTTCCCTACAAATTGGAAGGATATACAGTTTTTTGCAGATGAATTTTTGCTGAGAAGCCTTCCATAACTCAAATTATTTTCCTGCATATTAAAAGTAAAAAGTGGGGTTGCAATTTATTGTTATCACCTGAGCTTATTACATATATCTTTGTTTGGGGTAGCTACTAAATGATAGATGTTGCCATGAGAAGTTAATTGGAGCAAGCTCAGTCGTCTCGTGGCAGCAAGTAGCCGTCTCCAGGTAATGGTGTTGAGATATCAACAATGCTTTCTGAGGTGAAAAGTTTAATCAGCTGTTCAAATTGGGGAAATCAAATTCGGCAACTTACCTGGTGTACGTTAAACAGCAAAATAGTATTGTTATTTGAAAAATTTATAAATTGGTGATGTCTAAGAAAATAAAGGGGTCTTAAAAGTGTATAAAGCTAAAAACGTCTGAAGTTTATAAAAATTCAAGTGGGGGAGAGAAAGCTGCAAAAACAAGATGTTTGTAAAGTATTTCTAAAATTGTAAGCGAAGAAGTGTCGAATAATTTAAATGTTGTTCTTCAACAAAGCCGTTTGCGTACAGCCGTTCTAAATATAATAAACAATTCAGAGTTGCCACCACACTAAATAAAGCTAAAAAATGCATTAATAATGTTGCTGGGTAACTTAGATGTAACCGAAAGTCTATGTAATGGAGTAAGAATGAGTGTGACAGGCCTTTGTAACAGTATAATAAAAGCTAAAATAGTTAGCGTCGAACAATCCGGCAAAGAAGTACATGTACCGAGAATCACACTTATCCAAAGGGCCGCTAGGGCGCACAGTGCAACTGCATCAATTTCCAGTAAGGCCAACATTCGCAATGACTGTGCACAAAGATCAGGGACAAACTTTTGCATTTGTCGGAGTGGAGCTAGATTCATCGGTGTTCATGTATGGTGTGTTATATGTGGCGTTTTCAAGAGTTAAGCGGCTAACTACGTTGAAAGTAATTCTTTTAAAAGAAAATCAGGGACGTACTCGGGACATTGTAACTGCTGGCTTACATTTCATATGTATAAAATATAAAAAGTTATGGATAATTCTATCTTGAAAAATAAAGCAGAAATTGAACATTTTCAGTCGATATATCGAGAACTAACCGACAAATAAAGCCCCTATTCTTTCTCGATTTCACTTTTTTCTAGCCTCTAACCATAAAATTCAGCAAGAAAACTCTTTGAGCAGCCACCAAGGTGTAATCATGTCTTTTCAAATTTTGTTAACAATAAAAAAATATTAAGCATCTTTCTATTTTCACGTAAAGCTCTGTTTCGATATGTTTTTGAAATAAATTTTTGAAAAGCTCTACTGCGGGTAAGTAAAATGTTACAACCAGTATACCTTTACTGATGAGCATCTAAAGCAAACTGAAAGGTAGGGCGATGCATAAAATTGCCTAGCAAAACTCGGTCGCCCAGGTAACTAGCGAAAAGTGGCTTTCATAAAATATTTTAAATTAAACATTTTAGTTAAAAAGTTGCATAGTAAAAATGTTTCACATGTTTTCACAAGTCATATTATCGTATACTCTAGTACCTATAAAAGTTACCATCACTACAACAATACCACAAAGCGTTGTTTTTTCTTCCATTTTTATTTGTGGTGCATGTACCAATATACAGGGTGGCTAATGAAAGCCGCTACCAAAAAAAAATTAAATAACTTTTTTTCTATTTAATGAATCTGGTTAATTTTTTTTTTATTTTGCAGATTGACTTTTACATTTAACAAAAATGGATAACTGGGACACTGAAACAAGAATTTGGGTTGTCCGCCGCTATCACGCACTGGAGTCCGCAGTTTCGGTTCAAAGAGAGTATAGGCGCACGTTTGGCGGCAATCCTCCGAGCAGATGGACCATAATAAGACTTGTAAACAATTTTGCCGAGCATGGGACAGTCAACAGAAGACCTTACCATCGGAACCCTTCAGTTCGAACGGAGGAAACAATCGCTGCTGTAGCTGCTGCCATACAAAACAATCCACGTGTTTCGACAAGAAGCTTATCTGCTCAAATGGGTGTAAGCAGACAGTCATTACAGTAAATTATGCACAAAGATTTGGACTTATTCCCATATAAAATTCAAATGGCCAACAAACTGAACGCTGCAGACTTGCCGATTCGCTTGGAATTTTGCCAGAAGATGCTTCAAATGGTGGAAGAGGATGGAAACATGTTGAACTGTCTTTTCATGTCTGACGAGGCCCATTTCGATTTAAACGGCAACATAAACAAACAAAATTGTCGAATATGGAGTGCTTCCAACCCACAGATACTCCATGAGACGGAATTGCATCCACTTCGTGTCACAGTGTGGTGTGCAGTTTCATCACGCTGCATTGTCGGGCCCTACTTCTTCGAAGAAAACGGTCACACCGTTACGGTTACTGGAGACCGTTACTTGAGCATGTTGAGAGAGTTTTTCTATCCAGAATTACGCCGAATGAGAATTTCTTTCAACTCTGTGTGGTTTCAGCAAGATGGTGCAGCTCCTCATATAGCCCAACCTGTTATGACAGAATTGCGACGAAAATTTCCCAATAAGCTGATATCCAGAAACTCCACATTCCGTTGGCCACCCAGGTCGCCTGACCTTACTGCACCTGACTTTTTCTTGTGGGGTTATTGCAAACAGGAAGTCTTCAAAGCAAAACCAACAAATTTGAATGAACTAAGGCAATCCATTCGAGAAACAATTGCGGCTATTCCTGTCTCAACTCTCCAAGCAGTAATGAACAACTTTTTGGTAAGATGCCGCACATGCACCGACGAGCAGGGGGGGCATTTAAGTTCCATTATTTTTAAAACTAATTAAGCTATATTTAATAAAATTTAATGAGCTTTAACATGAATAAAAGAAAAATGAATTCCATACACTGAAAAAAAAATTATTTGAGTTTCTTAATGTAGCAAAATTCATCAGCCACCCTGTATAAACAAAAATTTAAGCTAATTAAATTCATGCAAAGCAATTTTCTCAATTAAAAGTTTGCAAATAAAAACAAAAAAGTTTGCGGTAGAAGCGAAAAAGCTGAGAAAACCGAAGCTGTACTAATACAACAAAGATTAAATAATATACTCCCAAAAGAACATACAACAAAGATAAGAAAAAATAATTAAAACATGATGCAATGATGCATCAATATGTCGTATGTATGTGTGTCTGTCTGTTTGTCGACATGCAAATTCATTGAGTAACTTAGCCCGAAAGAATGAATGAGGTGAGAAAGAATTTCTATTAGCGTTGGAACGTGACTGGAAGGCGGTGCAGCGATAAAGAAAAAAACATGATGAAATGATTAGGGACGGATGAACTCCATTTTTTGTACACAACGTTTATACCAGTATTGAAATTTTCTTAATGAGCATAAAACAATATTTATAAAGAAAAAATAAAAAAAAAATAAAAAATGTCTACATACCTACAAAAACAACCCTTGGGACAGATAACAATTCGGACGTATCAATACCGCGCACACACACACGCATATTAACGTTACCTACTACGAACACACAGATTGACATTACCTGCCACAGCACCCACGGACTATAAAAACAACGCAGCGGATAGACACAGACCAGAACGAAACTAGGCATTGAAAATGGCAGAACGCCGAAACCGGTTTGTCACAAAACCAAACTTGACAAGGGATGACGGAAAATCGTTCCAACAAAAATCAGCTTACTACCCTGTCGGAAGATCAACACAACAAAATAAATCACTTACCGCTTGTCAGGCTTTTAATTTAAACACGGATGGACTACTAACGAAATACGAACGGAAACTGCGAAAAATGCATACGACTAAGGCAAATATTTGGTTCAACAAGCAATGTTTAGAATTGAATGTTACACCGAAATTTGCGCGAATAAAAATAAAAACCAACACCCAAGCAAGTAGGAGAACGACCAGGAAGGCGGAAAAGGACTTTTTAAAGTTCGAATTACAAAGCCTATACGCTAAGAAAGACAAGATAAACACCGAACTACTGAGGATACATCTGCAATTGTCCGGATTCTTGCCCACGACTGCATTGATGGACTGCCTCGACCACATAGAGACGGGAATCAAACGCGAACTGCAACGCAAATATGAAAAACTGAACCGAAAATTGGACCAGTTAACGGGCCGACGCGATCACAGTAACAGTCAACAAACACACGAATTTAACAAAAGGTTCGTAAACCTAACAACAGTGGCCATTAGCAACGAAGAAGCGCAACTTCTGGGGAAGGGCCTGAAGCACAACATCGCGGATAGCAATGAAGCAAAAAGAACTGAGCAAGCGATAGTAGACGCAGAGGTTGCAATATCGCTTCTTCCATATGAGGAACAGGAGCACGCAAGGCACATGTGCAGAGAAATCATAAGCAAGGAAGTAAGAGCCCAGGAAGCACAAAAAGGAAATAAGGAGCTGAAAATATTGAAAAGGCTACAACGAAAGTTAAAAAATAACAACATCGTCACAACGAAGGCAGACAAAGGAAACACAACGGTGCTAATCAGTAAGGCTGAATATATAGCAAAGACAGAGAAGCTCATCGAGAAAATGAAATGCCGCATTATTAGGGATAACCCCACGGATAAATACCAGACCGAAGTTAAAGAGGTTATAAAAAATGCTACCAAAATAATAGACGAGAGGATGGCATATACCCTAACACAAATTAATCCATCTGCTCCTCCACTCATTGCGTTACCTAAAATCCACAAGCAGGATACGCCGATGAGACCTATAATTAATTTTAAGTCCGCGCCGGGTTATAAACTGTCGAAACATCTAAAAACGATTTTAAAGGACACTCTGAAACTAGGGCACGAATACACAATAAGCAATACGATAGAACTACTACAAAGACTTGAGACCGTTAAACTCACAAGGAGCAGTAAACTCGTATCCTTTGACATAAAGGAGTTATACCCGTCAATACCACTAACAGATACAATGGATATAGTCAACAAAACACTACTGGACAAAACTGAAGATAAGGTAAAAACTGCGCAAATTACCAACGCGCTAAGAACAACGCTGCGGCAAAACTATTTCCGGTTCAACAACAAAATATATAGACAGACAAACGGACTAGGAATGGGTAACCCAACATCGGCCATTCTCATGGAAACATTCATGCAAAACTTGGAAGGAAAATATATACAGGAGTTAAAAACCAAGTTAGGCGTGGCATTCTACGCTAGATACGTGGATGACATCATCTGCATCCTAAATGACGATAACGAAGAGCAAATACTAGAGTTCCTCAACAGGCAACATAGCAACATAGAGTTCACAATGGAAGTAGAAAAAGATGGAATAATGAACTATCTGGACCTAACTATAGGGATTGACAAAATAACAACAGCCGGTTCTATCGCACCGGAATGACCCGGGTTTTTTTACCCGGCCAAGGGCTGTTATTTCAGTGTAACCCTGTCCAATCTGGGGCAGGGCGAAGCACTGTTAACAACAACAACAAAATAACAAATAGGTTCAACTACGGCATTTATAGAAAACCGACTGCCACGGACACCATAATACACTCTACATCCAACCATCCGCAACAGCACAAAAATGCAGCATTGAGGCACTTAGTGGATAGGCTTCAGAGAACGCCGCTCACACAGGAAGCATACTGGAGAGAGCTTAATACAATATATAACATAGCGGCAAATAATGGATACAAGAAAGCACTTGTGGATAAACTCAGAAGTAGCCATGGAACACAAAAAAGAGTAAACGTAGAGGAAAATCCAAAGGTTTGGACGGCAATGACATACACTGGAAAAACGACGTACAAATTAGCAAACTTCTTTAAAAGATATAACATCAACACAGCATTCAGAACATCTAACAACGTCGGACAAAAACTAAGAACCGACACTAATTCTGATGACCCATTCAACAGACACGGAGTGTATAGGCTTACTTGTGAATGTCAATACAGCTACATAGGACAAACAGGAAGAAAAATAAGCACACGATTCCGAGAGCATATCAGGGACTACAACAAAAAAACACGAAAACCCACCATAATACCAGAATCTAATTTCGCGAACCACATGTTCGAGAACAACTGCGCCCCAGCTAACATAAAAACAACGGCTCGAATACTTCACGTACAAGGAAAAGGCCGGCGGCTTAATGTACTTGAGAACATGGAGATATACAAGTTAAAAACATTTGACGGCAGGATCATAAACGAACAAACCAACACTATCTCTGACGAAATATTTGAACCCTTAAAATTAGTTTACAAAAAACAGCACAAGCCAGCAGGTACAGCAACGAAACACGTAACAATGAACAAGCAAAAACGAAATATGAACCAAACTGCAAAAATCACCGATTTCTATCTACCTCAACCTACCGCTTAGCTAACAAGCGGTATGTCTACATACCTACAAAAACAACCCTTGGGACAGATAACAATTCGGACGTATCAATACCGCGCACACACACACGCATATTAACGTTACCTACCACGAACACACAGATTGACATTACCTGCCACAGCACCCACGGACTATAAAAACAACGCAGCGGATAGACACAGACCAGAACGAAATTAGGCATTGAAAATGGCAGAACGCCGAAACCGGTTTGTCACAAAACCAAACTTGACAAGGGATGACGGAAAATCGTTCTAACAAAAATCAAAAAAAAAATAATTCTCTTATATAAATTTTTTTTTGCATGTCAGCTACCTTTTTGAAAACTACTTATCGTTCTAGAACAAAGTAAAGTATACGGGGCTCTTTCTATATCAAATCGTGAGATAGTTGGAATCGATCGAAACCAAATTTTAACCAATAAAAATTGATTAATTTTGTGTGGAACTAATTGAACTTGACAAGAAAGTTAAAAAAAGATTTTTTGGAAAAAATTCAAAAATTTATATAAAAAAAAACACCCTCCTGAAAATTTCAAGATATCTTTAGATATATCAATACAAAAAAAATTTTAGTCCGAAATGTAATGGCCAGATTGAAAATTTTCTAAAATTAGAAACTAAAATTTTTTTTTATTTTCTTTTATGCCTCTAAGTATACACATGGGAAAAATAATCTTTGCTGTACACAAAATGGGGGAGAAGTGAACTTTTAAATTTGCATAATTTTTGAAAAAAAAAAAAAAATTTATTTGTTTTATTTAGCAGAAATTTTTTTATGATAAAAGGAATTTCCCCATTTTCATTTAAATCGGAACGGGTCGATGCTAACTCTCTGAAGATTTGACATAGAAGATCCACGGCATAATAAACTAACAGAAAATTATCGCAGGAACAATAACAACGGTCTGGTAACTGGCTTTCAGAGTATTCTTGAGTTATGCAGAGAAAACTAACACACTTTTCTGAGTACCGAAGTTGAACCTGAACAAGACGGTGTACTCGACTATGATAATGTGGGGATAGCAATAGCCAGACGCAAGCGCAATAAAGCAATTGGTAGTGACACCCCTGTCGACAATTGGGGTTAGAATATGCCCGATCTAGGTATGCCATTAGTAAGAGGGGACTAAAATCCATACGACCCCGGTTCCAGGGCCAACGAAATCGCTACCGCGGAAGTTGGGCTGGTGCCGCAAGGTGCTTGCACCAGAGAGTACCGAATTCATATCTGGCAGAGGACTGTCAAATGGGGACCGTAGACACTCTAATTATTAGGGAATGAGTCTTCTAAATATCGCACTTAATATCAAACTAACTGATTTCACCTCATCAGCGTACCTTTACATCCTTTAAGTCATTTATATGTTACATTTTCACGATAAACCCCAATTCTGGTGAATGCCTCTGAAAAGGTATTCGTCACGGACTATTTCCTTTCGACGGTGACTCATTGGAGTCTTGGTACTTATGACGCCCTTGAAGGGTAGACCTTTAAAGCTCTGAATGTTAGCCAAAAACATTTACTCTTGTCAACAAACAACTTTCTACGAACAAAAATCATGTCCTATAAAACGCTTATCAGAGTCAGTATAGTCGGCGGAGACACCAGCAACAAAATGAGACCGCCATTGCCTGCCTTGAGAAGGTCAACTGGTGAGGATATTGGACTTGCTGATTAATAAAACAACTAAGAACAAACTGGAGTTCATGGTGCCGCAACTTGAAGGTTGGGTATCATCACGCCTTTATGCGCCAAGCAGACACAGTACTTCAACGTCGACGTATACGTTATACGTCAAAATTTAGAGCAAAATCTACTTAGCTGTAAATTTTTTCAACGTATCGCCGTATTGTATCTGCTTGGCGCATTAGGCTCTCCCTATTGCTCTCCTCGCAACAGTTGGGACTGCAGATTGCGAAACCTACAAAAAGTAAAAGGAAGCTTCTGATGAATATTAGCCCATCTGTACTGTATTTCTTTAAGCTAAAGGAAAACATGGCCATAACATACAAAACTGCTGTAAACTCATAACAGCTGAACAGTGAACAGCAAGACTAAAAGTAGTACCTCTTTATTGAACCGCTTCAGGATCAGTCAAAGGTGAAATAAAAAATAAACAATGAGAAATTGCCGCTCTGGAGCAATTAGAAAGTGGTCTCGGAATGGGTGAGGGTTCTAAAAAAATTGTTTCATCCCCACTGGGGGAAACAAATATTTGCATTGGATATAAAATGCTAACCACTTACAGTTCCCAAACAACGGCGGAAACGTCAAAAAAAAAATAAATTTTTTTTGCTTCATTGAAAACATTTATTTTAATAAAAACGTAGAAAAGTATAAAAATGAAATGAATGAATTGCTGCAAGCACGAAGAAAATAAAAGGATGTAAAGCGCACTTCATTAACAGCTGCAAAGAGGATGAAATCTAAATCGGCAAGCAAAATAGGAATATGAGATTGAATTCGTTGTTTGCATTCGCGTCACAGCGCAAAGTGAATAAAAGGTGAAAGATGCGCAAGGCGAATTGAAAAGCTGAATTATCTACGAATTTATGCATTTCAATTCAAAGTATACAGCAAAATATGATAACAAGGGAGCCTAAGTTTATTGAAACATTATATACTCAGCTGTGACCGCGTATATGAAATTTGTTCACCAACGCTAAAAACCTTGAAATCGACTATGATTGAGTGTATTTTAGTTCCAGAGTCTGATCAATTACAATAACAATATAAAGCGCATCGAAAAATGTGAATTGCGAGTTGAAACATCGACATTATCACACAAACTCAAAAATTATTTTCTACTCGTTTCTTTAAAAGGCAACTGCATAACCGGTTTTACCCGTCATACCTCGCCAGTCGTTTCTTCTTTCACCCAACTGGCACCAATTGGAAACACCACGGGATTTCAAGTCGATCTCCACTGCTTCCGTCGAAGTAGTGGTCTCCCTCTTCCTTTACTATCACCAGCAGGTGCTCATAAGAATACCTTCTGGGCCGAAGCATCTTCATTCATTCGCGCAACATTACCTAGCCAATATGTCGGTGTCTGCACAGGGGCGGATCAAGGTACCCCCTAGAAAGAACAGGTTTGAAAATTTCATATTTGCGCGTCTCTTAAACTTTTCAGATGCTATGGACAACCGGGGCTCAAAGTTGAAAAATTGGAGCTTTCTCATTTTTCCGCCAACATGCACAGAACATTTTGGAATTTTTCCCCTAATAGGATAAAGAGGAAGTCAATACCTTTCTAACGCGCCATATCTGAGCTCTATACGACGAAAAATACGACCGCAGCATAGCTGCTTTAAAGGCCAAGACGCTTTGGTCTAAGAAGCTTTGAGCCCCGATTTCCCGAAAAAATTACGCTAGACGGAAAAAATGTATCTAACACTTTTTGTTCTTCTCGACGTCAGGAACACGTATGCAAAATATATAATATACGAGGTGTGTTCAAAAAGTATTGCGAATTTTGTGTTTTTTCAAAAATTATTTATTCATGAATATCTATTTTGTCCCCTTCAAAGTAATCCCCATGAGATATTATACACTTGTGACAACGGTTTTTCCAATCTTCGAAGCACTTCAAAAAATCATTTTTTTGTATCTTGTTCAGCTCCTCCTTCGATGCCGTCTTTATCTCGTCAAGAGAAGCGTAACGTCGTCCTTTCATGGGCCTCTTCAGTTTAGGGAACAAGAAAAAGTCACAGGGGGCCAGATCTGGGCAATACGGTGGCTGCGGCATCATTAGTGTGTTGTTTTTGCCCAAAAAGTCGCGCACAAGCAACGATGCGTGAGCAGGGGCGTTATCGTGGTGCAAAAGCCAATTTTTGTTCTTCCACAAATCCGGGCGTTTCTGCAGGATTGCTTCGCGCAAATTGCGCATAACTTGCAGGTAATATTCCTTATTGACCGTTCTTCCCTGTGGCAAGAACTCATGATGCACCACGCCCCTGCAATCGAAGAAAACTGTCAGCAAAACTTTCACATTCGACCGAACTTGGCGCGCTTTTTTCGGTCTTGGTTCGTGCGGCAGCTTCCATTGAGATGATTGAGCTTTGGTTTCCACGTCATAACCATAAACCCACGATTCGTCACCAGTTATGACCCTCTGGAGCAATTTTGGGTCGTCGCGGACAGAGTTTAACATCTCATTAGCAATGTTCATGCGATGCTGTTTTTGGTCACAATTGAGCAATTTTGGTACGAATTTCGCGTAAAAATCGAAGACGATCCAAAACACGTGCAAGCAAAGCAGCTGTCAACAATTAACTGAACATTCAAAATGGCCGAGCTTGTCGGCATAAGTGAGAGACATGAGTACCAACATAACGCCACAAAAAATTCGAAATTCGAATATACCTAACCAGCGAAAATTCAAAATTCGCGGTACTTTTTGAACACACCTCGTATATAAAATCCAGTGCAAAATCTCTTGTACCTTATTTTTTTGTTGAGTAAGCTGTATTTTCATAACTAAGTTGAAGTTTGATTTGAAATAAATATGAAAACTTACATTAAATCTTATACTTTTATATTTACCGTGAACTGATACTTGTGCGCAGGAATGCAATATGGAATTTTAAAACGGACTGAGGGTATAATTTGAAATATTTTGATCGAGCCCCCTGAAACCTGAATGAAAGCCAATTGTGGCCACCTTACATAAAAGTATTCTGTGGGAGACCCTATAGAAAGCCTTAGAGAAGTCAGTATATACAGTATCAACCCGTGCTCCAGACTGAAAGGCCGCCAGACAATGACTAAAAAATGCTGTTAAGTTAGATAAAGTTGAGCGGTGCGGAATGAACCCATGCTGATCAGAACAAACTAAGTGTTTCGCAGCAGATAAAAGAATTCCTTGAATAATGCATTTACAAAGTTTTGATGTTACGGAAAGCTTAGAGATGGTCTGTAATTAGTAAATCGTTTTTATTAGTAAATCGTTATTATTATTGAAGATAGTAGTGATGAAAGCAAGTTTCCAAGCATCGGCAAAAATGCATGACCAAAGAGATTTATTGAAGATATGAAGTATAGGATGTACTAAAGACAACGGATAAACCATCGACGTCCGTTTGGGTAGAATATTTCAGTTGAACAATGCCAATGAGCACATCTTTGGCAGAAAGCGTTATGCAACCGAAATCAAAAGATTCCGGTATGTCATAAGATACGGGCCCATGAATGTCTGGTTCAGTAGCGAAATTGGACCGGAAAAAAGGCAAAGAGATTGACAGCCTTCACAAGCTAATTAGCCATTTTGTCGCCAAGAAAATGAGCTGATGGACAACTGGAGCAAGACTTTTTCGAGTTCACAAAAAACCCAAAAAGCTTTAGGTTTCATTTTTAAATTGGATTCGAAATTTAACATGTAGTTCCGATGCAAAAATTTGTCCAGACACACCAATTGCTTCGAAAATTCTTTGTACAGACTATAGTGGGTAACATTTTTACTTTTTCTGAATTTACGGAAATATTTGTTTCTCTTATTTCGAAGTTTAATAAGATTTGCATTATGCCATGGAACCTTGTATTGTTTTCTTGTTACAACCGGCACGATACTCTTACAGGCTTCCACAACCGTTGATCTAAAAATTTCGAAACAGTGGGAGACATCACAATGATGGAATAATCTATCCCAGCTTACGTCCGATAACACATTGTTCAGTTTAAAAAAATCTCAAAATTTACAATTAAAACATAGATTAGAGTTAGCATGACTAACTTTAGCAAAATAGTAGAATTCCAGACTAATAACAAGAGGCAAGTGATGCATATCTGGTTTTGAGAGGTAATAATTACATTCAAGTATGGACAAATTTACAGTTTTGGATAGAAAAATCAATTCTGCATAGCAGCTGATGAAGAACTTTTCCAGCTTCTCGCAGCCGTGCTTGAATTAGGATTGAAGTTTAGGAGGCAATCCATCCGCTCCTGCTGCCTTTTTTCCAATCGGGATATTGCTGTTTGCACCTCCTCATAGTTGGGTTAGGAAACATCTTCTATGGGTTCTACTCCATTTCTCCATTTAATAGGGCAGAGAAGTGCTCTCTCTAAACATCGATACTCAGGTAGCCGTTCTCTCTCTTTAACTAGCGCTAGTGCTCACACACGTTCCTCGTTGCATTCGCTCTTAACGGGACCCTGTAGGCAGGGTCCTTTCTTTCCATTGCAGTTCGGCACTCTTCATCACATCAATTCCTTATTCGATTTCGCGGATGCCCAATTACTTCTTCAGCGGCGGTTCGGAAAGCTCTAGAGATGTGCTGCTCCCACTGCTCATGCATTGCACTGGGTTGAGTATTTATTTTAAAAAAGTTTTATTTTTGCAAAAATTTCAATCGGCAACTCTTTGGATTTCAGAGATATTGTTTTTCTGACTCAATTACTTTTCAACCGATTTCGCTAAATTTTGCCAAAAATGTTTCTCGCTACATTTGAAAAATATGTATTGTTATCATACGTCAACTATGGATATAGAAAAGTTGGGATAGGCTTTGGCAAAAAAGGGGCGGTGCCATACCATTTAAAACAAATTATACTTTCACATTTATTCCTACCATGACACTTTGCCAGTGAACACATGTTTTGTATAAAAGTGGGCGTGGTCTTGGAGCGAATTCTTGTTGCAACGACACTTTGCAAATAAAATAAAATTGAACTGAAATAATATAACTTTTCGCAGTGAAATTTCTGGTTATTTTCGTGTTTGGTTCCTTTAAAAATCGTTTATTAATAAAAGTGGGCATGGTTTCCAATCTTTTTCATCAAATCTTGCACATTTGTTGTACTAAGGTTAATCCGTCCGTCGAATTTTGTTATGCTGTCCTCAAAAATTTTTAGCTTAAAGCTAGTAATATTTGTAAAGTTTAAAAGTGGGCGATGCTGTGTGCTGTTACAGCTGGGTATAAAAAGTGGGCGGCGCCTCTCTCATTTCCAAAAATTTACAAAAAGAATAATTGAATCGCACAGTTTCAATCTACAAACCAAAGCTGGTTCATTACTATAGGACAAACTCTTTTTTTCTGTTTTCCAAATATATGACCTATAAAAAGTTAACGTGCTATTATAGGACCTTGCATACCAAATATCAATAACAAGTCTAAAAATTTGCTCAAATTAACGTGTTTGCAGATGGCCGGAAATAGGGACTAATAGACGGAGATAGCTTCAACAATGCATTTTCCCTCCAGAATACTCAGATATATGTCATATGTCTATATCTACCATGATTCGTTTATGCCGTTACGACGCGCGAGCTATGCTCAGCTGAGTATAAAAATAGCTACAACAATAGAAATATATGAACAACTTATTCATGTTTGCAAATACAAAGCTAAACATGAAAATCGCATTAAATGCGGTGGCAATAAATTTTGGAATTTTCTATAAAATCTAACATGAAAAAATGTAAATAAAAATGTAATGCGTACATAATATTTTTTTTTCAAATCGTGCATACCAGTGATGTCGCGAATATTCGCATGTTTTTAGAATTCGCATTCGCAAAATTTCTGCGAATGTTTTGGGAATATGACTATCAGAAAAAAACAATTTGAAGATAATACCAGGTTAATAAGACTAAAATCCATTTATTTATAATGTTTTTTAATGCATCGAAAAGTAACTCAACTAATAATATATGATCAAACTAAAAATATATTATTCAACGATAAACTATAAATATATGTAATCTAAACAAACAAACAAAATATTGTAGACGCTTCAACAAAAATACTTCTTTCTTAGAAAATAACAATGCATTTTTTTAACATATTTTTTCAGTTAATACTTAAATTTCAGCCACTGAAATATAACAATAAATTGCTTCAAAGAAAACCCCGTGACTAACTGGCTTTGACAGAATCTGATCCCGCTCTCAATCACCGTTGCAATAATCGCAAGCACGTATTGGCTTCGTCAATTGCTCCGAGGATTACAGTTTGAGAGTAGGACGTGACAGATTAGACAGGGTTACACTGAAATAAAAGCCCTTGATCGGGTAAAGAACCCGGGTCATTTGGGTAGGATAGAACCGGCTGTTGTGGGAATGAGAACCGGCTGTTGTAGGGCTTCGGAGTAAGTAGCGATACTTGCAGACATATACTCTGGCCAGGAAGGCTAGAAACACTAGATTATTTATGTATATAAAAACTCATAGTAGAAAACATCGTAGGGGTACCCAGGAGCATAGTATAGGAAGTACCTTCATCTACTGCCCTCCACTTCGATTCGCAAAAGAAGATGTCAAACTGGTAGGAGTAAACAATGCCCAGGAGGCTTGGTAACATGTCTATTCGCGAACAAAATGCAAGCGAAACGCACGTCTATCGAACGAGACTGCATATCCCTACACAATTATCGAAAAATTTGAACAAAAACTGAATATTCGCATTCGCGTATGTTCAAAAAGTGGCATTCGTTACATCACTGATGCATACAGATGGTTCCCAAATGCATGCACGGCACACGTCATTGATTTAACTTCTATATAAATATGTACATATGTACTACTATAAGTACATACTTGGTTATCGTTTAAATTTTGCAAATCCTCGAGCTCAATTGCTGCTAACACCAAACTTATTCACTACAGAAAATTTTGGATTATTTGGAGCCAAACTCAATTTTGATTCGAATGCCCTTTGCATGCGAAAGTCGAGTTAATGCTAAAACTTGCAACAGCACTCAAACGAAAGCCAACAACAATCGAGAACCAACTTTCAAGGTTTAAAGTGTTAACATACTCCCTGCACCCATGTACACATGCAATACCTTTTAAAGACGTATTAAAGAGGTTTAAGCTCAAAACATTGGTGCCGTTAGCGTATCACTATAGTCGTATCCTTAACGTAAGAGATGCAATTGGTCAGTACGGTTACTTCACGGATAGATAATTACGATGTAGTACCACTAATCGATTGCATTATTTCTCATAAGATTGGTTGAATCAGCTGTTGTATAAGGCTACTGATAAATCCCCAATAACTTGAGCTTTACTCTCTAAGTTGGCTGCATTGTCCATATGACATTTGCCTACCACTTTTTTCTTAAAGTTTGCATTTCTGAAGAAAGAGGTGTGTGTTCTCTATCGTAATTTATCTATTATGTGTCGACTTATCGAAACAAATCGCAATCATTTTTAACTGCAAATGACAAATTTCTATCAGAACCTTTGGGTCATCTCACCTTGATAATTGTTTCTCCTAAAGATGCATGGAGTTAACAATGCCACCTAATGACAAAAAAAGGAGGGGACTTATAGTGAGTGTTGAAAGGCGCCGTGTCCACATCACGACACCATATGTGTCCTTACCACGGCACCGTATCTACGGCTCGCACAATAAGTAGTCTTCTTTTCCAAAACCTCGTTGGACTCAGAGTTGTCTCCCAAAATCCTGAAGAATCTGTGGCTATTGTTCAACGCCATTTGAAATCAAATTTTCAGTAAAACCAAAAATCGGCGAAGAGATAGTGCTTGGTTCATTGAGTTCTTGTTTCCTTTCATCATCCGCATACTTTGTGCTAAGTGCAGCAATGGGCCAGGCCACGACAGGAGTAGAGGCAGCATCAGTGGGGCTACTCTGACATATTCACTATTCATATATGTACATTCATACTCTAAATCTCTAATAATTTCTCCAAACCCCGGTGTGAGATGTCAATTGAAGTTTAAGATGGAAACAACCGGACTATGATTTGGGAGATTCCCTTGAAATGTCCCTACCCTTAATAGCAAAGATGTTCTGAGATAAAACTCTCCTTATCCGAAACCTCGTTTGGTTTCGGATCCGTATACATTTTGCGGACAATCAAGTTTAGCTATAGACTTAGGATTATAGACTTTCATACAATCGACAAAACGGTGGCGCCTGACAGCAGTTTTTTCACGGACTTACCAGAACTGAAGAGGCACAAATCAGGCCCAATCGCTCCTTACGCTAGTAAGTCATGTTGGGAAGTCCATCTCCATGAAAGTTTTGCGCGGTTTGGTACACTCTTTTTTTATGCCCACGAACTGACGCATGAAAACGAGGCTGACTATCACCTAGCTTCTTTCTTTTCTGGGTGACACAACTCAGACTGCGGATGATTCCCTGGTTGTCTCTTTAGCTGTCTTATTGAAAGTGAAAAAGATGCTCTCACGGTTACATCATTGGGTTGGGAAGATAGGTAAATAAATTTCTTTACCTCGTGCTATGGAGTTTTATATATTCC
Source organism: Merzomyia westermanni (assembly GCA_949987695.1). Taxonomy (NCBI): domain Eukaryota; kingdom Metazoa; phylum Arthropoda; class Insecta; order Diptera; family Tephritidae; genus Merzomyia; species Merzomyia westermanni. The sequence continues at coordinate 5,110,606 of OX465290.1, read as the reverse complement.
TAAAAAGCTGCCAGTTATTGTATCAAAATGCATTCCATAAACCTTTTCAACTATTCACTTGCATCAATCGCGGGGTACTTTGCAGGAATTTTTTATTGTCAAGTTGGTGTTGCATTTTTTTTAAGACGATGATACAAAGCTTAAAGAAAATACACAATGCTTAGTTTGTTTGGTAAGAGCCTCAAGATTTAAATAAATGCGGCTACGCAGATCCTAGGCAATGCGGCCATAAGAACGGCGTACATATCTCTACACTTCTCTACACTTTCCTCCAATTCATCTTTCGTACTTTGATAATAGCATATTTCAAGAAAATACTCTTGAAGTTCACATTGCTTACAAATATAGTCAATAAAGAAAAACCTCCTTAACGCAACAGAGTCTTTGTTTTCTTACCATGGGAGTTTCTCGCCACAAACTATAGTGGCCTTGTAATTTGATGCGATTGAAATCGAATTTACTCCATTTCCATAAAATGTAAATATTTCTACACAAACTAAACTTATCGAACAAATTTTCTCGCTGCTGATAAAAACGTTCTATGTAATATAATATTCCCATATATATATCTCCAATCTGCATGCGCAACATTAGGGTGCCGCTATGGAATAATTTAGCACCTTTCTTTCGAATGAGCGAAAAGTTTTCATTGCGAATAACACTCCCAACACCGTTTTGAAGAAAACTTTAATCAATAACAAGTAAGGAAGTCGAAGTTTGGGTGAAACCGAACATTATATACCTAGTAGTGATCTATTGTAGCATCCCTACTTATGCAGGTCTAGTTCGTCTTATAAAGCCAGCTGTTTGTTCTCAATCAAAAAACTTCTGTTATGAGTTTTGAGTGGTAAATTAATTTATTTGTATATAAATAGCTTCCCTACCAACCGCTGCTAACCGCATTTTTTCAAAATTCCAATACATGCAAATTTTATGTTTAAAAAATTTGCGTTCAAATAAACAGACGGAGAGACGGACATAGCTAAGTCGATTCAGCTCATCGTCCTGATCATTTCAGTAATCTTTTTGATGGGCCCATCTCTTCTCCTTGTCAGACTTAGAAGCATTTCATGTCCAAGAAAGGTATAAAAATCAAAAAAGATATATAACTTCCCTATTGCAGTGAGGTATTAACTACTTGCCCGAATAGTTTGCTTGTGTGTTATTCGATTTGCTTAATTTTTGCCAGGGGTATACTACATACTATTGTGAAGCAGCTGACTTATTTTTATTGAAATTTCTAGTGGAAACTACAAGCAATCGCCTTTGAAATTAGCAGAATATTTATCCTGAAAAGTGGGCTGTCGAGTTTTGCTTAAAAAGCTTACTATGTGCGCAAGATCTTATTGATATAGCTTGCATAGTTATAGAAATATCACGTCTTACATTTTATAAACAAATTTTTCAGAACTATGTTAAAAAACTGGGTGTGGCCCTTGACCGATTTCGCCCATTTTCACAAAAAACGTTTCCCTTTATATATACAACATTTTCGCCAAATATCCTTTCGATAAATCAATTTTTACCCGAAAGCATAAAAGGTTTCGTGAAAAAATCCACTATAACAGGGGCAGGGCCGCGCCCATTTTCGAAAATAATTTTTTTTTCGACTTTCCTCGTTCACGAATACTTTGAAAGTGAAATAGAAATGATATAAAGCTATTTGACGCAAAGCTATTGCCTATTAAATATATATATGATCCTTTTTAAAATATATCACATATATAAGTGGGCGTGGACCCTAACCGATTCCGCCCATTTTCCCCCAGAAAATTCCGTTTTATTGGAAATTTGTGTGCTGAATTTCGTTTCGATATATTGAACGGTTTTTGATTTATGATTATTAATATTTCTTAATTTGACTTAATCAAAAGTGGGCGGTGCCACCCCCATTTTCAAAAATTGATTGAAAAATGTATTTCCTGCCTTAAAGTTAATGAAGACACCAAATTGTATCCTTAAAAGAGTATTATGTACTGAACAATCACTTTTTTTTGTATTTTCGAAAATATTCTATAAATAAAAAGCGGGCGTGGCTATTAACCTATTTCGCCCATTTTAAATAGGGCTCGGAGATGAGTACAAGGAACCAGTATACCAAATTTCATTAAGATATCTCAAAATTTACGCAAGGTATCGTGCTAACAGACAGACGGACGGACCGACGGACGGACGGACATGGCTTAATCAATTTCTTTTTTCCTCCTGAACATTTTGATATACGTAAGTCAATATCTATCTCGATCCGTTTATGCCGTTACATACTACCGCTAGGCGACTTAACTTGAAATACCTTGTTTGCGTAGCTTAATACGCCGCCGAAGAGATTGAGGCCGAGATCCAATAGCGGATCACTCTCTTTAGAGGTCACTCACACAACTTTTTGCAGAGAGCGCTTATTGTTATGTAGAGTACAACCCTGTAAAAAACGATGGAGCACCAGAGTACTCCAACACTTATCTCATTCATATATAAAAGGTGGTCCAATTTACATAGCGATGTCCGGTGATTGGATCACCTAATCCTACTCGGAGTACCATTTACTTTGCTTTCGAATAGTCTATAGAGCACCTACGTTGGAGTACTTTGAAAATGTTGCCAAAAGATTACTCTATAGAGTATTCTAGACGAAAGCGAGAAGGGAGTATGTGTTCTTTTGAGGACCACCTACTCCCACTCTCGCTTTGCTGTTGAATACCCCATAGAGTAATCCCATGGGAGTATTTTGAGAGTACTCTCACGTAGGTGGTCTATAGACTATTCAAAAGCAAAGAAACGGAGTACTCCGAGAAGGATTAGGTGATCCAATCACCGGACATTGCCATGTAAATTGGACCACCTCTTTTATATGAACGAGGATATGTGTTGGAGTACTTTGATACTCCTTTAGGAGTATTCTTTGGAGTATGAAACGGAGTATTTCCATTTTTTGCAGGGAACACTCTAATACATACATACACACACTTACAAAACTAGGCAATACTACCCATCCGTTTTATTTGTCCATTCTGTTGGCTGACTGGTGTCGACCGTTGTTTGTGGTAAAATTGTGCAAATGTTCTGCGGCAAAGGAAGATACAAACATTTTCCCTTACACAATTCCCTGCCTCCTCTCGAAAGGACAGAATGTTGATCAAAGAATTGATGATTTGCTTTTCGTATTATCCTGCGCTAGTATTTAAGTGAAAACTCAAGTACTGCCAATGTGGTTTTTCTCATTTGCTGTGCTCGTCATTATATACTCGACTCAGTGTGAACATTAAGTGCATTGCCTTCAGTTTGTTGTTTTGTTCAATTGCTTGCATAAAAGCATTTTTGCAGCATTTTTTCCAACCTTCGAATCGTTCTTTTGTGTCTGAGTTTGTTCTAGTATAAGTATAAACAACTGTTTCAAAATCGCTGCTCATTTGATTCGGCCTTTCTTTCGTTGCAGGTTGATTTCATATGTTAGAATTGTTGGTTTGCTTCGGAGCGCAGGCGTTTTGACTGTTTTTGGAGAAAAAAGTCGAAACGGCTTGGGATGACCCTTGTGGTACTCGGTAGAAAAGTCATCCGGCAAATGCATAAACGCCAACTGCAAATGTCGAGGTTGAAATATTTTATTTCTGCTGGTCGATGCTTTTACATCGTATAAGATAGAGCCCCAGATGTCAAGGAACATTAATATAAATTCTGACTGTCTGTCTGCATGCGCCCTGCAGTCAAAAGCAAAAGTAGGGTGCAAACATCGTAGCTCATTGGCTATACATTTTGTTTGTGTATTCGCACTAGTTCATTGGTTTCCCCAGGTGAATAAAGTCTTAGATGAATGATCTGCCACTTTTAGGCGAGAGGAATGGCTCCAGCTTCGAAACCGCTTCCACAATAATATTAGTATAATATAATATAATAGATCAATGGTTTGCAAGTTTAGAGTGACGGCATGACACCAATCAATTAATCCAACTATATTTTAAATTATAGAAACACTGTTCTTCCTTGACCTGCCTTGGAATTAGCGCGACAACCATTATTTTTAGAGCGTGTGCGGTCAGTGTCGCAGGTAAACGGGTGGTATACCAGAAATAAGTGCCGATTTCGCAGCCAAGACAGCAGCTTTGAGACTGAACGTAATAATGCGTGATACTTTAACCTAGGAAAACTCCAAATATCGCCCTTCCCAGGAAAATCAGACGTTCTGTCGACTAAAAAAAGCGGAGTAAATGGGAAGAGCACCTATGCACTTGTAAAACCGGAAAAGCATATCAAGAAATCAATTGTCTTTTACGATAACGACTTTAATACCCGCCACACTTCGTCGGATAGGCTATAAGGTGAACGAGAATTCCGTAAACTCGTACTAACCAGATATAGTCCGAAAGCAGTCTTTTGTCACGGTAATTCCAATCTTTTAATCTCAACAACACAGAACAGCTCTTACTCGTACCTCAAATGTAAATTGGACTTAAATCCAAGTATTTTACTCATTGAGTTCCGCCATCGGGGTCTATCAGCATATCCTACGGAACATTTGACAGCTGGCATTGGGTAGAATGCTACCCGCAGACACTTGCCTGCCCGATAATATTTCTCCCTGCAATTGAGCAGCTTCCGCAAGAAACTGAAAAACGGGTCATATTGTAACTTCTGTAAAAAAAGTTCGTATCTCTCTCTCCCCCCATCCCTCAGCCCTCCACCTATTCATTCTCCCTCTTCTTTCGACTCCGCCTCTTCTTCATTTTTAGCCTTCCTGCTCACTCCCACCACTTCTCCCGATCACTCCCCCTTCCATTCACTCACACTCTCACTTTCTCTTTCACCACGCTAACCCTCTCACTCTCAAGCTCGTTCTCAATTTATCTTCCTCTTCGTCTTTCTCTTACCCTCCAAATGATGGTCGATATCTCGGAACCGGGTTCCCATATCGGACTAAGCACCACTCCTTAAAATCATTATCAACATCTTCATGTTATGATCCTGTTGTATGAGAGTTGGTATGTAGTATGAGAGTTGGTATGGTGCTGATGCAGAGACTGAATAGTATGCCAATTGGTAAAGTGTTGATGCAGAAGCCGACGATTGTCATCTCGCAGGAGATCGCCGTGTTAAAAATACCAGTTGCTAATATGGAAAAATTACAGAACTCGAAGTAGTTGAAGAGTTTGGCAAACTAGATTTGACTAGTATACAAGTTGTAGATTTAGCTATAGGCCATGTTTGCACGTGAAACACTAAATTACTACTGCACGGAATTGAATGGTTTCTTCACCGATGTATTGCTTGTCACCTGTATTGAAATATAGAAGACTTTTTTCCGATGCTGCTTTATACATTAAATTTTTTTATTTAAATACGAACAAATAATACTTTTTTTTTTAATTTACTTAAAATTCAATCGGCTCCATCTAGCACACAACTGGTAACATATTTTTCATACAAAAATCAAGCATAACAAACTGGTTTGTCGTTTGGTGAGGGCACTTTGTAATCATTTGGGTCAAACACCTCTTTGGTTGAACATAAGAACGGATAGTCGAAATTCATGCCGGTTCTGCAGTGTGAGCCAGGATAAGGACCCGAACGGAATATTGGTTTATAGCAGAATAAACGACGGGCATAATTGCAAGTGAAGAGCACATTCACGCCAAAATCATTTTCGTAGAGCGCTGCAGCGCAGCCAGCACGATTATTACGATCCATAACCATTTTTCCAAAATGTAAAATTAGTTTGCTAAGTGCAAAATTTAAAAAAAAGTAAATTTTTTCAAATGTAAAATTAAATATTTAAGTTACAATTTTTACTTACAGTTCCGGTGGATGATACGAATCGACTTCGGCTTGTGTGCAGTCGTGATATTGCTCATACCAGTAAACGCGCATATGCTCCTTAATGTCAGCATAAATTTGAGAGCGATTAAAGCGTGATTTTGTATAGAACAACCAACCAATATTCTGATCGAGCGTGTTGTAACGGGCAGTGGTGAAACATTTCTGATCTTCATAAATTATGCCACATTGTTTCACATTAAATTCGGCAAAGTATGAAAGCTCATCATCCCATTCCAAGGTAGCCATAGCTGCTGCAGGCTTGAAAACTAAACCTTTTGCTATCTCATTGCGATATTTATTTTGTTCGCCGAGGAAAAGTTGTTTAAATTCTTCGGTGATTGGTAGCATTTCAGCGTTTTGCGGGCAACGCGCGTCGAAATTCTGTATTTGTAATTGTAAATAAACAAGTAATTTTATTATTAGGGGACCCGCCCAATTTGTACTGAAAAAAAAAAATTAAATTTCGCACGAATTTTAAATAAATAAATAATAAAAAAAAGAAAAATTGCCGAATGTGATTGGTTTAATTAATAAATGCTCCTTCATTCTAATACCCAAGGAACCTTCAGGGATATACCATGCAGAACAGTTTAAAATAAAAAAAATGTTCAGTGGAAATGCCCAATTTTCCACGTTGTCTGTTAGTCACTTTTTACTTTTAGACATTTTTTTCATAAAAAATATATGAAAATTAAATAAGGTGAGGAAAAACGGTACAGCGAAAAGTAATTTAGAATTAGCTCCTGATTCTGTGTTCTTGACAAATGTCAATATTGAATAATAGTCAAAAAAAATATTTGTTTTACTTACTTATCAAATATTTTGAATTCTGCGGCAAAAATAAAATTATTTTTCTAATTGTTAACACAAAATTAAAAAACTACCATGCAAGTATTTTTTTCTAGAATATTTGGCAATATTGACAGTTTGTCACGAACTAGTAGTGGGACTATCTATTCGAATACCTATTATTCGAATAGTTGTCATTTATTCGAATAAAAGTATAAATTATTCGAATAAATATTCGAATAAATGAATTTTTTATACGAATAATTTTTATTCGAATAGTCCCATACCTATCACGAACCCAGAATCGGGGGATAGGCTAATTATTCATTTAAAAATGAAATCAAAATATTGAATACAAATTTTTTTGTGTAAAATTATTTTGGTAAAAGTACAAGCACGCATTTTTTTTGAACCCACCCTAATAACCAACTTACGCCTGTATGATTGCATGCCAAAACATGTTTCTGACTACGCCCGCTGCACATATACGCAGGACTGCAGTAGTCCACATCAGCGAGGCCACCCAACACAATTGCTGGACACACCACAGATAGCAAGGCGAGAGCTACCAAATATTTCAAAATCATTTTTCTGCCAATTCTATTTAATGATGCACTCAAGTGATGTCTGTCTGTTCCAAATATAACACGAATTTACTTGTGAAAAAGGCTTAAGCACTGCTTTTATATAGCGCCCACATGCTCTGTAGCGATGGTAACAAATTCAAAAAAAAAAACCCAAGTGAGGAAGTCTAAGCTCGGGTGAAACCGAACATTACATACCCAGCTGTGAACTTGAAACGCTGTTATTGTTTGTTTTGTGTGGTTAATGGTGTTAATAGGCTGCGCAATAATACATATGTATACAAGTATGGTTCTATCCTGGACTCATTTTCGTTTAAAAGAAGCAAAAAGGATACAGAGGCTATAATGACCTTGATTGAATTTTTGGTAATTTAAATTTTTGATATTTTCGATATAGGAAAAGGGGGCGTGGCTATCGTCCGATTTAGCTCATTTTCAATACCAATCTATTTTGAGTCTAAATAAGCCCGCATACCGAATTTGGGTAATATAGCTCAATATTTGCTCATCTTATCGTGTTAACGGACAGACGGACGGACGGACAGACCGACGGACATGGCTCAATCATTTTGATATATGGAAGTCTATATCTATCTCCATTCCTTTATACCTGTACAACCAACTGTTATCCAAACAGAGTTACAAGTCCAGCTGGGTATAAAAAAGCCCCATTTGCAACTGTTCAAATAGTATATTTAGATAACACGGGACTTTTCGTTTAATTTTAATTAGTACTTGCCTTATCTTAAGCAAATATTTCCTTTTTTTTGATATTAGGCTGTCTTTTGTGCTATTGTTTTTGGGTTTCGTAATCTTTCTGTCACTTCCTGCCTTAAATTGGTTAGAGATTTATCGTTCATAGCATTTCTGTGGAATTTTGCACGGTTAGTAAATCTTGGGAGTCATGGTGGTAGGGACACGATATAGAATGCAAAGTATCGATGCTGTCCTCATTTGAAGTATCGCTGTACAAGTATCGGGTATCCGATAGTATCAAAACAAAACCACTCGATACTCAAAGAATCGATTTTAAATATACTGATAACAAACTGTCGCTTAATCTGAATTTCTAGATATCCTAACGATAAAAAAAAATAATTTATGTTTACATACATATTTATTTATATTATGTTATGTTATGTTTATTTATAATGAATAAGATTATACACGTAGATATGTACCTTAAGTTTCTGTTTACAATGGCTTGAATATAAATACACTAGACAGAAAAGTTATTTTGCCATGTTCACCAACTTTGGCTTCAGTGAATTAATTCTAAATAATAAGTTTCTTTAAATATATAGGTCCAAATTATATGCGAAAAATTTTAATTATGGTTTAAAATGACTTTCCATTAAAATTTTCAGGGTTTTTCTCGAAATTTGTAGATTTTTTGGAGTATTCTGAAATTTCAGAATAGAAAAAATGTCCCGTTTAATTTTCATTTTCTTTTTTCGCAGTATTAATGAATATTAAAATCAGTACATGTTGTAAGGATCATCGATCAACGGCAACTCTTTAATTTGCAGGCGTCTGCCTATTCAGACTAAATTGACTATAAATACTTTGGCGCTGATTTTCCTTCGATCCGCGGCACAAGTTAGAGACAGCGCAGTGTTTTTGATCTGCTAGTCCTTTCTATTGTATATTGTCACATTTTTCTAAAAATTCGATACGATACCGGGGTCTAAATACTCGATGCAAAAAAGTATCGATATGGTATCGTATCGAAATTTGTGTCCCTACATGGTGGGTTAGCCGTTGGGAATTATTATTAACCCTAGACACGTAACCTTCGTCGATTCCACGAATACGCTATTGAAAATTTTCTGTCTCTTTTTAATACTGCCTTTCTAAAAGACTTAAAAATAATATATCAGAATGGTTCCAAAATAATAAAAAAATGTTTTATTTCGAGGACACATATGCGTACAAAAAAATGAAATCAAAAATTAAATAACTATATTAGAAATAAGTATTTCAAAGAATGTTCGTCGAATCGACGAATTGTTAGGTTTTATAGGAGGTGAGCGAAGGTTAGCTTTCTAGGGTTAATATATATGTACTTATATATGTACATATGGCACCCTACAAATAATACTGTCACAAGTCATAACCAGAGCAACTTCAGCTCAAAGCTTTGGATAGCACAAATTAATTAAATTTTTACAAAATTCGGTATAAAAGTTATTTTTGGGCCAAAGATTCCCTGCTGTCAAAAGTGCTAGTTTAATACTAGTTGACATAGACAGACTCGAAGTTCTTATTTATGCTATGGTTTGTGAATAAAATATTGCAAAACATGAAAAATGTCTTCATACCACCGACCAACCAACTTGATTTTTTTTCATAAGGGGACTCTGTTTCATTTAATATTAGCTAAAATCTTTGTTTAATATGACTATGATTGACTAACATTTTAACTGTATTTTTAAGTTAAGTAAAGATTTTAATTAAAATGCGTGTTAAGCAACGACTATGATTACGGGCCATAGTCGCTACTCAAAACAATTTTACCTTTCGAAAACATTTATAACAAAAAATTTTCTTCTTTTTTTGATAATAGTTTATTTTTTAATACATGTTATAATTGATTCTAAAGGCATTCATCTTTTTTTTTTTTTGACTAATATTTATCTCAGATAGAATCTTACCATACTTGTAAAAATATCTCTATAAGAAATTAAGAAAATTCTGGGAAAGATTAACTTTATACGGTGAAAATTATAACTCAGAATTCTTTGCAAATAACTAGTTTATGGAGTTCTTGTATATAATGTGCAAGTTCTGAATAAACAAATTTTTTAAACAGTACAGTTTCCGATAAATATTTTTTTATATTATATTTTATTTACTAAAAATGCATTTTGCCATCACAATTAGTCAAACGTGGAAAGTAACAACTCAATATTGCTATTATACATTTTTTTTAAAAGGTTTCTTCACACGATTGCTTTGACAAATGAAGTGGCAAAATACGAGCCGACTGTTTAAATTTTACTTCTCTTTGTGGTTTCATTTTACTTCCCTGCAGGCAATTCTACTAGTTTTATAATAGTCAAATACTAGTTTGTCAAACCGACTAGACCGCCTATGCATCAGTATCGTACCAGTTACTCTACCACTTCATAGTAGGTTAGTTCATTTTGGGTTGAAAAATGTAAGAAAATTTCAAAATAACATTGCAAACGACCTTATTGAAAATTCAGTCCTCAGATATAATATGTGTCCATCAAAATAAATATTATTTCACTATATTGAACAATTGAAACAAATTTTAATAAAACCGTAATCGCTATTCATAGCAATTTTAACCTTGGCAAAACATTTATTAAAAATAAATTTCATATTTTCTAATAATAGTAATTTTTGAATAATTTTATAATAGATTTCACAGGAATAAATCATTAAATTTTCTTGAAAAATTTTATGGAAATTTTCAAAATTAAAATATTTATCTCAGGTAGAATGTAATCCATACTTGTAAAAATATCTTTCAAGGAAAAATTTTGTTTTTATAGTGAAAATTAAAACTTTCGCTTATGGAATTCTAGTACATAATGTGCAAGTTGTTAGTAACATAATTTTTCAAAAAGTGATATTTTAACCACGATGTTATTGTATATGCCTCTGCTCGCCAATTTCGTTGTTGCAGCTTTTACCCGATTCCGTTGGAGATTCATTGAAAAAGGTTACTTAAATTATTCCAAAAATAAATGTTATTTACTTACACAATTGATTTGACAAATGATCGTTTCGTTTTCACTTTTCTTCGTGATTTTGTTGACATGCAGGTACGTACATGATCATTGTGTGGTTTCACTATAAAATATTATTTACTAGAAAGTTATATCTTTAATTTAATTAAATAAGTCTTTAAAAACTCAGAATATTAGTTAAACAGAAAATCGAAATGAAAGATGGCGTTGTTAGTTGAACGATTTCTGTCCGAATGCTAAATGGTTATCTTCTTCGCTAGTGTATTGATTTGATGAAGCAAGAACTGTTGGTTCTGTGTGTCTCGCAATTGATCGTTGATTAATAATTTAAAGGATAGACCTTTTGTCGGATACTCGCATTCCGAAAAAAAAAAACTTGCAAAGGAATTTGTCAAGTGAAGAGTCACGGGCAGTAAGTTAGCGTTTTAGTAACTGAGTAGAGTGGTAGCTACTTGGAAGAGGTCTATATGACTCCACAACGTTCCTTGGTGTCACAGACTTCATCAGCGATACCATCCTTAACTTTTTCCATATTTCAATGACAAAGCTGGTCACGCTCAAGTTAGAACCAGCTGTATAGCGGCCTAGCTCACCACCCTATGATTTTCAGCCCTTCGCCATTTAACTAGCTCCATCAACTCCTTTCGCTTATGGTAATAGGCGCTCGGCTGTTTTCGAGGTTGTGCGCCAATATAAATTCATGGTCAAGGGCTATTCATACTTAGTTGTTGGGCTACATTGGATTGGATTGGGATTTGACCATAGGACATAACTTGGAAACACCAGCAAAGAAGTGACAGGAGTTTAGATCTTCCTCCTATTTGGCGCATTAGTGCTGATCAACCAGTGTGCTGACACTCCTTATTTGCGGTTTCCAGGGTCGAATGTGAAGGTCAGCGAATGAGCTCTCTCTAAACTCTTGGCATACGATTTAATCAGATTTGCTGAGGTTGATATAGGTGAGGTAGGAATGTCGTTTCATTTATCTCAGAGTTATGCAGTTTCAAAGGACGTATTGCATATTCGATTCTCGCCCTTAAGTACTGCTTTTATACTGGAGGGATAGTCCCTCAGACAGCAGTTGACAGAAGGTATGTAAAAAGATGCCGTCCTTGTCCAAAATCTCCCTTTGCTTCGAATTCTTGGGAGATGTCCTTAAAAATTCTGACCAGGTAGGTGTGCGGTCTTAAAATAATAACAAAAAAGGTGTTTAAAAAATTCCAATCAAATCGATATCGCTAACATGGAATATTATCAACATCACTGAATGCGCCACCCTAGACCTGACTTCCCCCGATGATTTCACTGCTGAGCCAATAAAACGTTCATTTCTGCACAGTGTAATTGATCGAAGCGTACATTTGCATTTGAACGCCTATATTAATGATTCAGTTATATGGCAAACAGAGGTATGCGGTTAATCTGGTTCAAAGTTTGTTGAGCTTAGATTCGGTTCACGTTATTGCAGGAAATAGGTAAATTTTATCATTTCGTTTAATATTATTTTAAACAAAATATATTTCATCTCATCTCGTGCTCATCTCTAAACCAACAGCAGGCATCTTCATTTCACAGCACAATTGTGCTCGTTCAAATCACAAAATTTCTACAACTCAGCATGCTGTGCATCAAATGCAACTATTTTTTATCAAACATTGATTCATACATACAAATGCCCATATGTATAAACTTTCGAATCACCGCAATTTGATAGACTCACCGGCATCTACGTGGATTTGCGTGTGCTTGAAAATAGTTGGCACTTAATTTCGTTCAGATTACTATTATCTATCGCTTGAAGGAACATACATGCTTACATATCTATCTGTCTATAAAGATGTATACCATCAAAAACTGGGGGCGTAAAAAGTATTTGCCGACAAGCGATTGGGGTGAGGTGAAAATTGGAGATAGAGTTTTGGTGTTCGAATAAATAATTGCTGCGCCTGTGGTTACACTCTAATGACACTTTCAAGTTGAAGTTTTATGGATTCTGATAGTCGATTAAACGAAAAATTAAAAATTTTCGATGAGCGAAAAGCCATTAGTTTGCACTTCATCAACTTCAACTTCATTAGTTTGAGCTCAATACCCATCATGTATGTATCTACATTAGGGTGGGTTGTTCATATTTCCAATGGAAATTTCGTTTCATCATTATTGTTTGCTTATTTAAAAATATAGTGATAAAAATGTAATATTACGTCGCTCCGGCGGTAAAGCTGCCAACTATATAAAATATAATTTAAAATTAAATCAAAAATACACTCAACCTTCAAATTGTATGCAAAAGTTATGGGGATTTCATAATTTTTTTGTAGTTAACACATTTCCTTTCAAAAAAGTTTTAACGATTCGGAACATTGAACATCTTTTTATCTCCCCACCAAGGAAAGAAATTTTGAACTTGTCCCGAAGTATGAAAAAGTCGATTTGAGTGCAAAGTGGACTTAAATAAAAATTTTATTCATTTATGAAGTGCCCCATTAAATACAAATCTATTATACCAACCCTATATGAAAAGCCCCATTAAATACATATCTATTATACCAACCCTACGAGGTGTGTTCAAAAAGTATCGCGAATTTTGTGTTTTTCCAAAAATTATTTATTTATTCATGAATATCTATTTTGTCCCCTTCAAAGTAATCCCCATGAGATATTATACACTTGTGCCAACGGTTTTTCCAATCTTCGAAGCACTTCAAAAAATCATTTTTTTGTATCTTGTTCAGCTCCTCCTTCGATGCCGTCTTTATCTCGTCAAGAGAAGCGTAACGTCGTCCTTTCATGGGCCTCTTCAGTTTAGGGAACAAGAAAAAGTCACAGGGGGCCAGATCTGGGGAATACGGTGGCTGCGGCATCATTAGTGTGTTGTTTTTGGCCAAAAAGTCGCGCACAAGCAACGAAGCGTGAGCAGGGGCGTTATCGTGGTGCAAAAGCCAATTTTTGTTCTTCTTTGCACATCTTCTTGGGCTTCTGAGAACATTTTGTAGCACCGATAAACGTTGCTTCGGTCCAAGGTAGCTTCGCCGTATGCCACAGTCAACATTCGGAATGCATCCGCGCACTTAATTTCGTTTTTCACACAAAATTTGATACCGGTTCTTTGATCCATTTTTTTGAATAGGTAAAAATCGAAGACGATCCAAAACACGTGCAAGCAAAGCAGCTGTCAACAATTAACTGAACATTCAAAATGGCCGAGCTTGTCGGCATAAGTGAGAGACATGAGTACCAACATAACGCCACAAAAAATTCGAAATTCGAATATACGTAACCAGCGAAAATTCAAAATTCGCGATACTTTTTGAACACACCTCGTATATATATATGTAAATCTATTTCTATATCTATATCTATATCTATATCTATATCTATATCTATATCTATATCTATATCTATATCTATATCTATATCTATATCTATATCTATATCTATATCTATATCTATATCTATATCTATATCTATATCTATATCTATATCTATATCTATATCTATATCTATATCTATATCTATATCTATATCTATATCTATATCTATATCTATATCTATATCTATATCTATATCTATATCTATATCTATATCTATATCTATATCTATATCTATATCTATATCTATATCTATATCTATATCTATATCTATATCTATATCTATATCTATATCTATATCTATATCTATATCTATATCTATATCTATATCTATATCTATATCTATATCTATATCTATATCTATATCTATATCTATATCTATATCTATATCTATATCTATATCTATATCTATATCTATATCTATATCTATATCTATATCTATATCTATATCTATATCTATATCTATATCTATATCTATATCTATATCTATATCTATATCTATATCTATATCTATATCTATATCTATATCTATATCTATATCTATATCAATATCTATATCTATATCTATATCTATATCTATATCTATATCTATATCTATATCCATATCTATATCTATATCTATATCTATATCTATATCTATATCTATATCTATATCTATATCTATATCTATATCTATATCTATATCTATATCTATATCTATATCTATATCTATATCTATATCTATATGTATATCTATATCTATATCTATATCTATATCTATATCTATGTCTATATCTATATCTATCTATATCTATATCTATATCTATATCTATATCACTGAGAAAAAGTGTTATGTGCAATACATGCATTCATTTGAACCGCTTGTGGCTTTGCTCTCTAAATTTATATCACTGCAATGATCCGATATTGAATATATAAAACCATTATCTAAATTGTTGCTGCATAAAATGCTGATATTGCAGTCGATTTAAGACCCACGAGCTAGAGCACGTAGACACGCCTATACACACTTGTATACATACATATATATTACGTGCATTCATCACTTTCAGTTTTTCTATAAGCAGACAACAACACTTTCTCCTTTCAATTGAATATCTTACTGAGAATCTTTTGATTTGATTTCCATGCATTTGTAAACGTTTTTGTTGCAGCGAACATGAGCAAAAGCACAAAATGTCAATGTGCAGGGATTTGCAACTGAATGCTAAAGAGATATTGAAAAACAAATATTACGAGAATACTTACATATAAACTTAGTGTGATGGAAGGGAAGTCGGAGTTCTATGTAAATGTATCTTGGAATTCAACGCATTAGGGTGCCTGATATGACGGTTGAGCTTTTTCTATTGGAATTATGAGATTTAGTACGGATATCGTAAGAGGCGTGGAAAATCCACCACACGGAAGTTCAAGGGGTCGAACAAATCGTTCTCCGTCCTTGCTAATACCAGAGGGAGCTAGTACCAGAGTGTACAGGATTCAATTCGAAAAAAGACTGCCCATTTCCCATTTCTTCGGCTTTAGCTGGCACTAAACCGACTACAATAAAGCTCTGCAGTTCAGTCTGTTTTGCGATAAGTGTCGCTTTTTATAACCATTGGTAACAGGATATCGCAGACCTTTTTAGACTGTCGGCAAGGCACCTCTGGTTCTTTCGAGCCGTCTGGAGCCATGTGGTTCCTCAGAGGTGGTACAAAGTGAGTGCAGCTTTTGTGAAGAGCTTTTTGATAGAAAACATTTCATATTGATTTGTTGGCTACTTACGCGCTGTACAGAAGCATGTGCATACCTTGGATGTCCAAATATGGTGGTCCGTATCGACATTGGCATCTCGAATGCGGGATGATAGAGCTGTGTCTCCCGTCGATCACAAGGCCGCGTGTAACTGATACACTTTTTCTGATTTCGTTCAGTCCTAGGAGTTGCTATCGGGAATAGACCACTCTAATATCTACACACTACTACTCACGCACATTCATCTTACAACGTTTGATATGCAAAAACTCAAGTCAAAATGTATACGTTGATCTGAGAAGCGATACTGTAGTGGGTCTATGCCTATGTAAATATGTAAATGTGTGGTAAGAACGTAACTGTCTCCGGACGAACGTGTCATATCTCCCAGCTTCGAGAAGCTGATTGAATATTATCAGTGCAGTGCACGTTGGGAAAGGCACAAGGAGATGGTCGTCCTAACTAACGTACATGCAGGACGTGGGGGGAGGTTGGGTGGGACGTTGGGGGGCAGAGAAATGGGGGAGTGGCGCTCGGATGTGTTCATGTCTGTCCTATTCCGAAATTTGTTGAGTAGCCGTGCGAGGTGGTAGCGCGGTTGATCGAATGCGATAGTCGGAAGTAGGTGAGGCGGGCATTGCAGAAATGCTGCTAGGCGTGGGGACTGGGCTATGGTTGTAGCCGCTTGAGGATGGTAAGAACGGTGGGGGGCGCGCTTGCAGTGCTCCTACCGCGGGACGCCCTAAGGCCTGTGCAACAAGGTGCCTCAAATGTTTTCAAAGTACGAGGTCTGTAAATGTCAGGGTTAAGCCCTGAACATTCGTATTTGTGTAGCCATCTCTTACACGTGACACATTGGACAAAATGCGACCATTTGATATACATTTTTTCGCAGCAAACGCACCAGATCCAGTTTTTTGGTTCGAGATTGGGTTCGATATCCGCACCCGGTTATTCCGGTACCATGGAACCCACTGTTGTGGGAATGCGAGCCTTAAATAGCAGAAAAGGAGTGCGTCCTACGGAGGGAGACTAGAGTCTTGTTAGGACAACGTCGTCCTGAATATTGTAATAGGTTAAACTCTTACTTATGGAGACTCCGCCCTACTCAACACTTGCCTGTGGTATGTTCCCTCAAGTTATTAAGCATCTCTTTACCTGTTCAACCGAATCTCTTATTCCAATATCACCAATATCAGTTTGGTCCAATCTTGTTAACAACAACAACAACCGATTTATGCAGACACAGTGCAGCGAATAAAAGCCCATCGGCTCTCCTGGCGAAATCCTCTTATCCGAATGCACAAACAATCTCTGATCCAAAACATTTTTCTATCTACACCCGTTGCTGAAACGACCCGAATATTCTATGCGGCTAAGCACCAACGAAAGTTGATGAAGATGGACATAAGTTGATATGTAATTCCATGTTCATGAAGGGTATACAAATCGACTTTATATGTAAAATAATAAATATAAATTTGTTACAACAACTACTTCAGTGATGTCTGAAGTGCTCAAAGTAACGGAAAGAAAATGATTTCACACAAACAAAAAAAGAAGAAATATTAAGGTTGAATAGAAAACGAAATGTAGAAAAGTGAGAAGAAAACAAAGTTGCAAGTGGCAAGTGTCGTAGGCAAGGTCGTCGTCTGCACGTTCTTCATTGGGTGTGAATTGCAAAAATTTGTGCATAAATCAAAGTTCTTAACTAAGATCGGTGCAACAAGGTGTTGACATAGCAAATACTCAACGAATGATATATTCATACAAGGATGTCCATATGTGTGCATGTATATGTGTGTGTGTATGAATGTATGTGTTTTATTAAAAAAATGTATGCTTATTGCCTTATGCAAATACCTGCACATTCATTCACTACTATTTTAACTCATACACATGCAAGGAAGCACTCCTGGTTCGTATTAATGTTAAATATCCTTTCCATATCATTGGCCCAAGAACTGCACTTGCCGATAATTGATAAACACATTTGCAATGGAATTGGGGTGAAACTTTATTCAACAATTTTAGTGTGGCTCAGTCTTGGAGTTTTTCGTGTATGAGTTGAAGTTAGTGATTGATGGGTTGACTGCTTGTGAACTTAACTTACTGCTTAAAATAATCATTTTTTTGAAATGTTCAACTTTAACTGGAAATCATAATCAGTTATTAACAGCGAGCTCAGATCATAAACTCAATACTTTAAGGAATATGTATGTGACTCATAAGGGAGCGTTATGTGCGTTGATAGCAGCTGTTATTTGGAGCACTTGAACTCTGCTTGGGGCTGAGTAGGCAAACGAGAAGTAGAGTGTTCTATATCAAAATATCTCAGCGCTGAGGGAGTCAGTTATGAAAACAGACAAGGGGTCGTCATATTCACCGATATCTCCCCTCTCGACAGTAGTAAAGACGTTAGAGGCAGCAATACTTTCTAAATACACCCCAAACTGGGAGCTAGTTATTCATCAGCATAGCCAAACAAACCACAGCACTGTATGACATAAGCGCTCACATACGTGGCGATCTAAATCAGGAAGGCCATACCATAGGGCTGTGCTCGGATTTGTTGACATGTCTGAGGCACTGACATTGGGGAAGTCACCCTTTCCCCAATTATAAAAAGATGGACTGTCAATTTTATGAGCGATTAACGGTGTGGGAAGTCTAGAAATGAAAACTCTAGATACCGAGGGATTAAAGCAGTGGTGCCAAGGGGTAGTATCCTATCGAAGCTCTCTGTCATACCAGAAAGAGCTTCTATTGTTTTCAGTGCAGGGAATTGCGCGGTAATGTTAACCGGTTGGGCCCTTATTATCTGTTTTTAGTTTTCCCCCGTAGAGCCCAACATTGTCTTATACTGAACCCTAGGCCACTCTATTCACAAGTTGCAGTATTCAGGTGAACATGGTCTCGATAGGAGCATGCCACCAACTATCTCGGACCCCCCTGCGGGTTAAGGGGTAAGAATGTACTCGAGGTATGTATGGCTGTCGTAAGAGGAGACTTAAATGCGCAAAGGTACTGGCGTGGAACTTGATGGTTGATCTACCGATATTCTTCCTTACGGATTGGGTTGAATGATTTAATCTAGAAGATTCCACTGCTCATACCAGATCGCTCACGCCACAGTTGGGCATGTACCGCAAGGTGCTAGTACCTGAGCGTACAGGGTCCATAACCGTCAAAGGACTGTCACATCGGTAAGACTACACAAAACCTTCGGGGAGTGTTTTTGTAGCTAAAAACAACACCAAAATCTTGGATGCTTACTATCGCTGCTCATTTTGGATCATTCAAACGCGGTTGCCTGGAAGATCTGGACAAACGATAAAGAACAGCTGCATACTCCAATCGGCCAGCCTAGTTATTTCACATTGAAGGAAGTTGCCGGCACGCTTGTACATCGCACCTAGGCCGAATACGGTATGTCCCCTCATGACATACTTACTACAAAAAATCACTATGAAACCCTGCTTAATTGGAAACCACAACACCCAAGCAAACAATTGCTCGAAGCAGAGCCACCTTCACTTAAGGAACGCCTGCTTTAGCACTGCGATGAGATGCGGCATCATATAAAAAGACCATAAGGGTGCACCGTCAGGCCCTCCAAAACACCAAATTAAACTGGTACAAGGGATGATCGTCTCAAAGGAGAAGGACTCATTTTCGGCAACTTCTATCTCGATATTGCAATAGGGTGAACTCTTACCTATCTACAATAAATATCAATGTACCAAATGATTTGGCCAACTTGTGATGCGTTCGGCCTGCTGCATGGAGCACATTCTTCTAGCAGCGAGATAGCTACCGTCCAGCCCTATTGAAACTCTCGATTACTGGGAACACTGTCAGATTGATGAAAATTTCGGTAGTGGTTGTGGTTACCAAGAGTTGGAAAAATCTGCTACAACAACAACAAACAACGCTTATAAGATTAGAGAGAAAAGTTCTGCAGACATCGCCATAGCTCAAAGAAAGAACATGCTAAGGACCAGGCAGTTTCTTCATTTCAAGCAAGGTTAAGTGTAGTAGTAGGTGATTAAGTGCTAATTAAAAAAGAAAAAGCCAATTATTGCTAATTAATTAACAATAAATTTGTTGAATTTTTTGTTTGTTAATATTTCTTGTTTTAATTATTAAAAACTTGACACTTTTTTATGCGCTTCACCGTTGAATAAACAAAAAAGCGGCGTAATATAATTGTTGCATAATTTATTTATTTATTTCGTGGAATATTTACAACTAAATTTAAACAAATAATTCTCTCATGCAATTGACTAGCGTACGCTTAGCTATGCGAAAACATTTAAACATGTACTATGCATTTGCCAACAACAATTTAGCTTCGGTTAAAGTTTAATTAGTCACTCAAGTTTGTTAATTTTAGTGTTTACATATGTTTATTAATAACTACAAAATATGAAAATGCACGATTAATATGGTATTTATTTAATTACTCTAAATACAGTGGAGACGCGATATTAATGACCAAAGTGAGGTATAGAATTTTGCATGAACTTCACTTTCAGTCACCGATAATATATTTATAAGAGATGCATGAATCTTGGGAAGAGAATACAACACTTGAGAAGTGTACAATTAGCATGCGGAAGATGCACGAAAGGTCTACGAGTCGTCCGCTTAATATTATTCTTGGTTATCGTTTTGCAAATTTTTGGGGAACAAAGAAACCACATCTTCAACAGAGCCCATCAATTTGGTCTTAATTAATGCTGAACTTTAGGCTAGAACTTTTGAAGCTAAATTCGTGCAAATTGAGCTTAGTACCACTAATGAACACTGCAAGAACTGACTTTATAACAGTTTGAGTACGTACCTTAATTGAGGAAACGTATTATGTTCTTCCATTATAAATCTGAGAATGAAGTTTTCAGATATTCATTTGAGTTATTCTGATGAACATTCCAAGTGAAATGAAGTTGAAGTTATAAGAAATACGTTTGTTCTTTCCAAATATACATTCCCAATAGAACTTGAAGCGAGATCTCCCCGAGCGATGAATAAGAGAGTATTCTCTAACATTATTTCGGATCAATAACAGAGATTTCTACATTCCGTGCTCCAATTTTTTTAATCTTGGAGCATAAGGGGAGCCCTCGTTAAGTTATTAATAAAAGATTACTTTCTTCTATATTTTTTTGGGGGCGAAAGTAGAGATTTCTCCAATTTCTACTTCCGGCTAACAACTTTTTGAGTAAGCCGAATTTCTTTGCCAACAAAAGGAAAAAAATTCCAACAAAAGAAATAAGTTTCAGCTGACTAGTCGTTGAAAATATAATATTTAACTCAGATCGAATCTTTGTGGTTGTTGAATTTTTGTATGTGATTGTTATTTGTGCCATTTTCCATAATTTATGCTTTTTGATTGGCATGTGAGGTATTTATAAGTTCGTTTGTATTGCTTCCATTCCTTCATTTGCTTCCATAGAAGGCTTGAGGCATGATTCTCCAAAGATCTTTCGTTGGCCTTTTAGGAGGAATGCGAAATGTCTCCCTCATTACTCTCCTAGGAGGTTTTCTAAGATTCTCCAAAACTCCCCTATTGCTCGATTGGGATTCATTATTACTTTTTAGGGGGTTAAAAAGGGTTTTTCTATTACTGTTCGAAAATATTTTTATTTGTAATTTCAAAAAAGTTGCGTATCAACTCTGGTCGAGTTATCGGAACTCCACTGTATAGAGTATTTGCGCGTGTTTTCACAACATGTGTTTATAGTTGCAGCGGTTTTTTTTTCTATTTTTGATTCACACAAACCGTTCAAATATTCAGTTCTCATTGCCTAATTAAAAACAAATAAATAAACACTTGAAAAATGAAAACCAAAAACAAATTTGTATTATCATAAAAAACATAAAGGTAATTTGTTAAAAAGTCAATATTGAAAATATTACAGTGAAAACAAAAAAGTATAAATTAAGTTAATAAAAATGATTTAATTTTAAATTCTTCGTATGAAAACTCTGACCAATAGTGAAACACAAAAGGAAGTAAAGTGCCATTGTTGTGAAACCCCTTTAGCATTAAATCTTGCTGCTGGCGCTGATTGATTGGCCTTAATGGGCAACGCTAGCCTTATTGACCCAGTAGTGAAAGTAGTGGCAGGCTCTGTAGAATTTACACTGCCCACGTCAGCAATTCGAAAGTGTCCGTAATGTCTATATATTACGAAATAATTACATATAATAAAATTGCTGTACATTGTATTGACTACTAAGTGGAAGATCACGTCATTTCAACACATTTTCGAAGTACTCGTACGTAGTATATCAAAAGTTAACCAAAAACGCCCTATATAAGGTGAAAATTCAATATTTTTGGTAGTTTTTGAACAATGACTGAAGCCAAATAATACATATGTAATTTGAAATGATCAAAAAATCGCCAAAATTTCTTTTTATTGGGAACACATTTATTTGCACAGTGGGGTTAACTTAGAAGTTTGTTTGTGCTTTCACAGTTGGCTTTATTTTCTTACAGGGTCCCTTATTGCATATTACGTCGGGAACACATTTACTACGTACTCACTTTACACATAAATAGAAGTTTTGTTTGTGCATTTTTCTTGATCATTAGCTTGCAAATACCGTTTTTTTTGTAGGTAACTAAGTACACAAGCACATATCTCTCTTTCGTAATTTCTTTGATTGCCTGCGTATTGTTCAAGGTATGCACTTTATATGTATATAAAGGGTGTTTTTTTTAGGGGTATAGAACTTCGAATTGAAATAAAACACAAGAAAATCGTTTTAAGGTCCATCAATTTGGCTTTATTGGAAGGATAATTTTATGCCATTAATGTTTAAATATGATTTCGGGCATGTGGCCGCCGCGGCTGGCTCGAATAAAGCCAATTCTACAGGTCCAATTTTCAACCACTTTTTCGAGCATATGGGGCCGTATGTCGGCAATAACGCCACGAATGTTGGCTTCCAATTCCCCTAACGTTTCTGGTTTGTTGGTGTAGACGAGCGACTTCACATATCCCCAAAGAAAATAATCCAATGGTGTCAAATCACACGACCTTGGTGGCCAATTGACAGGTCCATTCCGCGAAATTATGCGCTCATCGAATGTTTCCTTCAATAAATCGATTGCGACGTGCGCTGTGTGGCATGTAGCGCCGTCTTGTTGGAACCACAACTCATCCACATTCATGCCATCCAATTCGGGAACAAAATAGTCGGTTATCATGGCTCTATACCGGTCTCCATTAACGGTAGCTGCCTCTCCAGCATTATTGCGGAAGAGGTATGGCCCAATGACTCCACCAGCCCATAGAGCACACCAAACAGTCAGTTTTTGTGGATGTAATGGCGTTTCAAGGGTCTCATGTGGATTCTCTTCACTCCAAATGCGGCAATTTTGCTTGTTGACGTAGCCATTCAACCAAAAATGAGCCTCATCACTGAACAAAATTTTGCGATGAAAATCAGCATCGAAATCAATCTCATTTTCGGCCCATACACCAAAATCACGACGCATTGCATGGTCTCGCGGCTTTAATTCTTGCACAAGCTGGATCTTGTAAGGTCGCAAGCCAAGATCTTTGCGCAAAATCTTCCATAAAGTTGATGGACAAAGCTCCAATTGCTGTGCACGGTGGCGAATCGATTCATTCGGGTCCTCTTCAACACTTTGCTCTACAGCGGCAATTGTTTCTTCGGTGCGCACTGTTCGACGTCTCTGCGGATGCGTATTATCACATAGAGTAAACGTAGTGCGAAAACGATCCATGGTTAACCGAATTAATTGCTCTGATGGACGATTATGTCGACCATAAAATGGACGGAGCTCACGGTAAACTTCGCGAACTGAACCATTATTTTCGAAATAAATTTGCACGATTTGCAAGCGTTGTTCTTTTGTCAACCTGTTCATGATGAAATGGCAAACCAAACTGAACATAAATGACATTAGAGTTGCCAGATTTGACCACAAAATGCCAGTTTTATCTCTATTCGAAAAACAAACCTGTAAAAAAAACACCCTGTATGTATATAAAAGCTTTCAAATTATTTTTCGCATGCTTCAAGAACCGCAATGAAATGCTGCTCTTTTCCATAATGGACCCATTCACTTTCAATTTGGTATGCAAATTGCAAATGGCTTCATTGGACTTGTAGCAGTGTTACAAAAACCGCAGCGCAAAATCGTAGTAAATGACAAAATAAATAGTAAAGCTCAAGTTATTGGTGCGTTATCGGTAACCTTATAAAACAGCTGATTCGACCAACCTTGTGAGAAACAATGCAATCGATTATTGGTGCTGTATCGTAATTCCCTATCCGTAAAGTAACCTTACCGACAAATTGCATGTTGGTTTTTCTCTAACGTCAAGGATACGACTCCAGCGATACGACAAACGCACCAATAACTTTAGCTTAAAAAAATAATAGCGCGTCAGTCAAGTGGCCGGGCCCATTTTACTTAAGATATGTGGGTTTTAGTAAAATATAGAAGAAAATTGGAAGTGGCAATATTATTTGTCATCCAAGAGTAGTCTGTGCCACGTCTTTATACCTTAACTCTGCCTGAAGAGCTTATCAAAATATCATTAGTACAGATCATTTAGTGGCAGAGATATCGTGTTTTAAATGAAATAACCTCAAATCAGAAGTACTGTAAAAAAGTAGGTGTAGCTCACAACCGGTTTCACATCCAGCACGTATCATGGAGCCAATCATAACACCAAATATCCTTTTGACTGATTAGTTTTGACATTCAATTCCAATACACATAGGCACTCCGTAGTTCGTTAGAATTTACTTCAGAAAATATTCCATAATAGTAGGCATCACTGTTTCACAAATTTCAAGCGCAAAACCAAATTCGAAAACACTTTGCATAAATCTCAAGTGCAGTATTAGGCAGCGCAGTTTAACATGTCGCAGTAGCTTAAGTGATAAGAATCTCGACTACCGCGCGTGTGGTCGGAGGTTCGAACGCAAGTGCTTGCACAATTAATAAAAGTTTTTTATTTTATTTATATTAAATAAAATTTTAAATTTAAGAATATATAAATACTTCTAATCTATAAAAAATTTTTGTTTTTTTAAAATTTTCCAATTTTTAACCTAGAATTGTTTATTTATTTTCTGCCAACAGCGTTCGCTTAACTCTTTCTGCGATAAAAATGATTTCTTGATAAAAAAAATATACAAATTGTTTTATTATAATCATAAGAATATACATTTTTGTTTATCTCATTTCAGTTTTGCATACTCGTATTGGCATGTGTTTTCGAAATAGTGAGTACCAAATTTTCTGCAATTGAAAGGGGGATAAATCAAATCCGAAGGGAACAGAATGGAACTCGACACAAGAATGCGTTCTACTCGAAAATTTCTTACAGAGTACGAATCACTCGAAAGCGAACAAATTTTGTTTCGAATAGAACTACAGAGTGAGGGCCAAGGCTGGCATGAAATATTTTTTTGTGATCCCAACTGTTTCTGACTTAAAACGCGGAAATTGTAAGCTGTCCGAAAGTCTTTGCTACATTCTAGATCCGGATACATAATGCTCCTTCATCCAAGTTTTTCTTTGGACTCATATTAAGATCCTTAACAAGAAAATTTTCAAACTTGGAAAAAAGGTCGGGGTAGTATTTGGTCTGTTACATAAGAAAATAATGCGGTATTCTCTGAACTTTCTATAGACTGTAAAATACATACCTCCAAAATTTCGGGCCCCAGAAACAATAATAATAACAATAATAACACAAAGAGCAACAACACAATGTAATATATGAAATAAAATGCAAAGATTGCAACGAGGTATATGTTGGCCAGACAAAACGCAGCTTGGAGATCAGAATCAACGAACACAAGACAGACGCCAGAAATAACAAAATGACCACTGCACTTGCCCAACACCTAAACAACAACAAACATAGTGCCGACTTCGAGAATGCGCGAATATTGGACATTGAAAAACGAACAAAAACAAGGCTGACGTTAGAAAGCTTGCGAATACAAGAAAGAATAAAATCCGCGATAAACCACAAAGAAGACGTTGACACAATTAATAGCGCGTATTTGACAGCAATAAAGAAGTCAAAAAGAGAATGAAAACAATGTTTGAAAAAGCTGTGGAAAAATGTAGTTTGTTACACTGATTGTATAAATGTTCGTCTAATGTTTATATTGTAATAATAATTAAATGTAAAGTAAGTGTAACAAAATTTGAAATTAATGTATGTGAACTATAATTGTTTTATGTTTTTATTAAATAAATGCAGACTCCCTGAAGAAGGTGCAAAAAGCGCCGAAACTGGTAGGAGGAAAAGAGGAAATTATTTTTCGCTTTTGAATTACCGGCCAAAGAAGCTCCAAAGAAAAAACATATAAAAATTAAACACTGGCCCAACAAAGAGTTACTATACAATAATAATAAATGAAATAAAAAAACAATAAAATTTAAATTAAATTTGTCTAATTTTTTATCTAACTTTAAAAGGTTATCACTTTTAAAAGGTTAGAACCAAAGTTCAATGCTTTAACCTCTATGTAATGGGATCCCAAGAAGTTATTGTAACATTTCGCTAACATATGCCTTTTGCTTTTTTTTGCTTTTGCAATTTGAAAGCCTGAAATGTAGAACATACTTGTAGGCCAATTTCTTGCTTGGAATATGATAACTCCAATACCGATCTGCATATTAAACACATTGGCCCGTAACACTGTGGAACAAATTCAGGTTAGCAAAATTTAGGTCGATTCTGAGAGTGAGGGGTGAAAACAGAGGCTAAATTAGAAGACCCGTATCGCGGCGTTTGTTTATGTTAGTTCGAATTTTTTTTAATCGACCTTCAAACATTGCAGTCAAATGCCGATTTTCAGCATATGGTTTGTATGGTTTTTGGCTAAACTCGTCGACTAATTGATATTTTTTCAATCTATTAAAGCCAAAAACAGAGACCTGTGCAACAATTAAAATTAAAAAAAAAAATTTATTTATAAAATTTCTGTAGTGCTTATGAATGTTGGAAATTTTTTTTTCATGCTTTTTGAACATATTTTCCACTAAACAAAGTCTTTTTTCTTTCTGTTTGATGTTATGAAAAGTTTTAAGTAAAAAAATTAAATAATTTAAATTAATGATTTGGCCTGTTGCCGTTTAGCAGGCGGCTGTGGATCAACATCACTGCTCTCTCTAATATCTTGGTTATAGTCATCATCATCAGAAAGGTCGATAAATTCGTCCAACTGATATTCTGAAATTTCATCTTTGTCTTCCCCTTCTTCCTCTGTTTCCTCGTCTTCAGCGAGTATTGCATCTGGAGATTTCTTTCCTCTGTAACTGAAAAGAAAATAGTTTTCAATCGTTAACATGTTTAAATTGTGCACTCTGACAAAGATATTAGAAAAATTTAGTTACCTTATTTCGAATGGAAGCGCAGTTTGGTGATAACGTTCGCCTTGCTCATCAGATTCAGTTGGCAACTGTTGAGCGAGTTGATCAAGATGCTGATGCAAGAGATGCATTTTGTACGACATATAAACCCTAATTTCATCGAAAGCTGCCAACATGTTTGCAACAGATTCCCGTTCTTTACCCAAAAGTCCTTTAATGACTGCTTTCAATGCGAGCCATGCATTTAATTCTCGGTCTGTCAGAACTTGGTCAAAATCTTGAAGACTCATTAGTTTGCGTATGTCGGCACCTTCCGGAATTTCGGCGTTACTTAGTCTTGGGAAAATGTCTTTTAAGCGGTTGAATACTGCTGGTCTTTTTGCGATACATCTCAAAAAATTTTTAGCAATGCCATGTTTAATGTGGAGCAACGACAACAGAATTTTCATTTCAGGAATCGGCCTTTCGTGTAGCCTATTGTCTTTAGGCCATTTTCGTCCAATGCGACTATTCCAGTTATGCTGTTTGTACTGGTTTCTTCCTCTAATACCTTCTCCGTATCGTGAATCCCAATCGCACAAAAAACACGGATATTTTGGACGGCCAGATGCTGTTAAGCCTGTAATCAATGAAACTATTTTGAGGTCGCAGCAAATGCGTTTCAAATTATCGAAATTTTCACTAGTGTCAGTGCTATACGAAATTGGAACAGAAGGCATTCTTTTCGCCTTGTGCAGAAGCACAACTTTTAAGCTGATTAGTGAACTATCGATGAATAAACGCCAATCATCTTTTTTATAGGTTAACCCTATCGTCTCCATTAACTTTTCCATATCGTTGCAATAAGCGACATTTTTTGCATCATTCACATTGAAGAACTTTTCTAACTCTTTTAGGCGTTTTTGATATGCTGTTACTTTGGTTTCTTTCAGCAGCAAATTATTTCCTTTCAAAAATGAAGCCAGTTCTTCTGTTTTCTTCTGAGTCAAACACAAAACTGAAACAATTGGATCCAATTGCTTTTGTGTGACTACGATTGGGTCCTTTGATGTTTCATAGGATGTACCTTCAATAGGGTCGTATTCGAAGAAGAAATGCATGGATATAGCAGCGGCGGTTGTAGTACTGATATCTGTTTGAAGATCAATACTTCGGTATGTGGGTACTGGAACGAATTCTGAGTGCGGTAATGGTAATTAGACACTTGGCACTGCTACATAAGTTTTACTCTTTGCTTTACTTCTATTCAAAGTTTTATGGTAGTTGAGACATCCAGAGCAATTTTTTTATTGATGCGGGCTGTTGTCTAACCACATCATTAGTATACCAAAAGCCATAGCCTTCTTCTTTTCACTTTTCCATTGCATAACACTTGAATAGCAATTAAAGCAAACTTTTTAAGGAGCATAGTTTACGTCAGTGATAAACTCTTGTGAGAAATATTGTTTATAGGCTTCCAAAAAACAACACTCGCATTGCCACAGTTTCCATTGCTTGCTATGAAACGTCCACAAACATTACAAAAATGGTCCACTCACTCTCAGAATCGACTAACTTTTGCTAACCTGAATTTGTTCCACAGTGTAATCACAGTCGTTGTTTAACACGCGTTTTAATTAAAATCTTTACTTAACTTAAAAAGGAATTTAAAATGTTGGTCAATCGTACTCATATTAAACCAAGATTTTAGCTAAAATCATATATGTAATAATTGCTAGAAACTACTCAGTACACTCGTCAACATCAGAGTGCAGATATAAAGGAAACGAACGTACCAAAATGACACATTTCGTTTGGAATAATCCATGAGCGCATTTTACTTTCATGGAAAAATATTTTTGGATAAGATACAAAATTGTAGTCTTGTCGCAGATTTGTATAAACTTAAAAAAACGCAAGCCTAACATCAGATTCTAGTTGACTGAGGCGTGGAGAACAGATGCCAAAGTATTTTTAAGTTGTGGATAGGACAAGCTGACAAATATTTCGGACCATGGGCTGATATTGAGAACAATTATTGTAAGCAACCTTGCTAACCATTATTCCATGTTTCATCCACTCCGATATTAGTTCTTATTGCCACTGATTCTTGTGGTAGTTTGTGTAATACAAATTTCTATTGCCATTTTTCAAAATTTTTTTTTTTTCAATATCGGCATATTTTTAACCATGGAGAAACTCTATCGAAATTCCATCTGACTTAGCAGCAACCGTTCGGAATTAAAACATATGGGACCTACATTTAATTTTTAGAAAAGAATTAGAAACATCAACATCAATATCGTCAAAGCGACGTAAAGCGGGTGGTCTACAGCGCTAAATTTCGATAAAAAAAGATAAGAGGTTTTTATAAAACTTTTGAATCTATTTATATAAGCTTGAACGGCTCCTGGAACGATTTGAATTTTCAGTATATTTCATGGCTAACAAAAATACACGTATACAATACAATCTTAAAAATTTAGTTTCGCTGGTTACCTTTGATTTCGATTTCAAAACACACTGCGGGCATAGCATGCTAGCAATATAGAAGTATTACATATATGGCTAAAATGAAATGTAACAGGGTGTCCCCTTATGAAAAAAATATAATTGGTTGGTGGTATAAAGAAATTTTTTATGTTTTGCAAAGTGTCAACTATTTTATTCACAAACCATAGCATACAATGCTATGGTATGGTATATGTCTTGGAGTAAGCAATGTCACAAACACAACCATTGTCCCATACTGTGATTTTAAAATGTTAAACTCCGTCTTAGGCCCGGTTTTTCAGTCGTTAGTTAAGCTCAGTTTAAACTAAGTTTGCTTAAACTCTGCATAAATTTAAACTCCAGTTATACTGCAGAGCGGGTTTTCAGTGAGAGTTTAAGGCCGCTTTTAAGATTTGTTTTTTTATACGGCCACATTGGTTTTTTTTATCCAGATACGGCAACATACGAGGTGTGTTCAAAAAGTATCGCGAATTTTGTGTTTTTTCAAAAATTATTTATTTATTCATGAATGTCTATTTTGTCCCCTTCAAAGTAATCCCCATGAGATATTATACACTTGTGCCAACGGTTTTTCCAATCTTCGAAGCACTTCAAAAAATCATTTTTTTGTATCATGTTCAGCTCCTCCTTCGATGCCGTCTTTATCTCGTCAAGAGAAGCGTAACGTCGTCCTTTCATGGGCCTCTTCAGTTTAGGGAACAAGAAAAAGTCACAGGGGCCCAGATCTGGGGAATACGGTGACTGCGGCATCATTAGTGTGTTGTTTTTGGCCAAAAAGTCGCGCACAAGCAACGATGCGTGAGCAGGGGCGTTATCGTGGTGCAAAAGCCAATTTTTGTTCTTCCACAAATCCGGGCGTTTCTGGCGGATTGCTTCGCGCAAATTGCGCATAACTTGCAGGTAATATTCCTTATTGACCGTTCTTCCCTGTGGCAAGAACTCATGATGCACCACGCCCCTGCAATCGAAGAAAACTGTCAGCAAAACTTTCACATTCGACCGAACTTGGGGCGCTTTTTTCGGTCTTGGTTCGTGCGGCAGCTTCCATTGAGATGATTGAGCTTTGGTTTCCACGTCATAACCATAAACCCACGATTCGTCACCAGTTATGACCCTCTGGAGCAAATTTGGGTCGTCGCGGACAGAGTTTAACATCTCATTAGCAATGTTCATGCGATGCTGTTTTTGGTCACAATTGAGCAATTTTGTTACGAATTTCGCGTAAAAATCGAAGACGATCCAAAACACGTGCAAGCAAAGCAGCTGTCAACAATTAACTGAACATTCAAAATGGCCGAGCTTGTCGGCATAAGTGAGAGACATGAGTACCAACATAACGCCACAAAAAATTCGAAATTCGAATATACGTAACCAGCGAAAATTCAAAATTCGCGATACTTTTTGAACACACCTCGTATGACATTTGTTTACATATCCAACGCCACTGCTAAATGAAAAACTGCAGTGAACAAAGATAAAAAATACGCCCTGTACAAGTTAAATAAAATATCTAAATATAAATAAGTTAATTAAAATTAAAAATGATATATCCATTATTTAATTAATTATAAAAATATTGTATTTTTTTAATTGCGTTCAGTTTAATGTTTCACAACCAAAACAATCAAATATGCAAACAGCTGACAGGTTAACTAGAATTGAACCCTGCCAGATTGGCTGCTTAAGCTCCGTTTAGACTTCGTTTAAAGTTGACCGAAAATTGCATAACAAGTTTAAGCTTAGTTTAACTAACAAATTGAATTGAACTTGTACTGAAAAACCGTTCCTTAGACATAAAATGCCTTCTAAGTTGACTATGAGAGACATGAAATGATGTTTATTTTAGAATCATGTTTATGTAAATAAAACTCTATTTTAATTTGCCTATGACTACGGGCCATTCGCATTTAGTATTTAACATTTGTATTAATTATGTTTGTTATTTTAATCGGTGAAAGCGTATTTTTAATGTAAATTTCTCTTATTGTTGTTTATTAGAGAGAGTAATTTAATAGGATTGGGATTTGGTATCATCTTCTTACAAGTACGCATACATCACAGTTGATCTTTTTTAAAAAACCTGAAGTGTACGACGTCATTATTTTTATATCATA
The DNA here is from genome assembly GCA_949987695.1 of Merzomyia westermanni. Lineage (NCBI taxonomy): Eukaryota > Metazoa > Arthropoda > Insecta > Diptera > Tephritidae > Merzomyia > Merzomyia westermanni. The sequence continues at coordinate 5,078,605 of OX465290.1, read as the reverse complement.
TTTTATTTATTTTTTCGTTAAGTGGGTAATGTAAAAACACTTTTAACACTATTATTTAATGCATTACTATAATTTCTGCAATCTAACTTATAGTAGAAGTCAGCCATCAAAACCAATTTATTATAAGTTCAATAAAGCTATTACCAGGTCAGATATATTAATTTTGGCTCGTTTTATTAAATATATATTTAAGTCCGATCCGTAAAGTTATTACAAACCACCGTTATGCCGGCAATTAAGTATAAAAGTTGTAGTAGATCATTAGTAAAACTCGTTTGTGTACTGAATTTTTTAAGTATTCCAAAAAATTAGTATGTAAATATACTACGTTTGTAGTAAAGTTCAAACGCTGTAGGTTTCCCTATCCATATATGGTACATGCAAAACTACCTGCACACCTACGAAGTGCCATGCCAACACTCTGACAACTCGTGCGATGGTTCCATCTATTGTTATTGTTGTTATTTGCTCATCCAATACAAATTTGCTTCCAAATCGAAGACGAATTCTTGATTAGTGTTGCAGTTACCCGAGTAAATAATCGTACGTACATACAAATATATACATATACGAGGTGTGTTCAAAACGTATCGCGAATTTCGAATTTTTTGTGGCGTTATGTTGGTACTCATGTCTCTCACTTATGCCGACAAGCTCGGCCATTTTGAATGTTCACTTAATTGTTGACAGCTGCTTTGCTTGCACGTGTTTTGGATCGTCTTCGATTTTTACTTATTCAAAAAAATGGATCAAAGAACCTGTATCAAATTTTGTGTGAAAAACGAAATTAAGTGCGCGGATGCATTCCGAATGTTGACTGTGGCATACGGAGAAGCTACCTTGGACCGAAGCAACGTTTATCGGTGGTACAAAATGTTCTCAGAAGGCCGAGAAGATGTGCAAAGAAGAACAAAAATTGGCGTTTGCACCACGATAACGCCCCTGCTCACGCATCGTTGCTTGTGCGCGATTTTTTGGCCAAAAACAACACACTAATGATGCCGCAGCCACCGTATTCCCCAGATCTGGCCCCCTGTGACTTTTTCTTGTTCCCTAAACTGAAGAGGCCCATGAAAGGACGACGTTACGCTTCTCTTGACGAGATAAAGACGGCATCGAAGGAGGAGCTGAACAAGATACAAAAAAATGATTTTTTGAAGTGCTTCGAAGATTGGAAAAACCGTTGGCACAAGTGTATAATATCTCATGGGGATTACTTTGAAGGGGCAAAATAGGTATTCATGAATAAATAAATAATTTTTGAAAAAACACAAAATTCGCGATACTTTTTGAACACACCTCGTACATGCATTTTGTGCTCAGAAATTCCAGGTGTTACAGCAGAAAAAGTAAGTAAGGAGAGCGCTGTCTTCGACGAAGTCTTTATACCTTTCATGAATGCGAGGAGTAGTTAGAGGTAAAGTAAAGGAAAAGGGAAAGATCACTGCCGCTATGGTGCCATCTCTTTAACTCATTGAAGAGAAAGTAAGGACGAAGTATTTACCACAGGGTAAAGGGGAGGTACTTTCTACATTGGCAGAGCAGGCTTTTAATGAAAAGAAGAAGACGAAAGGTCCGCGGGATTGTAGATATTTTTCTTCTTTATTTAATACTAGCAAACCCGTCAGACGTTGTCCTGCCTAAATTTTGAGTTGCCTACATTTAACAAATTGTACACTCTTCCCTCCCCCTTAGCGCTTCCTCGTAATTTATTCCTCTATCTTAATTTTTTCTTTCTTCTTTCCGTTAGTTTATTTTACCCTCTTAATATTCCTCTAGCACCTCTCTAATTCTTAAAATTTCTATGCCTACTGCCCTTCGTCTCACTGTTCCTCTGCGGATATGTACACAGTTTCGAAGTTATAGCGGTTTAACTTTTCTTGGTCTTGGTACCGTTGGTTCTTTGATATATAGAACACATATCTATACATAAAATATAATTAAGTTGTACCAAATAAATTCCTAGCTATACCGACTTGCAGCTTTATATAACCTGGGGGCTGTGTTGTGCCCAACGAACTCCTGAGCCTATCGCGGAAGTTTTATAGACATCGACAATAAATTGTGGATATTATTGAAGCACAAGCAAAACACAAAGTATGTGGGCGTGTACTTTTGTACAGTTATGTAAATCTTGACAAAGTATCAAATATCATTAACTTTGACTAAATACGTTCAGATTTATGACGATTTGAAATTGTATATGGCCTGGAGGCATCTCACCGCCCACTTTTTCAAAACTATATATATCCTATATTGTAACCAGTGAACCCTCTAACATTGCGCCTATTATTTGTGCCTGTTCAGCGTCAACAGAGTTTTGCTCTGCTGATTAGTAGAAGAAAAAAGGAAGGCAATTTGCAGAACATAAAAAACAGTGCTGCCACCACGTTTAGTTTTTAAATATTAATTTATATTTATAATTAGTGGATTTTGTATTTTTTGCGTAGTTTCATTATTTTTGTTGTGCATATGTTTGGTATAATTATAAATACAAATATAATTATACTTTCATAATGCCAACCGAATGCAAGGAATGTACGGCAAAGTTGCTACAGTTAGATGAAATGATAGCATGCTCTGGTGGGTGTGGATATAGTTTTTGTTTAAAATGTAGTAACATTAAAAGGAATGAAATTAAGGTCTTAACGGAGAACTTGAATATAAAATGGTTCTGTAACCAGTGTACGGTGTCGGACACAAATACAAAATTTATAGAGATTAAACACTTAATCAACAAAAGTGAGCAATCAAAAATGAAAGCAGCTGATGTCAAACAAATTGTTGAGCAGATATTTATTAATAGGTGCTCTCAATTAAAAACCAGTATCCTTACGGAATTTAATTCTCTGTTGGAGCACAACATAGAAGTAAAAATTAATGAAATGAAAAATGAAATTATTAAGGATATTTCTAGTGAGTTCCAAAAAAGTAAAGATTACATCAGTAACTTGCAACTACCTAACGATAGCGATAAACCCAAAATGACTTTTGCGCAAACCGTTAAGGTAAATGAAAACAAGATTGTTATAAAACCTAAAGATAAAGGTAAGAAAGCTAAGCAAACAAAGGAAGCTTTAAAAAAGGTAGTAGAGCCCACAGATGGCCTCGTAAAAAAGGTTAAGGAAGTTACGAAAGGGGCCATAATTGTCGAATGTAAAAGTAAGGAAGCGTGTGAACAAGTACAACAAAAAGTTAGGGAGGTTATAGGAGATGATTATGAGGCCGAAAAAACCAAAAATAAAAGCGAGATGAAAAAGATGTTGAAGATAGTTGGAATAACTGAGAAAATCAGTAGCGAGCGTTTGATAGAGTGCTTAACCAAGCAAAATGATTCATGTGCTGGAAAAGATTTCAAGATAATTAAAATGTATGAAAACTCCAATAGTAGGGAAGAGAGCTATATTGCATTAGTAGAAACTGATGCAGTGACATTCGAGAATATTGTGCAGCAAAAGAGGTTGTATATAGAATGGGATAGTTGTTCCGCTTATGAGCATATTAATGTTTTGAGATGCTTCAAGTGTTTGGGATATAAGCACAAAGCAAGCGATTGCCCCAATAAATTGGCTTGTAGTAAATGTGCGGGATCCCATGATAGAAAGGAGTGTACTTCAAGTATTATTAAATGTGTCAACTGTAGCGAATTGGTTCAAAAAAAAGTGCTTGATGTTGATGTTAATCATCATGCATTTAGTAAAGATTGCCCTGCGTATAAAAAACATACGCAATCTAAACACAAATTGCGGGTTTAGCAACGAACTTTTCAAGAGCTGAAGTGCCTGTACCTGAATATTAGTAGTATAGTTGCAAACAAGCCACATCTGGTGTTCTGTTCAGAGAGCTGTACAACAGATGAAATAATAAATCAAGAGTTACAAATCCAAACCTATAAAATTATTCGATGCGATTCCCATAGTAGGCATACAGGAGGCGTTTTAGTCTATGCGCACGAATCAATAGAGTATAAAATAAGTTTCAACTATACGCATAACAAAAATATCTGGTGCATAATTCTGCAAATCAAAAACATTTATCCTAGATACCAAGTAGGTCTTATTTACCATTCCCCTAGCTCAAGCGATGCTGAATTCATTACATACTTAAACGACATACTGAGCAATAATTGCATAACACATGATAAAACTGTCTTTGTTGGGGATTTTAACATAAATCTCTACAGAGACACAACATATAGCAAGCAATTAGTGGAACTTTTTCGATCGTTTGCTATGGAGCAAAAAATAGATTTTTATACAAGAAAGGGGGATAACACGGAAACTTTGATTGATCTGCTATTTTCTAGCAGTAACTCAATTTCCTGTAAAAGATTGGAAGAACATCAGATTTCCGATCACGAAACCATAGAGTTCAGAATCAAATTGGACCGAACGCAACAAATGAGAGTTAATAAAAATATAACCTCTTGGGAACACTATACTCGTGATAGCCTTCTTAACCAGTTGCGACAGTATAGCTTCGCTGAATTTGAAAACTTCAGTATCGAAAACAAAGCAACGTTATTGCATAATAGCCTATCAAACGCGCTCACCACCTTGACGTACTCAAAAAATATTAATGTCAAACTTATAAATAAGTGGTACGATTCAGAACTATCAAATCTGAACAGACACAAACATTATTTATACAAACTCGCCAGTAGAACAGGTAATTGGAATGAGTACAACAATTCTAAGCGTAACTATAAAAAACTTATAAAGGTTAAAAAGGCAAATTATATGGAGAAGAAAATTACTTATAATGCAAGGGATAGCAAGGCTATGTGGAAGCACCTTAAAAATAGCATATGTATGTCCAAAGAAAACAATGTCATAAGCAAATTTTTAATAAATGACCGACTTTACACAAACGAGGGCGAAATAGCACAGTCTTTAAATGACTACTTTATAGACAGTATAGTCGAAATCAGCTCAAATATTCCTGTTAGAGATGTAGAAATCCTGGCTGAGGAAAATGATACGCTTGAATTCAAATTCCAAAAAGTATCTACAAATGAAATACTTGTAATAGTGAGTAAATTTAAAAATAAAACGGGAGGGAAAAAGCTGATAAGTGAAGGAGTTATAAAAGACTCTATTATTTATACAGGGTACTTCTATAAACAAATTGTAAACGAGAGCTTAGATCAAGGGACTGTTCCTAACTTATGGAAAACATCCGTTGTTGTACCAATTGAGAAAGTTAGTAACACCATAAGAGCTGATGAATTCAGACCTATTAATACATTACCGTGTGATGAAAAGATTTTGGAAACAGTAGTAAAAAACCAGCTCGTGAAATACTTAGAAGAAAATAATCTAATTATAGCGCAACAATCTGGTTTCCGCCGAAAGCATTCCTGTGAAAGTGCTTTAAACTTAGTTATAGCTAACTGGAAAGAAGACTTGAGCAGAAATAAACATGTGATTGCTGTGTTTTTAGACTTAAAGCGTGCCTTTGAGACGATAGATCAAAATCTGTTATTAAAAAAGCTTTACAATATAGGGGTTACTGGTACGGAACTTAAATGGTTCCAAGCCTTTGTTACCAATAGGTATCAAAGAACCGTAGTTGGATCATCTTTCTCAGAAAGAAGAGAGGTAACTGTTGGACTTCCGCAGGGTTCTGTACTGGCACCTATTTTGTTTAATATTTACATCAACGATGTTATTAGTTCTCTGAAGCATTGTGATATCAAACTCTTTGCTGACGACACATTGCTTATGATTAGTGGGGATAATATCACAGAAATATTTATAAAATTACAAGAGGATCTTAACAGAGTCTATGATTGGCTATGCGTGAATAGACTAAAATTAAATGTTTCCAAAACGAAATTTATGGTAATATCAAGACGGAAATTTCAGAGCACCGAGCTGCAAAATCTAAGAATAAATAATGAAGCAATTGATAAAGTTAACAATTTCAAGTACTTAGGAATCAAAATAGATGATAAACTTAACTTTAATGAGCATGTTGATTACACTGTTGGGAAAATAGCCAAAAAGTTATACATACTTCACGCAACGGACCTGCAAGTACTTAAGTAGAAGATACAAGGCTATGGTTTACAGATCGATAATTGAACCTCATTTTATATACTGTCCTACTATTTTTTTTATTATGAGAGATAGTCAAATTTACAAACTGCAAAAGCAACAAAACCGAGCTATGAGATTCATTCTTAAGAAACGCTATGACACACCTGTCAGAGATATGCTTGCTGATCTTAACTGGCTAAGCATTAAACAGCAACTGTTTTATTATACAATGAAATTTATTAAAAATATTATTGAGGGTACCTTGCCAGACTATTTGAGAAGTAATATAAAATATGTAAGAAATATACATTCAGTAAACACACGAAGCAAAAATAACTTTAACTTGCCCTCCTACAAAACTGAAGCAGATAAATGTAATTTATATTATAAAGGTCTAAAATGCTTCAATGAACTGCCAAATGATGTTAAATTAAGTAACGCTAAGGAATTTAAAACCAAATTGTATAATTATTGTAAAACAATGCCATTATGGTGATGGTAGGGCTGGCTTTCTAGACATCAACGGTAGTACATGCGTGTCGAGAACTCTGCAATGCAGCGCCCACGTAGTCGAAAAGTCGCCGAAGCCTCATACTGCCACGCAGCACTCGATCAAGTCAGTGCATCGCCGTTCAGATATTGCTTTTGCACTTGAAATGCGTTAACGGCCTCTAAGCAGCTACATCCGGCACCTTACATGCCTTGGTAGATATGGGAGGCCAGTCCAACGCCAGCACTACATTTTGGCACTCCATAATGTTGGTACATTTATAGTCTATGTTAGATTATATAAATATTTTTAAATAGATATAAGCTAGGCTTAGAATAAGCTGTAAAAAATAAATAAATAAATAAATAAATAAATAAATAAAGAATCTCTCTCTCTCTCTATGGCGCGATATACAACAGGTATATCATCATAAACCTCCTAAGAGATTTTTGCGCCAAGCTTCTCTTCCAATTTGTGGTGTGCCGATTTGAATTTTCCCTACAAATTGGTGGGACCTACAGTTTTTTGCCGACTCCGAACGGCATCTACAAAGGAGACGAATTTTTGCTGAGAAGCCTGTCATGGCAGAAATACACTCGGAGAGTTTGCCAAACCACTGCCGAGGGGCGACCCCGTTTTGAAAAACTTTTTTCAAATCACTTTTGATGTTACCTGTACCAGGGCTCGAACCATGGACCTTCGGTGTGGTAGGCCGGCAACACCACCTTCACACCACGGCGGCCGCCAATAAAGAAATAAATAATCTACTGTTAAAGTTTCATGAAGATCAGTTCAGTACTTCGGGCGCCTGTAAGATTAACCGCCACTCTGCTTTCACTCTAATCTTTAGTCATCTTCAATCCAACTTGCCAATCATCAAATACCTTGTACAATCGTTTTATTTCCCAGTTACATCACTGATGAATCGATGATAAATGCAAATTATTGTAAATATTAAATACTGCATTGACCCCATTTTGTTAACAAAGCTTTTGTCTTCCCGCCACCTTAGTTGCTATTAATTCTCCACCATTTGTGACCTTTGAGCTGCATTTAATTGGCAATTAGGTATGCGGCTTTCGCATCAGGAAGCAAAATGGCGACTTCGCTAAGGTTCATCAAGCTAGATGCGCTTCAGTGTACAAATATAAATACATTCACCTGCAAGTTTAAACAAATCGGCAAAAGTACATAGACGGACAAGAACATACATATTGGCTTGCAGGCTTTGTGGGTCTAAGAGCGCATAAGAGTAAACACCAAAGGCGGGTTGAGTTGAGTAGCTCGAGTTAGTTAAGCAAATGTTTCGAATAACATTGCTTAGTAAATTCGTCTAATACAGTTGAGCGGTGAGCTATTTGTAGCAGATGAGATTACAACAGTTGGTAAAATAAGCTTGAGATGATGTCGGTTATACATAGCTATGTAACATGTAATACATACCCTGTAGGGAACAAGAGCTTGGCTTATCAGTAGGTATATGGAAAGAATGACGACGTAAAGCTGGTTATATGTTTATGTCAAATCTGTGCTATATCATCATAAAATGAATTCTTATCGTTTTTGGGATACCGATTGAATATACAGACTAGTAAGAAATAGGTTATAATCCCATAACGACGTGGGCAAGCGTTTTAGGCCAAAACTTTAACTTAGGTACACAAATATATGTACTTTAAGGTTAAGCTCTAAGTATCTTGTAAAGACGAATACAAATACTTTAACCTTACATATATAAGTACTTTGAGCCTAAGCTGCAATCAATTTGGAAGCGCGAATGTAAGTATTTTAAGTCTAATCTATTAATGTAAATGTAAGGTCAACTATAAGTTTTTCGACGCTGTGAACTAAACACTTTTTAAGGGCCTGTAAGTATAAGCACCTATAGCGTAAATGGTAGTGCAACTAGTATCTGAAGAGAGTGCCAAGCGTTTAAGCCCTTTCATCTAAAGTGGGCTGAGTTCATATTAATTTGTGTATCATACTCATAGGGACAGAATGTGGACCGTAGGGGGCGGGGAATAAAAAAAAATTTGTTCGACAGTATCAGGCAATTAATCTCTTATAAAAAGGGACAATTGAACCTATATAAAGGGCAATAAAAAAACCGGTATTGCTTACAGAGAAGTGATAATATACGACTCGAAAATTGCTGAAATACATATAAGATTAGGAGCAACGGTGCTTGTTAAGTTACATTTAGATTGTTTTCTGTTAATAAAGATATGCATGTATTTGTTCAGGAGTATTTGAGAGCGCTTTATTTGAAAATTCAGTCTAGATATGTTCACCATTATTTTGTAATTCCTACAGGGAATGTATGCAAACCATACTATATTGCTTTAACTGGTTTTTGTGTCCGCTTTGTGCTCTGAATTTTTGCGGGAGATTTTTATTTGTTTAATCAAATTTTTCATTTCTATACCAATTAAAAAAATTCATCCGAAAATATTATTTCGTGGTTATGTAAAATCACAGACCACTTTTTTGACGTTGCAGCATGAGTGTACTTAATCCGCACATGTGATTGACGACTTACCACCCTGTAGGGAATGTCAAGTGCAAATAAGTAGAGATTCCCTGCTGACTGCCCACAAATCATTGTATTATTATGAGACATCTCAGTCTGCAAAGGCCTCTATAAGAGGCTACCAACAATCGCAGATCATTCTTTGAAAGTCAAATAAAAGCGCCTTATGTTGTTTACTCCTAGCAACAGCTCCGATTGCCCAAGAGCTGTGGTCTAATGTACCTTATTAAGTTTCCTTTCATCTTCATGAAGTTTGGGGTGATCTTTCAAGAAGTGAAAGAAAGATCTAATGGACTTTGTGCCTCTTCCTTGTATCGCTAGACTATATTACTGCTTGTTATCTTCTGTGGACTTACCGTCTGGTATTCAGGCTGTTAGGATGAAACTATTTGCTACCAGTCTATTCAACGTTTTCACATATTTCAGAGCTAATGATGATTCAATCTAACACGAAAATAATAAGTACAGTGATTCAGCGATTGGAGTTGCTAACTACTCTGTTTAATACGTTGGTCGTTAAGTTGCTATTGTAGCAACAAACCTTCGACCTCAGTCATATAAGTATGTAGCCTCGGCTGCCGTGGGATATACCTTAGTGATTGCCATCTACTCGGCCCTTTTAACCTTTTAAAACTTGCCTGTTTCGTTATTTGGGAAGTTGTGAGACAGGGAGGGTATTCTTGTACTCTGGAAATTCCGGGATGATACAACATTAGGCCTTCCAAAACTTTTGGAATGAAGAAAAGTTTCCTTAGCATTACTTTGGAAAGTTGGTGAGTGGTATTGTTTTATAGAGGTTAGGCTAAGTAATAGACAAAAAAATATCAGTTGCATGGCACTGGCAATGTTAGCATATCCGGCAAAGGACAACACACCCGAAAACGTTCGCAAATGGTTTTGGCCCGGAACGAGCTTTTTATGATCCTAAAATGTCATAGTAAATCTACTGTAATGGTACACTTTTTACATTTCATTGTCTTCCAACGTGACAGGCAGTTCGTCAGTGAGATGTAGAAACTCAACACTACGGCATTTTTGCAACTTTCACCATTGTTTCATTAATTTGGCAGCGACTTACTGGCGATCGAAAAAAATTTGCATAAACCAATAAAATCGGTAAATGGACTGTGTTTCTTCACGAAGGTTGCGGAGTTTGTGTGTGCTCAATGCTTTGTTCACTCTTTCAAATTGCATCTAGCTGCTGTTCTTTTTGCTTTTGCTTTACCTTAATGTTCTTGCCGAGTAGTTGGCCGATGTTATGTTTGATGTTGTTATGTCAATGTCAGTATTGACCATTCTACTCAGCAATGATGCGCTCCTAATGCAAGCCAAAAAACTGTGGTGTTGCGTTAGTCTTTTTGGGGGAAATTGAAAGCACCCGCCTAGGGAAGGGAGCGTTCACGCTGACGTTTTCGGTTACATGCACAACAACCAACAACAAAACTTGTGTACAAACATAGAAATGCACATAAACACATTGAAGCATATGGACCACTTTGCTGACTTGCTGATTGATCGTGTAATTGTGCTGGGCAGAAGTGATGAGTGTTGTAAGAGGAGTAACGGACTTTGGTGTTTGGCATATGTAAAATGCCTTTTGACCCCTACTTGCTGTTATGCCATATTTAGCTACCAAAATACTTACATACATTCTCATCTGCTCATCGGATGCCGGCATGCTGCTAGTGGCCCCATCGACGTAATCAACCATCCGCAGGGCATTTCAATTTTCCATCACATCGATTTCAAGCACGTTGCTTGTTGGTGCACATTGCGCTCTGCTTTTGGCACATAGCACACTTTGCATATATAGAAGCGCCGTCCTGCACTTTCGTGGCATGCAGGCAGCTGCTCGTGTATTTACAGTTTTGTGCAAATTACCCAGGGTAGGAGCAAGAAAATTGGTTACTCGCATACTGTTTACGTGAAACGCGTGTTGCATAGGGTGATTTTTCATGTGCTTTGAAAGTAATTCTCCTTATATAGAATATTAAAACATATCCTGACAAAAAATAACATAACACGACATAGCGCAACATAACTTACGGCAGCATAACGTGCTATATTTGAAAATAATCTGCGTTTTACATTCCGTGAATAAAAGGAGGAGAAGAGCAAAGGCAATTTGGATAACTTTTTGCTGATATTGCCTTAATGGGTTTACGTTAAGTTTTTATAAAAAAGAAAAAGAGGAAAAAGATCAAGATAAATATCAAGAGCAAAGCCCGAGGTAAATTTGAATAAGAGAAGGAAAGTGAGGGAGGAAAATATGGAAATGAAGAGAGAGTACTTGAGAGAGCTACATGTGGATGGAGAAGTTGAGCGTCAGGAGAGGTAGAGAGGAAGTTGGACGGGAGAGAGCCTAAGCAGGAAAGGTTATACATATAGTTTTGTTTGAAGCTCCAGCATGTGAGTGCTTGAGATAAAGGGGAAAAGAGTTATGAACTTTTCTGGAACGATTTTCCGTCATCCCTTGTCAATTTTGGTTTGGAGACAAACCGGTTTCGGCGTTGTGCCATCTTCAGTGTCTATCTTCCTTCTGTTGCGTTCGTCCTTTATTTGTCTGCTTTTATAGTTCTTCGCTGTGCTGTTTATTAGGTACGTTTTAAAAAACGATGGAGCATCAGAGTACTCCAACACTTATCTTCATTCATATAAATCCATTTACTTTGCTTCCGAATAGTCTATAGAGCACCTACGTTAGAGTACTTTGAAAATGCTGCCAAAAGATTACTCTATAGAGTATTCTAGACGAAAGCGAGAAGGGAGTATGTGTTCTTTTGAGGACCACCTACTCCCACTCTCGCTTTGCTGTTGAATACTCCATAGAGTAATCCCCTGGGAGTATTTTGAGAGTACTCTCACGTAGGTGGTCTATAGAGTATTCAAAAGCAAAGAAACGGAGTACTCCGAGATGGATTAGGTGATCCAATCACCGGACATTGCCATGTAAATTGGACCACATTTTTTATATGAATGAGGATAAGTGTTGGAGTACTCTGATACTCCTTTAGGAGTATTCTTTGGAGTGTGACACGGAGTATTTCCGTTTTTTGCAGGGTGGTAGCTGGTAGTTTGTGTGTGTGTACGATTGCGCTCGTTAAGTTAGTGTTCGGTTTGTAGTCCTTCGTTCTACTGTGTCGTTTATTTAGTTAGGTACATTTTGTATGTATTGCAGGCAGCACGTAGTTCGTGTATATGTATGTATGCGCTCGTTAAGTGATTGTTTGGTTTGTTGGCATGCAGAAGTCTGTGATTCTGATTTGTATACCCTTTGAGGGTTGATTGCGTGTTTTTGTTCTCGCGTCAGTCGCCTGTGTTATGTTCTCTCACTCTCGCTTTGCTGTTGAATACTCCATAGAGTAATCCCCTGGGAGTATTTTGAGAGTACTCTCACGTAGGTGGTCTATAGAGTATTCAAAAGCAAAGAAACGGAGTACTCCGAGATGGATTAGGTGATCCAATCACCGGACATTGCCATGTAAATTGGACCACATTTTTTATATGAATGAGGATAAGTGTTGGAGTACTCTGATACTCCTTTAGGAGTATTCTTTGGAGTGTGACACGGAGTATTTCCGTTTTTTGCAGGGTGGTAGCTGGTAGTTTGTGTGTGTGTACGATTGCGCTCGTTAAGTTAGTGTTCGGTTTGTAGTCCTTCGTTCTACTGTGTCGTTTATTTAGTTAGGTACATTTTGTATGTATTGCAGGCAGCACGTAGTTCGTGTATATGTATGTATGCGCTCGTTAAGTGATTGTTTGGTTTGTTGGCATGCAGAAGTCTGTGATTCTGATTTGTATACCCTTTGAGGGTTGATTGCGTGTTTTTGTTCTCGCGTCAGTCGCCTGTGTTATGTTCTTTTTTCTGTATATCAATTTCAGGGGTTCGAATAATGCGTCTGAAACTGGTTTGTTTGTTCGTTAATTATATTTCCCTGAAACGTTTTTTGTTTATATATTTCCATGTTCTCCAGTATGTTGAAACGTAGACCTTAATGTTCTGTATGGAGAAGCTTGGCTGGGTTTTTTAGAAAAGAGTTATGTATCATCGGTATAAAATAACATATCAGAACGAACCCGAAAGTGTTATCGGTTGCAGTCAGGAAACCCGTTAGCATTACAGTAACCATAACCGTAACAATAACCGTAAAAATAACCGTAACCACAATCATAAGCATAAACCACATTTTCCGAGTTGGTGGAAGTCCTGCAGGACGCAAAAATTGAGCAATAGCGATGCATTTTTTTTTACACGTTTATCATGAGCTTGTGCATCCGTGTCACTAGAACATCCAGAAATATTGAAAATTGTTCATAAAAAAATAATTAGTAATAAAAGAGGAGCCAAAAATCGAGTTTTTTTTCCAAAGCTCATAATTTTTGCATTTTTCATGTTTTCTTTTTCGTTTCAGTTCCGGATGCGGAAAAGTGTACAGATTAAGAAACTATTTTTTGTTTGCGTTTCAGATTTTATTTACGGACGCTAGGACTTCCACCATGAGGACGAGTCGCCGCCGACCTGCCGCCATTGTTCGGTACCACCCTCCCCGCCTTTTCTTGGATCAATAACAAAAAATTTGTGAAGCTTCATTAAACTTTTTCCGATAACTGTTCGAAAATTTTATCCTTCTACCTATTATACTTTCCGAGAAAAAAATTTCAGAAAAAACATCAGGTTTTCAGGCTAACAAAGTCCTGTTACACTGTTTCGTTGGTTTACGCTTAATTAACAGCCCTCGGTCGGATAAACCGGAACATTCCGTCATTTAGACCCGCCTGTCTGGGAAATGAGCCGGCCTCCTTTGCGTGGGCGAGCACTGCATGGACTTCAATACTATAAGTTAGATTCTAAACCATAAGTGATAAATGTAATTTGATGAATCTAAGGAGTGCTGGGAAAAAGGATCTGCCTACCCTACAGGAAATAACTACTGCGCAGCTCATATTGAGCTCACCTGAAGTCCACTTGTCGGGGAAGAAATTGAAAATTGTCAGCAGTGTTTCGAAGTCCAGTATGTGTGGTTCCACCTGTTTTTTTATTGCTTAGCCCTCTGCTGTTAAGACTAGGTACTTCCCGGTGGCATGATCTAAAAGAAGACCACCTATTAGTGATTAAGTATTTTACTAAGTTCGACTAAGCATCTGGTGTCAGAAGATGTATCCAATTAGGAAGGTCAACAATCCTGTCTCCGAGGGTGGTTTTGGAACGTAAAACCTTGTTCTATATTGCCTAAATTTATATCTCGAGCTACTGTTGCGAGGATCTTTTGGGCGAATGGGATACTTAAGAACCAGACATAGCAGGCTAGAGATTATTCGGTTTCCTCTGCAGCGTAGAAGGATCATTCTGGCTCAGGGTAGATGGATGCGAGCTGCGGAGCTCATTGGGTATACTAATGTGCTGTTAATGCTGAACTTAAAATGCAGCATTTTGCATTTTCGGACATTGGTTTCGAAAAACCGTTCATGGTGGCGCATTTAGTAAATGCACATTTAGCAAGCTCGAGTCTTAGGTTGTTTGTTTACAAAGATGTTTTGATTGCAAATTGAAAATCAGCCCAAATTTGCTGAATGTTTACGTATGACAGAGAATGAGAGAACGCGAAGAAAAAAATGCTCTTTTGAATTTGAATCGCGATTTTCTTCGAAATTTGCAGGGTTGATTTCAGCATTTATAATGCGAATGCAAAAATAAAGTTCCATTTAGGTGTCAAAATGTGTATGGTAAATGCGAAAATAAATGCTGCATTTTGGGCTAAATGTTAAAATGCGAGGTAAATGCAAAATGCAGGCTCAGCATGAACAGCACATAAGGTTAATTTATCCTTTTTTATCTGACGTCAGGTTACATTGAAAACATTTTCTTTCTTGTTCTTGAGCTTAAAAGGCTTGTTTTAATTTGAGGAATAACGAATATAAACATAATTTCTCATCACAATCAATACCCTATACATTCATGCGGTATGCTACGATAGTTAGCTATGTACGTATAAAGCTTACGTGCCTACGCTTGAAAGTTGACTATCTGGCTGAGCGGCTCGTATGCTTGTTGATGATATCGTTGATGGCGTAAATGGGGCAAAAGACCGCAGACCTGATTAAAAAGATTGTGTTCACACATAGCCCAGCGGTGTTCGCATAGAACACTACACATAAATACATCAATGTACATTAGACAGGGCGAAACGTTTCAGAACTTATTATTAATTTTTATAGGTCTATCATTTCTGGGTTATATTTTTGGCTAAAAACTGCTTAACCACTTAAGCAAATATATTGACAGGTTTGTAGAATATAGGATTCCCCACAAAAGGATCGAAAATACAACTTGTCTCTCATAGTTAACCATACCAAGCCAACGATTCGACTTTTCCGGAGAACAGCGTGATCCCGACCTAATAGCTGATGTAATTTTCACGACAAGAGCTCCAGCGGAATTAATGGTTAACTTATGAAACAAAAAATGCTTGACCCAGTCTAATGTACACACAAAAACATACACCAATATTCAAATAAAAATGTGGCTAGGGCATAAGTGTTGGAGGCGTGTACTCGTAGTATGTAAAGTGTGTTAGCAGCATTTTTACAATGCCCACAGCTGGCCTGCAGGCATGCGCGGCTTTGAGTTTAATCGAGTTATGTTATGCAACGCAGCTTGCTGTTAAGTTCTATTTTCACTATCCGCGTATGCCCATCTCTGAAATAGAAAGTGTGGGCATTTATTTTGAATTCTAAATATATTCCCACAGATAATCCTATGCGATTTTGAGCGCATGAGAAAAACCTAAAGTTACTCATATGCCGCGTCTTACCAGGCATTTATATTACAGAACTTCTGCTAAAAATTGTGTAGATGTCACAAGGCTTTAAGCTTCCCCATCAATGTCTTTCTGATTCAAAATTGCTTAAGTAATGCTGCGTAGACTGCCTGTTGGTCTTAAATACCGAAGATCATGTATCAGCTCTTTGCAGAATATTGACGGCGAGGCCATGCCTATCGATCTATGAGCAACTGGATCCCGCGAAGCAAGCTAATCATTGCGTAATGGGCTGATCGTGTAAAAGGTGTTACAGGTGGATTGTGCTAAAACTTAAGGCCAAAGTCAACGAGCTGGTTGGATGTTGGCAGTGCACCTTCCCACGTGGTAAGTTCACTATCAAGCGGAAATGTTACTTAACTACTTCAAGGGGTTGCCTGTCCAATATACAGCGCTAGTTGTTTCGCTTTGATAATTGGAAGCACACCAGTATAGTTAATCCGTCTCCATTTAGCGCTTTAATTAAATTGATAGTCTCCTGTTTCCTCCGCTTGAAATAAATTCGCCAGCGGGTCAGCGACACATGACTATACGACACCTTTCTGTGTTTTGATTTCATAAAAAACAAGTAAGGAAAGGGCTGTCTTCGACTGTGCCGAAGACCTTATACCTGTCATGAATACGCACCACGGTTTTAAGTGTCCGATCCTTACTCACAATTGGCACAAAAATTAGAAAAATCGATTGTATGGGAGCTATATGTTATGTTGGTCCGATCTTGCTGATTCCGACAAATGATTAATCTCATGCAAAACGGCGGCTCTGTACCAAATTTGATTAAGATATCTCAAAAACTGAGAGACTTGTTTGCGTACAAACAGACAGACGGACATGGCTAAATCGACTCAGATCATTGCCCTGATAATTTCGGTATACTTATTGGTAGGTCTATCTCTTATTCTTCTCATACTTACAACCATCGGACCAAAGTTATAATACCATTTCATGTTCATGAAAGGTATAAATATAAGGCTGGTCGTAGTTATTGGGACAGGCCAGTTTTGGCGTAACCAATGAGCCTTTTAGCTTCTCTTTCGAAAGGTGTCAACAAGTATTTAGTAGAAAAGGCAGCACCATTAGTCATCTCTTTCCCAGTTGATCTGTTTTGTTTCTGTTTTCGCAATAAAAGACAGCAGCAAGGAGTAAGCAAAGCTATTTCAAGAAAAAAATTGCCTACCGAATTTCCTTTAGATGAAATGTCCTGGAATCTTCAAGCAGCGAGTGGCAGTACTAGAAATTGGGCAAATCGATTTGTGGCCTAGTACACTTAGACACGCATTTTTAAGGTTAACTCACCTATCTGCGTAATAGAAGCCAGTCTAACGAACTCATTAATTAGGCAAAATTAGTTTTCTTATTATCACGTTTTACTTCACTGAGCTTATTTCAGGTAATTTAAAAGAAAAGTACAATTAAATAGAAATTATATAATTACATACATAATATATTTTGCAAATCTAATAAAGGTCATTACAATAAACGAAATTTCTAGATATGCATGTACATATTTACATATATTCTCTCGATTTCTGCTATTAAATAATGTTTTTAAATTTATATAAAATGCCCTGCATTAAATGGGATTTTTTCATTATTAGCTTTCTGTAATGCAGAATGAAATATAATACTTTGCGACTAAAACGATTCTGAAAATCTTTACATATTTATGTGTGTTCATTAAGGCATACATACCCTGCCAACCAACAGCGGATAAAAATCTGGATAAACAGCAAGTCGCTCGTACCAAAAAAGTGGATAAAGAAGTGGGAAATTTTGTTCGGCGAGGTTCATTTTTTAACCATGTTGAAAATGTTTTTTCGTGTACGTGTGAGTGCACACGTTTAGGCACTTCCCAGCTTACCAAAGTCGGAGCGCTCCGAAATAATGATCCAAGAAGAGTCCGTAATTTGACCTTTTTTTGAGTGTTATTTAGTAAACATCAAAAAACCCACTTTTTTTATGAAGATTCACGTAGCCTTGGGTGAAGAAATGAATATTGTAGAACGGATGAACGACAAGGCTCAGTTATATGAACAATTTAGAGCACTTTCTGATCCTTTTTGTTGTACGCGTAAAGAGAATTGTGAGAAAATAAATGTTCAAACAACTGACAATTTCGCGATAATACCAATGGTTTTGCTGTTTGAAGAATCACAGGAAACGCGTAAAAACTGCTTCGGGACAGCGCGCTTTAAGAAACCCGATCAACGTTAACCGGGGTCTAACTGACACATTTTGTACGGCTAGCTGTCAAGTTAAGCGCCAATAAGAGTTGAACGGCTTTCATGAAAGCGATCCTAAGTAG
This sequence comes from Merzomyia westermanni, assembly GCA_949987695.1. Taxonomy (NCBI): domain Eukaryota; kingdom Metazoa; phylum Arthropoda; class Insecta; order Diptera; family Tephritidae; genus Merzomyia; species Merzomyia westermanni. Next base: position 5,060,421 of record OX465290.1, on the reverse strand, counting down.
AACAATCCACAGAAAAATTGCAAAAATATTCAAAAATTTTGCACATCAACAAAAAAATTAAGATATTTTCGCACATATTAAAATGTTTGCAACATATTTTCAACTTCGAATATACAAGGACTGTAAGGTAATAGTCCCGGCACTTCAGCACCTACAAAAGCAAAGGATCCCGGAGTGCTTAAATACCATTTATAATGTGTGCTCACTTACTCGCCTAACTCAAATGAAATATTTTGATTATAATATAATTTCAAATTAAAAACAGAATTTCGCATCAACGGATACAATACTTGCCGCTGCTATTAATATGCACGCTGCTGTACTTACATATATCTTGCACTTATACTTGCTTATGTACATACGTATCAGCAATGCATTCACAGCAACTTAATTAAGCATACACCGAAAACCTTATAATATCCCACTAGGACTTTATGTTAGGTCCTACGAATATATGACTTTGTTAGATTGATCGCAGGTACTTCAAAAATGTATTGCCTGGTAATGCAAACTTTGAGTATGAAAATCCAACATACTAGAGGAGGCTTAAAGAAGCTGTAGTCGAAGTTACCAGATAACAAAGGAAGGCTGTTAGAAGCTGCGAATGGAGCAACTTCATGCTAAGTGCGAGAAACGAAGGTAAAAGTTATGATCGTAAAAGGTATCGCTACAAAAACCGTAGCCATTTTTGTGTTTTGATTTTAGGGCCAAACAATTATTTTAGTTTGTTTCTGTTTTCTGTAGAAATATCTTTAATTGTCCTATTCCCACTGAAAAACTATAATTCTAAAAAAATATGAAACTACATGATAACATTACTTCCATGTAATTCCATTTTTTGTTTTTAAAAATTGATTGTCGGCATGACTTAAGAACTTATGTTAGTTAAGAATTTATAAAAATTAGTTTGAGACCTTTTCGAATTACATCGTTTTAGTTTAAACTATGCATTATACTTAAGTTTGTTTATGCACCATTTTTAAGTTGAGAATAAATAGTTAATAATAATACAAATATTATTGTTTAAAACAAAGAATAGCGAAGCTGTTAACAAAGACGTGAAACCGCTAGTTATGAAATGAGTTGTCATGATTTTTTCAGCAAATGACCAGCTACCTTCTTTCTATCTAACCTTCAAAAAGCAGCTACCCAGCAAACATTTATGTTAGAGGACGATTAGGAGACGACTCAAATTCCGATGTATATCTCTGAGGTAGAAGGCGGCCGCCGTGGTGTGGAGGTAGTGTTGCCGGCCTACCACACCGAAGGTCCATGGTTCGAGCCCTGGTACAGGTAACATCAAAAGTGATTTGAAAAAAGTTTTTCAAAACGGGGTCGCCCCTCGGCAGTGGTTTGGCAAACTCTCCGAGTGTATTTCTGCCATGACAGGCTTCTCAGCAAAAATTCGTCTCCTTTGTAGATGCCGTTCGGAGTCGGCAAAAAACTGTAGGTCCCACCAATTTGTAGGGAAAATTCAAATCGGCACACCCCAAATTGGAAGAGAAGCTTGGCGCAAAAATCTCTTAGGAGGTTTATGATGATATACCTGTTGTATATCGCGCCATAAAAAAAAAAAGAGAAGGTTAGAGAACGGTTTGAGAAACTGTCGAGAATTATAGTATTCTCTACAAAATGGGGACTTAGTTCTCGATATCGAGAAAAAGTTTAGTTATCTAATCGAATTCTAACGTGAAATTCTAATTGGTTTCTAATGTGAACTTTTTTCTAGTGTTTTTCTAATCGCTCTCTAATCGAATTCTAGCCTAGTTCTCTAACCTGATTTTCGATTAGAGAACTACATGAGAATTCTAATTTAAAACTACAATATTTCTCTAACGTTTGAGACTGTGTTTGCTGGGTATGTCAGCATGTACCCACGATCGTTTACGAACGATTTTCCTTCATTCAAAGTCATGCATGCGAACTTGTTCTGCTCCGCATATGAAAAGTAGGGTTGCAAGTATAACCGATTGACAGCTTCGGCGTCCTACTGGCATGTGCCGAGCATTATAGCGAAAATACTCGAGTATATATTATTGCTTAGTAGTAAATTATAAAAAAATATTTACATGCACATGTCACTAACATTTATTTATTCAGCTTATTAAACTAAGCAAATACAATCCTCTTTTTTCTGTATAAACTTAATGCCAAGAATGAATATTGCCAGTTCTAACAAAAAATGTTTATGCGGAAATGGATATGTGAATGCGTATTGATCTTTGCTGATTTTGTTTTTGTTATTTTATTCAGTAGAAGTTTACCTGAGGTAAAATACTTGAAAGTTTTGAAATATTTCGCTCATCTTGCGCCCGTTCACTTAAATCGAGGAGTTTTCAAAAATTGATATTCAGTTTAAAAAAAAAAATGCCATTTTCCTGAATCGCATGAAAATGGTTCGCATATTTTTCTTCGAAAACATAAGGAATCTGCATTTCTCAATCTTCAAAAATATATGCCACAATGTATTGTATAAAGGATTTAAATACAGCGACCTTAGTAGTCAGGCATATGTAGATGTATATTGGAACGATTTTTCGTCATGCCTTGTGAATTTTTGTTTTGTGACAAACCGGTTTCGGCGATCCGCCATCTTCAGTGTATGTTTTCGTTCTGATCTGTGTCTATTTGTTGTTATGAATTTATAGTCTGGATACTGTGCGTGTGTGAAAATCCTAGTAAATCCATAAGCTGCTATTGGCTATTCGCAGTTTGACATTAACTGGTTGTTTTTTCCAGATGCAACATATTTGTTCAACTGAAATATTCACAAGAAATCCAAAATAATGCGAAAGCATCCGGATATGCAAATTTCATGCATCAACACTTACTTTTGTTTGCTTAGGTGTTGAATCACATTGTAACGTTTGTAATATAAATATATTAGGGTGTATCGAGAAAAATAAAAGTTTTGCGTACACTTGCTTTTAGGTAACAGTTTTTCCTTCCACAACTTTACTGCTGGAACCCATCTCAACAAAGCCTTGTTTTTGATTCCGTCTGTATATAGTTTCCCTGTTTTCCAGGGAACACACTAGACCAACTTCTTTTCTGGTATTATCGCAAGGTACTCACAAGGAAAGAAGTATTTATATTTCGAAATACACCTCCAGCAATGCATCGGTTAAGAAACCATGCAGTCCATGTATTCGTTATTTCATGATGCGGTTACAAACAAACAAACAGACAGACATAATTTGAAATCGTTGTTCATCTGGCTTTTGTTGTTGTAATTAAGACTACCAATACATATTCTTAGTAATACTCATTATGTTCATTTTAACATATGCATTAAAATATTTTAAGCCTACTTTTCTTACCACCACTGTGTACAGCGGAATAAAATATTTCCTTGAGCTAAAATGGATCCTTAGCTTTAAGTTAAGCATTTAGCAATACAACGGCGAAAATTGCATTCAATTATATGCGGCGGTTTTTGTGTGATGCGCGTACAAACATACATACAGACAAACATAAAATCAAAAATTCTTTTGTTTTTCTATTTATCGTTTTTGTTTTGTTATCTATATTGCCCGAAAGTTTTAAAACTCCACTTTTAGTATGACCTGGAATTGCATTATTGGTGACATGTCATTAAGTCAAAGGAATTAATGTCATCGACTTTTCAAAGAGAATTAATATCAATGACATGAATTCTCAAAATATTTCCTCATTTATTCTCTTTTTGTAAAAGTTTTTGAAATGCGAATTAACGTCAGTGGCAATAATTCCCTTGATATTATAACATGTCACGGCTTTGTTGGTACGGCCTTTTCGATCGAATATATATTAAATACCTACATAAGTATATGCAGTTGCAATGCGCGTCCAATACTCACTTGTGCAAAGTTTCTATTTATTTATAACCTGAAGCGTGATTTGTATTGGACACGTGTAGTTTCATTTGTAATGATTTGATTAAATTAACATTTGCCAAGTACACTTTGTAATATACATACGTACATATGTATGTGCATATGGCCATATGAACACGTCAAAAACTGATAGCAACAACAAGGATTTTCTACAATACAGTTTAGCCACATTATGAGCTTTGCGCCTGCGCAATGAAAAATTTATTGTTTGGGCATGCCACTTTGGGTGATTTCGATTTAAATCAATAATTAAGGTATTCCAGCTCGTGTATGGATAAGTTTATTTGCATAAACAGAAGCCTACTGTGAAGTTTGGCAGAGGGTTTTATTTAACGGCAGTGCGGGTATGATTGGGTATTTTTGCAAAATTCGTTGGTGTGGTCTACGCCATTAAAGATGTCTAAACAGTATTTTTATCAAATTAATTTTAACCAGGGGTCGCTTAAGCTTCTATGTTAACCCGTGCCATGAAAAGGACCCCAACCTGGTGAAGAAGCTTGGTCTAGACGTGCAATTTTTATTGTATTTTAATCAGACATGCTAAGTAATGATTACTAATAGTAATGATTACCGGTTTGATTGATTATCTTTTGGAAAAGCCAACTAATGATTGATTATCCTTTGTTTAAATTATTATTTAAAAAAAAACCCAGTATAGGATGGGATAGTAGCCTCACTTGTGCACTCCTCGTGCCTACGCCCTTGCAAACGTAAATGCATCCAATTGAATCTGTTTGAGTAAATAAACGTATCCATTATACCATATCCTAAATGGCTCAGTAATACTCTGGATATTAATTGTTTGTTGTTGCATAAATGTATCATGCTGTAATTCATATAATATTTATTGATGTGTATTTCTGTACTTACTTACTTGCGTTCTGCTTCATATGTTGAGCTGTCAATGATGCACTGGATTGTTTAAGTCAAACCAAATTGAAAATGCATGTCGAATAAGTAGTTTAATTAAATTACAAATGCACACTAAGTTACGTTTTACAAGGATGTCTGTAAGTGTCGATTGATCGCTGGTGTAATGATGGTATTGAATGAGAGTTTAATTTTAATTACTAATGTTTGTAAAGTAAACTTGAATATACGTAATTACTGTGATAAGTTATTTCAATAATCCCTCTATTGATGCTTGATAGATTGTTTGATAATAGTAAGTACTTAGGTCGTATAGAGATTGCAATTTGAAAATTTAGTTTATTAAACTATCGACAGGAAAAATTAACGAACATCGAATTTCTATGCCAAGAGATGATGTACAGTTGCGGTCAATATAATAGTAGTGAAATTAAATTGGTTATCGTTTGACAAAATAAGAAGAAGATGTCTTTTTAATTTTTTTCATTTAAAATATAGGGAATTCTCTAACAGAATCCACATAAAAAGATATTTCAAAATTTCCACAAAGTTCACAAAACTTAATTAAACTTTAAAAAATAGCCATCAAACTCTTAAAATTTTTTGTAGAATTGGTAGAAAATTTTGGATCACACAGTTTTTAGGCCAATCAATTTTATTACAATAATGTGCAAGTTAGAACTCGCTTAGACTTTTTATTGTACAGGCTATTACAATTTTCTTCCATACACAATAAAATTTTGTTCATGCGTTGTATGGAAGCAACCACTCAACACCCTAGACGAAAAAAAATCTTGAAATTCAGGGACATTTTTGTCTAATTTCTAACTTACACACTATTATACTTCATTAACTGGTCTACAAAACTGCTTACTCAAACAATTTCAAGATTTTTATAGATATTTTTTAAAGCTTAATTAACTTTCCTGAACTTTGTGTAAATTCTGCAATTTCTTTTCATATAGATTATGTTACAGAATTCGCTATACTCTAAATCAAAATTATTAAAAATACAGCTTCTTATTTCGTCAAATGATATCCAGCTAAATTTCACTACTATTATATTGAACACAGCTGTACCTATTAATAACAGATTTAAAAATAAAAGAAAAATGTGAATCGAATTTAAGTGTCAAAAAAGGAAATGGAGACAAAGAGAAGGATTGCGGTGTAAGTGGGTTATCGGAAGAAGACTTAATCACTTTTCCTTTCCTTTCCTTTCCTTTCCTTGCCTTTCCTTTTCCTTCCTTTTAACTCCTTTCTTTCCATTCCTTTCCTTTCCTTTCCGTTCCTTTCGCTTCCCTTCCTTTCCTTTCCTTTCTTTTCTTTTCCTTTTCTTTCCTTTTAATTCCTTTCCTTTCCATTCCGTTCCTTTCCTTTCCATTACTTTCTTTTCCCTTCCTTTCCTTTTCTTTTTCCTTCCCTTTCCTTTCTTTTCCTTTCCCTTCCTTTCTTTTCCGTTCCTTTCCTTTCTTTTCCCTTCCTTTCCTTTCTTTTCCTTCATTTCATTTCCATTCCTTTCTTTTCCTTTCCTTTCCTTGTTCCTTGTTTTTTTTTTCATTATTTAATTTTATTTAATTTTATTTCATATTAGTTAATTTTTTTGCCTTTCATTCCCACAAATTAGCTCCCTTTCCTATGGAATCTCCTTTTCCCTGACTTTCTAGTTTCCTTTGTCTTTCCTTTTTTCTTTCCCTTTTCCTCTGCCGCTGGCTTTCTCTCTGAACCCCCTTTCCGTTTCGCTTTCTCTTCCCTTTTCCTTTTTCTTTTCGTACTCTTTTCTCTCCACCATTCTTTTCCCTCCAGCTCTCGAACTCTCCACCACTTAACACGAAAGAAGAGAGAAAGACTTGAAGTGAAAGACGTTATAAGTTCATACCGCTCTCTCCCGTCTCCATGCCTCTCCACCCATTCACTCTCACTGCATAATCTACCTATGTCTATCCCCTCTCTTTCTCACGCTCTATGTGACAGTACCCGGTCCAACTCATATGACATTTATCGCCAACGAGTTCCATACTTTGTACTAGATTTTATCTTGCTCTACATTTTTTTCTTCTGTATATTTCTTTCTCTGTATATGTCTTCTCTTTCTCTCTTACCTCCTATCTTCACTTCGACAAATCTCTGCATATAATAAAATTGTAAAAGGTCGATGCCTGTACATTGCAGATATTTAAGAAAAATCTATAGCAACGATTATTATAAGGCCAATAGAACCCAAATTAACTGTTTTTAGAATAATTGTCTGTCTTATGTTTGGGCGCATCACTCAAAAATGGCTAAATGGAATTGAATGAAACTTTATCGTTGTATTACTAGACGTTTAACTTAAAATTCAAGATATCATTTGTTCCGATATCTCTACGAGTTTCGGAGATATCGACCGATATATGGATCAAGGTGTACCAAAATGTGTTGTACAATATGGGTATCACACGAAAGGTGACAATGAGTGCTGCAATACGCGATGTAATTAAGTTCCTATTAGTAGTTCTGAGACGCAGCGAAGCGAGCCGGGTTTACTATTACTCAATAAATTTGTACGATCAAAAGTCATCTATTGCGATCTGAAACTAAGGGCCGGTTTCACCAGCTCGACTTAACAAAGTCACAACTTAGTCAGCCTGCCAGCTGACTTATTCTCGACTAAGTCAGTGTTGCTGTCGTTCAAAACCTAAATGTCAGTAATGCTCCTAATTTGTTTTGTACAATGTCCCACCCGGAAAATTCGTTAAGCATGACTTTAACGGCGTATGCGTAGATGCATGTGAACGCTTGTTGTCTAGCATGGAACCATTAAGAAACTATCGTTTTCAATTAAGCGCAAATTGTAGTACCTTCCAACGAAAGAGAAATGGGTTAGCGATCAATACATTCCTTCGTGTATGGCCATACATGCCCATTTCTCACTGGGGTATGGTGATGCGCAGAGTTGTGTTCATAATTATTTAAGTCGCTCAGTTGGTGAAACCCAAAATTAAGTTAGTCTCGAATCTATGCTAACTTAAGTCACGACTTAGTTTTAGTCTTAGTCGCGTTGGTGAAACCGGCCCTAAGCCACCAATCAATATTAAAATTGCTATTAAAGGCGTAGGCGGAATGCAAGAGAAAAATCCAAAATTCTGTCAGCATAATTTAAAGCGGCGATAGTCATAAATTCGATAGCAAATTCAAATGAAACCCCTTCGCCTGATGCGACTTTAAACGTGCAATTAGAACTGGCAATACTTCTACGTAGTTCGCAGCACTTCTCACTTTAAATTAGCATATTTTGCTCAAAAGACACAAACGTACATACATGCATGCGCATGCACTTAGTATGTATACCTAGTAATTTTCCTTTCGGCAGTTAATTTGGCTTTTTGGGTGGCGCAGTGGAAACTTACAAATGTAAATTGAATGCTGTTCTGCTGTTACTAAAGCAGTCGATGTCAGTGATCGGCAAAAAGTGAAAGCCGAATGTATTAGTTTCTTTAACAAAATATGGGTATCTGTTGCATCGGCATCAACTTGTTTCGTTCAATGCTTGCTGCAATTTATCCAGTCGCGCTTTTTTTGTTGACTTTCGGGGTGTATGCGTGTAAAGAGCCGATTGTGTATGTGTGAATGCCGAACATAGTTGCACTTCCCTGTAAAAAACGATGGAGCATCAGAGTACTCCAACACTTATCCTCATTCATATAAAAAAGGTGGTAAAACATAAAAGGGAGTATCTGTTCTTTTGAGGACCACCTGCTCCCACTCTCGCTTTGCTGTTGAATACTCCATAGAGTAATCCCATGGGAGTATTTTGAGAGTACTCTCACGCAGGTGGTCTATTGAGTATTCAAAAGCAAAGAAACGGAGTACTCCGAGATGGATTAGGTGATCCAATCACCGGACATTGCCATGTAAATTGGACCACCTTTTTTATATGAATGAGGATATGTGTTGGAGTACTATGATAATCTTTGAAATATGAAACGGAGTATTTCCTTTTTTTGCAGGGTTTCAAGTAAGTATTTGCCGATCATTGGTCTAAATATATGTATGTGTATGAAGTTATATTTATCGCTGATTTACTAGCATTGAGTATGGGTTGTGAAAAACAACTTGAAGGCGTTGATGCGTACTTGATGAAAGCTTTGCATATCTAAACAAGTAAGGAAGTCTAAGTTCGGGTGGAACCGAACATTATATGCCTAGTAGTCATCTATTATGGCATCCCAATTTACGCAGTTTCAGTTCGTATTTGCATTCAAATAGACAGACGGACAGACAAATAGACGTATCGAGAGGCGGACATGGCTTCATCGACTCAGCTCATCCTCCTGATCATTTCAGTATATGTACAAACATTTCATGTTCATGAAAGGTATGAATATCAAAAAAGATATACAACTTGGCTTTTGCACTGGGGTATTAACTACTTGCCCGGATATTTTACTTTTCATATTGAACGTTTTGATATACATTAATAAATATATATCTCGATTCGTTTATGCCGAATGAAGTAATTTACCTTGTGTGCGTAACAAAAATAGATATAAAAAAGGGTGTCTTTTATAGGCGCCAAAGTACTCAACCGATCTTTATGAAATTTTCACAATATATACTTGGGTTCACTGGGTACAGCATAGACAAAATATAGTTTTGGGAAAGTGGGCGGAGCCACGACCCCAGGCTAATACATTTTAAATTCGTCATAACTCTGGACTTTTTTGGTATAAATCAATGAAATTTGGATATATGTGTCACTTAGTCAATATCTACATAATTTTTCAAAAGTGGGCGGTGCCACGCCGACATATTTTGTGTTTTGTTTTGCTCTTGAACTTTCACGATATGTTCAGAGGTTCGCTGGGCACGACACAGTCTGCATATAGCTTTTGGAAAAGCCCCCAGGTTATATAAAGCTGCAGTTCGGTATATTTAGGAGTTTATTTGGTTCAAGTGAATGACATTTTATATATAGATGTGTTCTATATATCAAAACGTCAAACCAACGTCTGTCAGGTTTGCTAGTATATTATAAAATGGCGAAAGCCAACAACGAATTTCAGCATTCTTTTGTAAAACTGAGATACTAGTTTGCGTGCCAATAGATGGACGGACAGACAGACAGACGGACGGAGAGACGGACATGGCTAAATCGACTACGCTCGTCGTGCTGATCATTTTAATGAACTTTTCTCTTCTTCTCTTCATACTTACATACATTTAATGTTTATGAAAGGTATGGAAATCAAAAAAGATATATAACTTCGCTATTGCAGTGGGCTATTAATACGTGCCCGAATATTTTGATTGTGTGTTTTCCGATTTGGCTAATTTCTGGCAGGCGTATATTACATACTACTGAGAAGCAGCTGACCAATTTTCATTGAAATATCAAACGAGCGATTGCTTTTGAAAATAGCAGAAATTTTATGCTGAAAAGTGGGCAGCGCCACGCCTACTTCTTCAAAATTGACAAAATTTGTTTGCAGTCGAGTTTTCCTTAAAAAGCTTATTATGTGTGCAAAATCTGATTGATAAAACTAGTTGTAGAAATATCGCTTTTTAAATTTTACAAAAAAATTTTTCAGAATTATGTTAAAAAACTGGGCGTGGACATTAATAGATTTCGCCCATTTTTACAGCAAACAGTGACCTTTATATATAAAACATTATCCCCAAATTTTGTTTCGACAAATCAATTTTTGGCGGAGTTATGGCATAAAAAGTTTTGTGGAATAGTCGACTATAAAAGGGGCGGGGCCACGCCCATTTCCGAAAATTTTAATTTTTTGGATTTCTTTGTTTACGGAAACTTTAAAAGTGAAATATAAATGATGTAGAGCTATTTTACGCAAAGTTATAATATATCTACGATCCTCTTCAAAATCTATCATATAAAAGTGGGCGTAGACCTTAACCGATCCCGCCCATTTTTTACTGGAACATTCCTTGAATACCTGGAAACCTGCGTGCTATATCTTGAACGGTGTTTGATTTATGATAAATAACATTTCTAAGTTTGACTTAATTAAAAGTGGGCGATACCACGCCCATTTTCAAAAATTTCTTGAAAATCTTATTTTATTATGTCTTCATGTATACACCAAATTTTATCCCCTTAGGTGTATTATGTACTGAGTAATTTTTTTTTTGTGTTTTCGAAAATATTCTGTATATAAAAAGTAGGCGTGGCTATCATCCGATTTCGCCAATTTTAAATAGCGCTCGGAGATGAGTGCCAAGGAATCTGCATACCAAATTTCATTAAGATATCTCAAAATTTACTCAAGTTATCGTGTTCACAGGCGGACGGACGGACAATCAATTAATCAATTTCTCTTTTCGCCCTGAACATTTTGATATACATAAGTCTATATCTATCTCGATCCGTTTATGCCGCTACGTACTGCCGTTAGGCGACTAAAGTTAATATACCTTGTGTGCGTAGCACTACTAGGTATAACAAAATTGAAGCGGATACATTGAGCAAAATTTAAGTTGTAAATAAATGTATCTAGATACATAGTGCCGGGGTGACCATCTAATGGCTCTGTTGGCTCAGTATCCTAATAATTCGGCTTACATTTCGGCAGAAAACCAAGCCAAATAACATTTGGCAGAAAAATGCGAAATATTATGACAGCGTTCAAATTCATATATTATTGCGTATAGTATGCTGGACCATCATACAAAAACTGTTGGTGTTAGTACCGGTATTGTAAAAATTACTTTGGAAAAAAGTTTTGCGAAAACAGAGTCCTTTCTCAATAGCGGCCAGCAGCACTCCAAATATGTATTTCTGGCTTCTCAAATATTATCTTACTTAATAAAGACTTTAGGAAGAAAGACTAGGGTTTACAATCTACAATACAAAACAGAACGCGATGAGTTCAACAACACCTCCTAAAATTATCAAAGCAAGAAAATGAATAAAACACAAGGGACACTGAAGACAGCAAAGCAGCGGTATCAGTTTTTGATGAAACTAAAAATTACAACGTATGAGTGAAACCTTTTTTTACACAATAAGAGGGTTGCCAATTTTGTGGATTTTTACAAGACCCTAAGTTTTTGGAATCAGATTTCATAAGTGCAGGACTTGCTTGAGGGAATAGAAAAAAGCTTTGCAAATCGCAAAAACGCAATCCTGCAGGAAACACTGCAAGTCGATTGAATCCACGAAGGACTCAGCAAGGGTTGTAAAGATCCTTGCAAGGAATCACTTAAAATCTACCTTCCTTAAGCGGGCTGATTGGACATGGACATCATAATCGGCAGAAATGCTTGACGTCGTTATTAAAGCTCACTTGCCAGACGGCCCCAGAAAAGAGCTGACCGAAGAGAAAAGACAAAATTACCTGGGAAATAAACAAACATTATACTTCCCATTAGGCTGCAGAAGACCCGGACATCTTTGGTAAAGGAAATAAAAAAGATTTTCGCAACAAAAATCGTTTATAACCGCATTCTGTCTACATGGAAGAAAGCAAGGGTGGCCGAAGTCGGACAGTAGAATGCATGAGCTGGCCAAAGATTTTTGGCCAATAAGCCTCACATCCTTCACGCTAAAAACTTTTGAGAGATTATTAGACACACATATGCAGAAGCCTCTTCAGCAAGCCCCTCTTTGTAATGCGCAGCACGCATTTCTCATGGGGTAAAGATTGTGGGTTACGCCGACGGCATGGCGTTTCTGGTCCCTTCTCTTCCGTGGTGAGTGAAATCATGGAAAGAACGTTGGCAAAACAGGAATATAGCTAAACACGGATAAAACGGATCTACTAATCTTCATGAAATAGTACAAGCCACCTACCTTCGAACTAGCTAAATTAAATGGCTAGCAGATGACTATATCTCCTAGCACAAGTTATCTTGGACTAATAATTGATTGTAAATCAAATTGGAAAGCGTGCATCGATGGATGTACGAGGCGTTGGAGCGGCCTGTGTTGACTTATGAATCTGTTGTCTGGCGGGAAGCTTTTCGGAAGAACTACAATCTCATCAGCCTACAGAAAGTCCAGCGCACCGTATGTGTTGGTGCACGGGAGGTTTCTTCACTTACTCCACTGCGGCTTTGGATCCCGTTTCGAACTTGCTTCCAATCTTTCTACATATACGAGTACTGTATATATCGGCACAAACTGCATTAAGACTCATGGAGTCTGGGGCAGCAACAACTTTGGCTGCATTAACCGACCTTGAACTATCCATTACCTGAGTTAGGGGTTATAGATGAATCGAGGGTAGCGAGAGGGCTGATGAGCTGGCATGTATATTAAAAGCCTGAAATTACGAAAAAAAAAAGTTGAATGAGGTTAATCTTTAACAGCTCCAGAAAAGTAGATGATAAGGGAAAAAGGGGGTTCGGCGATCAATTTCCCTTCTCATGTCTATCATTTTGATGTTTGGTTGTCTATATCTATCACTTAGCCCTGTACTAGAATTTCTTCGTGTGTACTGCCAAGCCTTAAAATAGCTACTTAAACCTCTTTACATAGTAAAACTTGTAATCGATCCCCAATAGGATTAACTGTTGTGGGCGTACATGCCACTTTACCACCACAAGCGAAATGTTACCTGAGCTGAATGCGATTGAATACGGGAATAATGGTACTATGAGCCGCACATTTGGGGTGTGGTAGCATTGTAGAGCATAATTATAGGCGCAATTGCATTAATGCGCACGAAAGTGTGAATAGCTAACTGTTCAATAATACTACAGACATACATTTGTATAAGCCCTGCAGAAGATGAGATTAGTCTTGGATGCGTCGGGCATGAGTCGCCAAGGAGGATGCGACTATTGCCAGTTCCGGTCAGTTTGTATGGGCCATGAGACCAATTGTATGCATTTATACCCGAAAGGGAACGAAAGGACTACTCCCTTTTCTACCCAAATATTGAATTATATCCCACTATAGACAAAAGGATTAATGGCGGATTACTGTCTTTAGAGATTAATCGCACAATTTTTGGCACAGTGTTTTCGAATTTGTTAATGTGTTGATGTAAATACCCGGTGAAGGAATACAATTTGGAATGACCAACTAATTTAATGGGAGCGCTATCGCGTGCGTACAATCGCATTCGAAATTTCAAGCTGAATTGAAAATTTGCCAAAGGGAATACCAACAATATGCGACTGTGTTTACCTGTCAGTGAGTGAGTGGGTGGACGGATGGGAGTGCGGAAAGCACGTATGTACCTAGTTAGAAACTTGTTCAATAATTGCTATTTGGCCGTCAATAAATGCCGGCTAGCTGACTTTCAATGCTGGGGCGTGAATTAGCATTGTTTGGTGAGTGGAAATCAATTTAAGACACAAATCTATGGTAATTATGTGTTGAAAAATTTACCGTATTCAATTCAATTTGGAAAAAAATATTTGTATTGCGAATTTAAGGGGCTGTTGGCAGTAACTATGGTAAACAAGTATGTATGTATGCTACAAAAATTCGTGCAGAGCATATTTAAGTTATTGCTTAATTGCTAGGGAGATGGCGAACCTGATACCTCACTTCTTGGCTATAGAAAAAACGTCCGAAAACCTGACCATGATGACGTGCAAATGGTAACATCCTGTCGCAACGGATAACGCGCCTAACTATTCAAACACAGAGTTGAAAAGCATGCATCAGCTCTTAAGCATACCTCCAGGTTTTATCCGTCTCATCCACAACAAGGGCGATCACATAAATAACTACAACTATCCAGCTTCGAGATCCAGGTGGCTAGTGGCTTGGAATATACACGCGGTAAAAGGCGACTAGAAGCCACAAAGGCTAATGATGTCCAGTTCGATGGCTGATGTACATATATGATGCCGTTCAGCTCTCATTACCAACCTTCTTCTTCCACACGGCGGCTAGAGGTTCGCACTGGTCTTTTCAAATCATTCCCCCGACAGTCGAGCATGTACCGCAAGGAAGTGCCGGAGGGTACCTGGTTCACATCTCGCAAAAGACTGCCACTTTCGACAATAAGATCCATGATAAGAGAATCGTCACTGACTAGGTCTTTCTCAATTTCAAAGTAGATTTCAACAGCTCGAAACAGAAGTTGCCTGCATGCTGGTGTGTCTGAATTTGACTCACAGGCAAAGCTTTTATGACTTTAGCAATTGATGTTGAGCAATACCAACAGCTCCGCCGGTTTTGCGAAAGATTTCTGCAACCTTTTGCCTTCTCCGGCCTCGATAAATTAGCGATGAAGTGGGTTTGCGGTAAACGAGAATAAGACGAAGTATTCGTTTAGTCAATAAGTCGGTGCATCAGCGCCTTGGCAGCAAACTACAAATCTTAACTGTGAGGGATTTATCTACAAGGTGGCGCAAAAGTAAGCTTCCGATGTTCAGCATATCGGTTGTGGCACGTGCAGTGTGTGCTATTGCACCGTCTTGTTGGAACCACATGTTTTCCAATCCCAATTCATCAAGTTGCGGCGAAAAGAACTCGTTGATCATTGCTCTGTAGCGCTCACCATTCACAGTAACCGTTTTTCACCGACCGATTATTGGTCAAATAAATAGTCAGCAATATTCCGCGTTCTGGAGCAGTGTAGCGTAACATTGTTTATTAACGTGTATTTCGCATGTGTTTACTACACAAATGTCAAAACAGAACTGACTTTAGGGGCCAATCGCAAAGTTTATAGCATTTTCTGATAGGAGGATTACTTTTGCGCCACCTTGTATTTGGAAACTAGCGTCAACCACGAAAATAACCTCAGCCAAGAAAGTAAATGGAAACCGATTTTGGTGAAAAGTGCTACTTTCTGTTGAGTAGTAAATAAAGAAGCTAAAATCTGTCTTTCTACCTGTACTGGGATGTATCTCTTAGTATTTGACAGATAAGTACTCCAGTACCATTGTTAAGTAGTTAGTTTGAGAAAGAAACCCTGAAGCGTAGATGCTATCGTAATTGTTCTAAAAATTGTATAGTCCAAGGTAAAAGATCCGCCTTTGCATAAAGATATAGACACATGTGCAAGTACATACATGCCATATGCTCTAACTACATTCAGCGCAAACACCTCCGGCTGACGTTCAAGTGAACAATAAAAACGGAAAACGTACATTGCAAGATCAAAAAGTAGATTCCACGAAAAAAGTGACGAACTAAGTTTTATGTATGTATGCATATATGTATATATTTATGTGTTCCGCTGTACCTTTACTTAAACTACTTCGGGCTGTTCTTCTTAAGCATTGGCTGCAGACGTTTAAATATTTAATTCGAGTATCAGGTAGCAGAGGAAATACCTACACACAAGCAAAACAATGCGGGTATTGCAATAATGAGCGTTTGCCTTAGCCCGGTTCAAGGACAGCGAGCCACTTCGAAATTGATCAACAAAACCCACAGAGTCTTCAATTTACTTGCCTGCAGCTAAAAGCCAATCTACTCAGCAAAAATTCTAGTTCCTTACTATACATTTTGTGGCCGTATTTATACTAGTTTATTGCTGATTGGTTTTAAAACAGTTGTAAAAGGACCACTGTAAGTAAAAATTTATAAAATTATGTATATACCCTTTCCTTGGTTTCTTCCAGTGAACAAAGTAGGAGTGGTTCCAGCTTCCAGATAGTGCAGCAGGTTATCCGTAAATATTAGAGTAATGGTCTGCAAGTGGAGAATGATCGCATGACACCAATTATTTATTTCCAGTATCTCTATGCCATAAAATTGTCGAAGCACTGTTCATCCTTATCCTGCCTTGGAATTAGCGCGTCAACATGTATATCTACGTGTCGCAGGTAGACCGGAAATTTGTCCCGATTTCCAAGCCGACACAGAAGCTTTGAGAGCGAGCGTGATAAACTTTAATGTTGCAACCCCGGCAAACCCCAAATATGGCCCTTTGTAGGAAAACCAGAGCTTTGATCGACCAACACAAACAGGCTGAACAGACTAAGCACTTGTAAACACAACAGACGACAACTGCCTTTGATGCCCTGCACAGTTCGTCGGATAGGCTACAAAGGGAACGAAAATTCCTGAAGATTATCAATTCATCTTCGACAAGCATTATATTGCCTGGTGGAATACGAAATCAGTATTTTCTAGCCGTATTACCAGTCTCTTAATCTAAACAACACTGATTTAAACCCAAGTATTTTACTCATTGAGTACAGACATCTATCGACTTATAGGAATATCATTTTGCCGATAGCTAATCGCCAAGTGTGCGTCAAGTTTTCCGCACTTACTCGCACTCTGACTTTGTCCTTAACTTCCCTCACCCTCTCACTCTCAAACTGGTTTTCAATTTGTCTTCCTCTTCGTCTTCCTCTTCCTCTCCACATTTTGGTCGATATCTCGAAGCCGGATTCCCACATGGGACTAAGATCTACTCCTTAAAACCTTTATCAACACCTTCATGGCTTGATCTTAATGCATATAATGACTGGTATGTCAACTGCTATGTTGCCGTCTACGATATAATTTCTTTGTACTTTTTAAATGAAATTTATTTTGGGCATTGTTAACAATTAGACTTTTTAAATCATTTCATAGTTCAAACTCCCCCCAAAATTTACTTTCCGAACCTGACGTCTATTCAGAGATATTGTAAATTTTGTTAAAATATTTGTAAGAAAACTTATTGTAGTTAAACGGATAAACCAGACGAAGACTACCGCCATAATCGCTATGACATAATATAACAGCCAAACTAACAACAGCAAAACTAACAACAACAAACTAAACAACTTTGTAAGTAAAATGGCAAGCGAGCAAGACAAAATCTCTGTGAATCTGTTAGCTGAAATTGCGCACACAAGATTCATTGTTGCTGCACTGCGGTTCTGCACATTCAGTTCCTTTCTTGCTCTGGTTTTTGTGTTTTTGTTTTCCTTTTGCGTATGTACGACTATATTCTTGAGCGAATGTCTCTGCATTCATTTACACATCCTAGAAAGTACCTTCGTATGATTTGCACTAAAAAAAAAAGAAAAAGAAAAAAAGCGTTGACAAAGCAAAAAAGCAGTGCTGCAACTCGCACAGACAGAGTGTGCATTTCCGCTGAAATTGCAAAGTGTATGCCCTCTAGGAATGTACAGTTTTTGAAATTTTGGATTTTTAAGGCATTTTGTATATAATACGAAAGTTCAAAATTACAAACGTTTAGAGCTGAGTAACATTGCTAGGATTGCGAAAAGCCAGGGATTTGCAATGAAGACATTCCAGGATTTTCGACATCTAAATAAAAAGGGGATTACCATACGTAATTGATACCCAGCAGTAAATATTAATTTGCTAGCCCACTGTGTTTTCTCCATATCAGCAACTGGTATCTTTTACTTGGAAAAGAAGTTCGAGTTGGAAAAAATGAAGAATTTTGTGGTCATGGGTCCCAGAAGCTAACCGGCAAGTCCACTAACTATTTCCTGAAGGCTTACTCGGAAAGACACTAATATCGTTGTTCTGGTGCTACTGCAGTGACGTGTAATTATTTCAATAGAATTAATATACAACAAAAGTGAAGTACTGTTAGCGACCTTGAGGCAACAGTTTTCGAGATCTAAAATTATTGCCACTTTTTGGAAGAACTATCTCAAGTCAGAAAATTTTCTTTTGTATATTCCGAAATTAATAGACATTTGGAGTAGTAATCAATAGCCGTGTTTTTTTTAACCGCATCTGCGTTTGCGTTTAATATTTGTACTATTTCATAGTTGCAGATAAAATTGTGGGCTTAGCAGTCCATACAAATATTAATCGCAAACGCAGATGCAGATGAAAAAAAAATAGGGCTAATAATGTAAAAAATAATGTTATTGACATTAACATGAATTTGACACTGTAACTTATGCCGAACCCATTAATTCAATTGCTAAAGTTACACGTAATCGAGACTGCGCAATAAAAATCCCGCGGCCTGAGAGTCAAAGCAGTGCTTAGCTTTAGCGGAAAAGGTTTGGTTTGAGGTCCAAGTTGTTAAAGTTTTCGCTTTTTTGGAGCAGTTCCACTTTATTTAAACAAATACTAGGTTGTTGTTTTACTAGCGGGAATGGTGTGAATATATTTAGCGTCTACATGCAACATAGAAATTCTTTTTATTACTCACTATGTATATATATTTATACAGAACAGCTGTTAGTCTATCTAAGTCAGGGATCGAATTAATTATATATTTTCAAAATTTCAATTGAAAAAGTAATATGGAAATAATAAGTCTGCTTCATATTTAAATACAGCTCCAGAAGCAAACAAATTTGTGAAGTGAGCCATTCGAAGCTCGACTTTATCTCTGAAACTTGCTTGCATAGTTCCCAAAAAAACAAAAAAAAAAACAAAAATTTACTTTGGGCCAGTTTTTGGAAAATCGAAATATTTATTAACACAATAATACTGTGGATTATTTATTTTTTTGCTAAAATGATCTGAAAAAAGAATTTCGAATTAAAAATCGTCCCCGGCTCACTTTTGCACCTAGCTCTTCGTTCCGGCGGTCGCTAAAGCACATTTGTGTTAGGAAAATGTTGTTGTACTTATGCGGTGTCTTTGTGATGTCATTTACGAAAAGTGCAATAAGGACATAATGGCTTTATTTCACATTCATAAAAAAGCCAAATTGATTAATATGGCCTTTTTTCTCAATATGTTGAGAAATAGGGTCAAACGGCTTAATTCCTTCATTGCACCCCGCCTTCCATTACACACTTTTAGAAGAAAAAAAATTGTTTAAATAAATTTAGCTATTACATTATGAGTCGAAAATAAAATACCAGTTATGACATTTATTGTAAGAAGTCGATATTTAATTTAAAATTCGATTTTTATTTTTTAATACAAAAATAAAAACCAAAAATTAACATTCATGGCGAGTGTAAAAAGTTACACTTCGTAGTTTTTGAAAGAGATCATAACCGTTCCGGTCTCTGATTTTACGCATCTACCCATATACGAGTATATACACATCCCTAATTTTTTTCCTTGTCGGGACATAGATAATATTTTTTTTTTGTTTTTTGTGAAGATTTCGTTGAATTCATTTACCACAACCAGTGCAACCCTGATCACTGACAGCGTATTTAAATGCATTTTTCTCTTATTTTTCGCGGTTACTATTTTCTGGTGTTCGCATCTATATTTCCCAATTGACATTTTTCGGGCAAATTTAAAACAACAAAAAAGCGCACATGGAATTTTTACGGAAATTTTAAAATTTGCAAATGCATTCCATTTTCGTTTTTATCAATTTATTTTGCCACTTTGTACGCATCAAATATACAATTTTATCGTTGCTCATGTCTTTAACTCGTTTGTGATTCTCCTTGCGCATTTGTTTTCCGTTTTATTTATTTAATAATCTTTTAGCTTTGATACGCTTTCAGCCAAAATAAAGCGGATGAAATCTCCAAACTTTCTATTGAATTTTTCATTTTATGCAGCATATTCGGCTCAGATAACTGAGCGTTAGAACATATGCATTTGTGTACTCAAGTAAAGTTTGCTCTTTAGAGCGGCTTTCAGGTCTATATTCCGTTCATCTCCTCCTTAGTCCCTGCTGATGACTTCTTTTACCCTAGCTTAGAAAAGATATTCGATAATTATCGTGCTTGTTCAGAGGAAATACAGTACTTCTCTGCTCTAAACGGGGTCTTAGACATTAAGTTGAGCGTCTACAAATTCACCGGTGAAAACTGCAACTGAATTTTATATAGCGGTTTTTGAGTGATGAGCGAACAAACAGACACGTCTGTCTGTATGTTTGGGTGCGCATCACTAAAAAACAGCTTAATAGAATTGAATGCAGCTTGCACCATTGTGTTGTTCAACTTAAAGTTAAAGGTATCTCTTATTTGGCTAGCTCAACCGGCTTAGGATTATCCAATATTATGTAGATCAGGGTGACTCAAAATATGTTAGTGCAATATGGGTATAAACCCAAAGGTGCTAATGAGTGCTAGAAAAAGGATTATCTCGAGCTACGGTTTTTTGTTGTTATTTTTGTGGTTTGTTCAAAATTTTAGCTCTCTGCAATACAAACTTCAATGCTGCATCCTGCTCAGGATACTAAGTTTACTGATTCGTTCTGGTTTGTATAGTCTAGGATGGATCCGGAATAAGTCGCAAAGGCGCATGGAACTATAGAAAGTTTTTATCTCTGGATATGCCTTGCCAAAAATTGTGCGATTAATCTCTAATTAGAGTTATTCGCCATTATGCAAAATATATACATTTCTTTTTTCAATTTAATGGTGCTGAATAATTTTTTTTTAGCAAAAAGGCGTACGCACTCCGTAATAACCAAAGTCATTTCTTCAGGTAATCGCGTCTATGCTACTACTCAGAAATAGAAGTAACAATGTTTGGTGCACAAGAAGAAGCCCCCACAACGTTGCTGAAACTACCAATACCTCTTAGAGGGCTTAACAACTTTGAGTCAGTCACCGCTAAGTGCTTCACAACCTAAAAGCTATGAAATCTTTGGAGTTGAAATACAGGTAATAATAACTTATTAAATACTGGAAATGCTACTTAGTAGTCGCATAATTTTAAAGTAACGCAAGTGATAGTCGTTTGGTCGCAAAATTTGGTAAGTCAATTTTAATTTTTGTAGCATGCTCATATGAGTTAAAAGTACCCGTTTTGGGTGTAAAGGGCTACAATTGGGTTTTCCATTCGACATGCTCAAACAAATGTGAACAGTCCAGCCCATGCAAAGTGATCATATAGACTAGTCGAATCTTTTGCAGGCTGTGTCGAAGTGATCAATTTTGTTTCAGCATGTCCTTTTAAGATACTAGTTGGTCCTTTTACCCCTGCGCGGGTATTTTCGGACAGATCCCCTTTGTTATTCTACTGGTGCTGTTGGACAAGTATACTTTCAACACCTATAAGTATGCTACACAAATTAAAATCGACCTATCCCAACTATGCCGTCATCGGCAAATATTATAGTCCACTGTAGACGAAGGGTATTGATGGCGGATCACTCTCTGTAGACATCAGCCGCACGATCCTTTGCAGGGATATAACGTAGAAATTATTCTACTTGCAATTGCAAAAAAATCTCACTGCAATTTGTTGTTGTTATCATTCTCAATTGTGCACTTAGATTGCTTATATAAAGACTTTAGAAGGGAGTAGTGCTTTCCCAGAATAAATCATTTATTTACTTTTGCGAACGTTAACACCTACAAACACACACACACACACGCACAGGATAATACTCGAACGAAATCGTGCTAACAACACGGCGAAATTCAGGAAATGCCAGCAGGCAATGTCTTTTGGCAAGTGCAGAAATAGCCATTATAACTCTACAGGTGAATAAATTGTGACGCACTGAATTTATGAAATTCATTGTAACGCCATTTTGTTTGTATGGCAGGCACCAGGAAGCAAATTTAGAGTGGACAACTGTTACGAGTATATAATGAACATTCTATGTGATTGTCAAATGCAGAGCGGAGAGCAGATACACATTGTAAAAAGTGGCTAAAATGCTTTAGATAAATGCCACTACATACAAATCGGCTTGTATTGTTTCAAAGTCTTACTTTTGTTATTTATGTAAATCGTTGAAAGAAATTCTGAGATAGGGCGGTTTTGAAAAAGATTTTGAAATAGGGTGATATTCCACTCAGCAGTCGATATATTAGTTTGAAAAAAATTTATCAAAAACCTGTAAAAACCATATCTGTGGACTTAGGTAATTTTGATATTTATCGACTCAAATATAAATATATAAGTATAAAAGTATTAAACCATGTAATAAATATAGTGGCAATTACTTTAATAGAGCTCTGAAACACTGGAAAGGGCGATATATTATGATCTAAAAACCGATATGTAGTTTTAATCGACTGGATAATGTTAGTTTTTTTTTTTGAAACACATGGGGTATATGGAAAGATGAGAATTTAAAGGGGTTGCTCCCAAATATCTCTGTTTAAAGGTCGAAAAAGAGCATATTTTAAGGTACATTAATTAGTCCGAAAAAGCTTCGTTTTTGAATCTTTTTGGAGTTAATAAATGCATTTTTGAGTCCAAATGGCGTCATATATGACTCCTATTTAATGTGCGATGTGCCATTTTCAATGCCAGTTTTCGGCAAGCAAATCGACTTGTGTATTGTTTATGCTGTTAAGCACAGGGTAACCCGAATTCTTATAAAAATATTGAAAGCTTCAACACACCAGCCAGCAAAGAATTATGAACTCATCAATTTTGCTTATTTTTTTATTACATTTATTCATATTCCTGAACATATTCCTAATTTTAGTTGTGATCAAAATCAAATTTCTTTCCATTCTGCTGATGAACATATTTATCAAAACAAGTAAAATATTACTCAAAAACACAGCTTTATTAATAATTTTTGAGCCATATTAAGATAGCACTTCTCATTCCAAATAAGCTGATAGTAATAGTCATACTCATTGTCACAAATCATGAAGAGCTCATCTTTCGAAATTCTGCCCTACCCAAAGTTCTATCTAAGGCATACAACTTAGTGTTAGTTATAGTGGATTTATTTGTTAATGCAGATATGAATTCACTGAAAAAAAAATGATATTTGATATAACTTAAACCTACCTTAACACCCTTAAATTAGCTAGCATTTCGAGCTCTCTTGATTTTTAACCTCTGAAAATTGACCTAAATTCGAAAAAAACTAAATAATTAAGAAAAAAAATTATACTCAAAAGGTAACATTTAAGCAGCAGTAAAAAGAAAAAAAAAAACATTATACGCCCAGTTGGAATGCATTGGAAATGAAACATTTACAGTTGCATACGCTCAGCTTAACATTCATTCATAAAAATAGCAATACTTTCCTTGAACTTGCACTGAGCTGCGGTATGCCTCAATTGCTTGAGATTAAGCTTCAATAGAAACGTCAATGAATCTCTAAAGTTGCGCCGTTCCATTGCCATTTCATGTCACATAGAGTTGCTCTTCAAAGTACTTGCATTCCACATGCGTACCACAGACGAGATACATGCAACCGAAATAATTATGCTCTCAATGGAGTGTAACGCAATTGAGCGCGCCTGCGTTACAACCGCATAACTCTTATGCACTCTCACGCTCAAAAGCTTCAGTTGTCTAACGTTCCTTACACTTTGAATCGTTAGAAACACAAACAGTTTAGTGACACATTTCATACTCTTATTAAATTGTGACGTTGTATGTGGCAAGCGAATTATAGTGTACTCGTATTTTTTGTTGTTGTACGAATACCGTAAGCTCTGCAAATATCACAACGTTTCCTATTAAGTCCATGATTCGGTGTACGTTTCGTGCACCCAAAGTTTAACTTATCGTACCAAACCAAAAAGTATTGGCCGAGTCTTCAAGGGACGCTAATAATGCTATGCGCTCGGTTAGTTTCGTTAAGGATACCAACGGTAATGGTAACGGTATATTTGTGCTAACGCGCTCACACAATAATTAGCTCGTTATCTATTCAAGCGGCAAATAGCTCTTTTTCCCTTTAATTTCCTAATGAACTGAGAAGAGCGGGATTGCGTAGGAAGTAAATAAAAATGCTTAATATGTTGTTAGAAGTGAAGGGAAAATAAAAAAGAGTATATGTGATGCTCGAAAATATAAAAAATAAAAGTGCAGCGAAAGTGCATTGCATAATCACCTTTCGTATATAAACAAAAAATTTGTTGTATACTTGCAGGCGCAAAAACTGCTTT
Organism: Merzomyia westermanni; assembly: GCA_949987695.1. NCBI lineage: Eukaryota > Metazoa > Arthropoda > Insecta > Diptera > Tephritidae > Merzomyia > Merzomyia westermanni. The sequence continues at coordinate 5,036,032 of OX465290.1, read as the reverse complement.
AAAAGGTATGTGTGCATAGGAAACGCTACCACTTGCTAGCTGTTTGGCGTTTCTTCGTCGTGAAACAAAAGTGTGTCGATGAGTCGTTGAAAAGTCAGCGACATTGTCTCTGTCGTATAGTGCAGTGAGTCGTTGTGTCAGTTGGACAACAGTGCGTCGGCGGCACAATCATATAAACACGAGGCATAATTTAAGGCAAAAGTCGGTCAGTTAAAGACTCGGTCGAGGTGTCAGTGTCGTTTGCTCCAAACTTTCCGCAGTATGCAATCGGAATTGCTACCGCTTGAATCGTGTCGTAGTGCCACTTAGATAAGTGCGGCGAGTACGCACCAATGCAGTTAGGATAGATAGAGCGTACCTGACCCCGGTTAATGTCAAATGATGGGTGGGTGTTTTAAAACTAAAAACAGCAAAAAGAGACGTCATCAGCAGTGTAACGGTATGCAAAGCGCTGTTGAAGGTTGAAGTTAATGGATTTTTAGTTGCGTTTTAAATAAAGCGATAAAAAAAAGAATTAATAAAAATTAAAATAAAATAGTACGTTGTAGTGTTTTGTGAGTAAGCAATAAACTTAGCATACCTTCAGGCGGTGATTTTCAACAAAAAATCATCAAGCAATGAGTGAGCAGTGTTTCAAGCATAATTTTAGGATAATGATTTTTAAAGCTTAATTAACAACGAACGCTGTATGAATTTACAGAAATATCCTAACGTAAATACCAACATGAACAAAAACACGATAGACAACTTTTCTTTGGGCAAGGAAACCATTCAAACACTTTCAAAGAATAATGACACAACAACTGTTGATACTTACAGACAAAGTTAATCAGAAATCGCTTTAAAAACGGAATAGTGATTGACGTAGAATAATTGCATAGTTATAGGCGCAATCGGTATTTAAAAAGTGTTCAAGGCGTAATCAGTAATAGCGGTATACTATTGAAATTTAAAGCATTTGTGCATAAACGGTAAAATACTCAGCTGTATAATTGAAGTGCCCAGAAGTATGCAATATAATTTTGTGCGCCATCAAAGTATAAAGTAGAGTCTTTACAGAGTCAAATTGAAACCCAAAAATGTGTATGACATGTACGCAACATACTTTTTGACATTTCGCTAAACAAATTCAAGAAGCAACAAACGAGCATTTGTCAAATGTCTGCACAACTTGTGAGTAATTGGCGTAGTTATTCACTTCCACATATCAGCTATCAACTTTGTGACAAGTATTTGTGCTCTAAATTATACTAGCTCCACTTTCATTTTCAAGTGTGTGAGCTACAAACTTTTAGCTTAGGTTGAGCAAACTTGCTTTACAAAGAAAACGTGTGCGCGCTCAACTAAAAAATGAAAATTTGAATCATATTTTGCAAAAAGTCAAATATAAGTTTGAAAAATGTTGCATACCTTGAGGCGTTCTGAGTTTTGCAAACTATTATAAAGTAAAGTGATATACATACAGCGCTACTGAGTTTGTGTGGCAACAAATTAGAATTTCACATTAGGAACCTTTTTATGAGCACGCAGCTAACGTGTCTGAAAACTTTGCGCCTAAAGTTATGTTAGGTGAAGTGCATGTATGTTGTAAAAGCAGTCAAAATGTAGTAAAAAAGTGAAAATAAAAAAGTAGAAATTAACAAAAGTCGTCGTTAGTACATTTGTAGAAGGTGGTAGTGACATTTGTCACGTGTTAAGATATAAAAATAAAACAAAGATATAAAAATTCAACAAAGAACCGAAATAAAGCGATCAATTTGAAAAGTAGTTTGTGTGCAAAATGCGTGGTATACTTTTCGGCGTGTAACCATAACTTTCGTACTCAGTAAAAAGTCTTTTAGGGCGCGTAGTTTTCAGCTGATATAACATAGCAACTATCTTGCTAGCTGACTGTTGTTTTGTTCATTCATGTGTGAAGTCAAGTTCATAGTGAAAGTGCAAAGTTTATATTATGCGGCAGTGCTTTGGTGTGCAGTGGGGTGTTTGGTTTGAAAATTATGCCAAATAAATAATAATAATAGTAAACAAAGCGCACATTTTACCCACTACCATTCAATAGTGTTAAACTGATAACAAGCGACTTTTTTAATTTCTAGCTAAGCAAAATATTACTCCTTTAATATCTAACAATAGAATCTTTTACGGTTAAGTGGTTATCGAATCACAAGAACCTCTCTGTGCTTATGTGTTAGTGTGTGTGTGTGTAATATGATCTAAAGTATGCAATTTATATGCAAAAAGCACGTAAGCCAGTAGATCCATATACAAAGGACAAGAATTTTACTTGGCTTTTTACTTTCACTACAGCATTCTACGCTTTATTGCTGGCTGTCACACATGAACTGGCGGTAGACTTGCAAACGTGCACACACATGCAGCATTTCAGCTCGAAATAATAAATAAGGATTTCACAGTGTACGGACATCGTGAAACTTGTGGCAAGGACATTCATATCCGTGCTTTATTTCCCATTGGATTTGTGTTTTATAAATGCAGCAGCAGTGCGACAAAACTGCAAACGTACTTTGACAAATGTGTCGTACACACTTCCATACTCGCAACAGATCAAAACATTGTTATTGTATGTTTACACCTGCGTATGTGCTGAGCTCAAACCTTGCATTTGGTATAATTTAACAGGTATGCGAACTTCTTTTTTGCTTCTCTTTTTTTGTCAAAAATAAAAATGTGTGTAAGCCCCATTGAAGTTAGCTTGGAAAAAAGTATTCTGTAATACTCAAAGGAATGCGCTCGCAACACAAAAAGCAGTTGGTAGTATTTAGGTATTCTGATAACGCAAACTGAACAACATTAATTCGCTCTTGTCTTGCCTCTAAGCTTTCGTTGGGCGTCAAGCTTGACACCTGCCGCTCGCAACGACTTCACTTGTTTTTGAATTTTTACCTTAATGAATATTAAGGTTGGGTCTGCTGTACGAAAATTAACAGAGATCAAATAAGTATACGAATTGGGACCACGATATAAGTCGACTAAGCCAGAGTTGCTATATTTTCGGCTTCTCAGCTAGATTTATGTCATTGTAATGAGGAAAAAACATTTAGCTGTTTACAAATAGATAATTTTAATTCTTATAGTGTTTAATCAACTGCACCGAGAAGAAAACCAATACAAATTTTGACTTAATAGAAGCAGTGCAATGCTAATGATTAAAGTTACATTCTAAGATTGATTTAGACAAAACTGTAGGAATTCTTTGTAACTTAGCATTTAGTTTCCCCAGATTACTTAAAACAATTTTAGAGATGGGATGCGTTTAACACAGAGAAAACTACACTTCCAATATATTAAAGTGAATTCAGTTGATATGCTGAGAAACGAGTTATGTGATGATGATGTGAATATACCTGAAAATAGGTTGGTCCTTAAAAAATCAGTTCCACCCCTTTTATGTTGTTGTTGTTAACAGTGCTTCGCCCTGCCCAATGGGCTCGATCACTCCAAATTGTCATCAGGCTCTTCTAACGGAAGTCCGAGGAAACGCGCAGTTTCCACAGGGTTGGACCATAGTGATGTAGGTGTTAGAAGAGTGGGTTCAACTGAACAGGAGAAGAGATGTATGGTATCATGAGTGGTCATACCACATGCAGGGCATGTATTTGGTATGTTGGGGTTCAGTCTGGATAAGTAAGAGTTTACCACCCCTTTTATCGGGAATACCAATGCTAAAGATATCACATTTGATTTTTTTCCCGATTGGAGGCGATTAAGGGGGTGTTGCACAGAAATTAATATCTAACTTTCGTTGAACATAATACACAAAATCGATAAAACTATAGTGGAAGATATCAGATATGTATTTAGTTAAGGCGTGCCTCACAGGAGTAAAACTTTTATTTATTTTATCATACGACACCCCTTAACCGCCATCAATCGGGATCCACATTTATATCTTATACCTTTGTCTATAGTTAATTCAGTTTTGATCATTAGTTTAAAAAAAAAATTATTTAAATTTTTTGAGCCTTCAAATTTGACTCCTGTGCGACACCCCTTAACCATTTCCAATCGATACCATAGGGAAATCTTTCTACATTTACATCTTATCTGATATACTACTGATTAAATAATACGGCGTTAGTGGAAATTGGTGATTTTCGTTCATGAAATTCGCAGTTCTAGAGTCATGTTACAGCAATGGACTTATTGCTAAAAAATTTCTAATAATAGTCACATTGAAACCGTCCTTAGTTGGCCAAAGCTAAGGCTGCCGGAAAACAACAAGGCTTCCGGAAAGGGATAGGATTCTAAATATACTTCTCGGAAGACAAAGATCAAGTATTATAAAAAGGCTGATTACTCACAAAATCTTGTTAGTCTAACATAGCATAGACTGGACTTGACCTGAGAACTGTCGCTTACAGTTATGTTAAATATAAGCTATTTCCAAACACCCATACAAACTTAACTTGACTAAAAGTAGTTCATTTCAGCAATAGTTCTTGCGTGTGAACATTTGTTTGAAGTTAAATACATTCATCCGACTTTTTCTTAATTTAAACTTAAAAACCAGGTATGGTTCAGTATTGTTTGCGTTAAGTGGAGTATAACCAAGACAAAGTTGTTGGGTCAAGCCAAAGTCAAGTCAAGTCTATGCTTTGTGAGACTAACATCAACTTTGGAACCATCCTACGCGTCTAAAATAATTTGAGGCGGTTTTATAAATTTTTTTGTATAAAATTCCAAACCATTTAATTATCTACACCACCTTTTAATTTCCTTTGTATATACTTAGAATCGAACTGAAAAATATGACTACACTTTTTTTTTAATTTGTTTTAATTAACTTTTGAAAGATTATTTAAGTCGTTGAATTTTTCTCACAACATTTTTGTGGGTAGAGCAGTCAACTCTGAGACAGAGCACGCAAGTTTGAATCCTGCCAACTGATACAAATGTTTTTTATTTTAAATTTTTAAGACATTTCTGGTTTAAAATTGAGACTCTTTTAATCGCGCTCATTTTCTCGGAAACTTGCATAGTAGCATGAAACTTAAAAATGTTTAAAATTTAGGCTCCCATGAAAAAATCCAGATTTTAAAGTATATTCACAGTGTCAAAATTGTACCTGCTTAATGGGGCCTGTCACATAAGGGAACCTCGAAAGAAGTTAATGTTTCTTCCTCATTTATTGGTAGTTAGCCAATATGTTAGTTAGTTACAATATTAAAGTTTTTTTGAAATATATCTAAAAAATAAGCATTTTGATTGCTTCCTGCGTCCTTATTTACATAAAGAGGTTTACAGTTCTTTGAACTTTAAAGAGCCCTCAACCATTAATGCATTTTTTAATAGAAGGTCTCTCAAGAAAAGTGTTTTGCGCGTGTTTTGATAGTGTGAGTTCATTGACATTTTGAATATGGTTATAGGTTTAAACTATTTTGGAAAAATTACACTATTGGTGCTCTCAGACAAAATCTTTGTAAAAAGAACATGAAAGCTCTCTTCAGTTCTAATTGTCTTTGCTAGCAAATATTGCTGGTGTGTTTCATACCTCACGGGACACATTTGTCTTATACTCAGCTAAGCATCGCTCACTGACCCCGACAACCATGAAGAGGTAAAAATTTGCATAAAAATTCAGTAGCTCGACACCCAAAAAGTGGTATTTAGAAAAAATTGAGACGTCGAAATACGAGGAGAAAATTACAGAAAGTGGGTAGCCAATAATACCGGTAGGTCATAATGGCATAAACTAATAAGATATATATTTATCTGTATCAAAGCGATCAGAATTTACAGTTCTTTAGTAAAACAAGAATTCATGTACGGGCCGCACCTTGCCTTTGATACAAATTTTCAATTTGTTCGCGCATCGAGTTCCAGAGGAATACCTTTTTTAATGGCATTCAAGAAATTAATTTACAAAATGAATTGAGTTGTATAAATCGGAATAATTTTGCTTACAAATAAAGCGAAAATAAAAGCATCTATTTGTAATGTAATTCAATTTTCCGACCTTATTTTTTAACAATTTCTTTCTTCTGCGAATGGCAAATACATTTCCATAAAATACAAAATGCATAAGTCTTCCAATTTACTAATTATTTCATATTTTCGCAGAGGACGACCAAAAAATGCTCATAAAAAAGTGAAAATGCGATTACAAAATTCCTGTTTCGAAATTGGCAAAATAGCTTGGGTTACTAATGCGATCAAGAACTGCCACCATCCCACCCTCCGCCTGGGTGATGCTGACTATGCTCACTAGGAGCGGAAATTTTTTAAGGTTAAAATAATCAAACCATACTATTTTAGACATTTTTATTACTTCTGACCAGAAACATCTGAAATCTAACCAACCATTCTTTATATCTGGCGGCCGCCGTGGTGTGAAGGTAGTGTTGCCGGCCTACCACACCGAAGGTCCATGGTTCGAGCCCTGGTACAGGTAACATCAAAAGTGATTTGAAAAAAGTTTTTCAAAACGGGGTCGCCCCTCGGCAGTGGTTTGGCAAACTCTCCGAGTGTATTTCTGCCATGACAGGCTTCTCAGCAAAAATTCGTCTCCTTTGTAGATGCCGTTCGGAGTCGGCAAAAAACTGTAGGTCCCACCAATTTGTAGGGAAAATTCAAATCGGCACACCACAAATTGGAAGAGAAGCTTGGCGCAAAAATCTCTTAGGAGGTTTATGATGATATACCTGTTGTTTATCGCGCCATAGAGATAGAGATTCTTTATATCTGATCACGATCTAATTTAAGTACATTGGATGTAGCTTTAATCGTTGTGCCGTTCATGTTGGATTTTCGTTTCGATATTTTAAGTCTCTAAATATAATTTGTCTCGTGATGTCTCTAAACCTTTTCAAGTTTATATTGAGAAAACACAAGTTGATAATGAGAAATGTAAGTTTACATAGAGAAAACGCAAGTTGATAATGGGAAATATAAATTCATAATGAGAAATATACGTCGTTTTAAATTATTTTATTTTTTTTTTACAAATCTTCTTTCTTTTGTGTGTTCTCAATATAAACTTACACTTTCTCATTATAAACTTGAAAAGGTGTAGTGTTTGTTGGGCGAACTGCTGGTACTAATATCAAGTTAGCTTATGGGGCCATCACAAAAGGTAAAAATTAGGGATTTGTCTTCTCTAGAGAGTCATATTAGTTCCGGCGTCCCGTAAGTGTCGTGCTCCGAGAATTGTTTAAGGATTACTGTATATATTGTAATGATTAATTGCTACTAGCTGCACAATTTTAATGACTAATATTTATTTAATTAAAAAGAACAATTAACTAATTAGTTTAAATTGCACGATTAAATATTTCTAAACATTTTTGATTATTTTAAATGTAGTTTAATGGCGTTTTTGATATAATTATTTGATCAATGTCAATTAATCTTGATTATTTTTACTTATGTGATTAATATGATTAATTATATTACTGTTATTAAATGATTATTTTTGATTCATTTTATTTATATTCTTATTTTTTTTTTTCAAATACAAACACATAAACATACGTATGTACTTGTACATGACAAAAGGTCAGAAAAAAAAGTATTTCAAGGATGCAGTTTGTAGCCCATTCAATTAAGTAATAATAGCTATATTTGCCTTGCCAAAGTGCAAGGGTATTGGTTGCATTCAATCAATGCGTACAATTAAAAATTATATTGGTATTGCTAATACCTGCAAATAATCAAATAATTGGCAATAATTAAATAATTGTAATAACTTAATAATTAAAAAAAATCAAATAGTAATTTTTAATTGACTGATTACTTTTAATTACTTGATTGTTTTCAATTTTTAATTAAAAATAAGTGGCAATATTTTTAATTGTTTTTGTTTATTTTTTTTATGGCCATCAATCATGATTAGTTTTGATTATTTTGTAAATAAATTAATTAATAATATCTTAGTAAGAGCCACAAAACTAATTACTCATTAAAATTAAAAAAAGCCAAAGATTTAATCATTATTAATATGAATGGGAATTAGAGGACAGAAATATACTTTGGCACTATGTAATGTTGGATATGTGATCAATATTTTTTTACTCTTTCTCTTTCTCATTCTCTTTCTATTTCCTTAACTTTCTTAAGTTTTCTTTCTTCCTTTCATCCCATATCTGTTTCCTTTCTTTTCAAAAAATCCTGTTGTTTGTTTTTATTGCTAATCTTAAATTATATGTAGATAGTTTTAAGATATTGTGTTGATATAGCTATTAATGCGCTGTGAAAAGACAAAGTCTCTTATAAGTGAAGCACATTGTTTTTTGATACTTATACATATTTATATTTACTAAGCATTCTGCATGCTCAGAATTTCGAATACAATCTCAAAATATGGAGTTAGAGGCCAATGGGTTGGTTCAAAATCATATAAGGGTCTTAAAACACAACTCAACAACAGCCTACAATGTACATATATATATAGGTTTGGAAAAGGCTTTTTTTTAATTCTTTGTACAAGACCTGTTAAGTAATGATTACTAATTGTAATGATCACTATTTTTATTGATTATCTTTTGGAAAAGCAAACTATTATTATTTTTTTCGGTTTTTAAAGATAATTTTAATAATTTTTTAAAAAACATCAAATGATTTGACACCAAAACCACTTTCAGTAAACCAATCAAAATAATATTAAAAATATCATATATGTAGGAAATCAAAAAAAAAAAAATCAAACTTTTTAAAACTAAAAATAATCTGAACTATTGTTTACTTTTGATTTTTTTATTTAATTAATTTTTGATTTTTTTTAAATGGTAAGCAATTAGTAGTTGTAGGTTTTTGAAAACAATTAAACATCCAGTCAATTGGTTAGTAAATTGTAATGGGAATTTGACAGGTCTTTTTTATACAAATAATTAAAAACTCTCAAAAATAGTGCTCTTTATTCCGGATTCGAAATTTTGACTAGGCAGATTCTGTAGATTTGAAGGGGCCAACAACATATGTTAGCTTCGAGGCTTTTAAATTTTTGCTGTTGTTGTTACACATTGTAATTTTATTAGACTTATATCATACAATTCATCTTCATAACTACCACCAGTGGCGGCAGGTTGATCCCAGTGGCAGGAAAATGAGTAATCCTTTGGGCTATGTCGTGACATGCTTTGCACCTTTGTTACTCAATTATTATGCATATTAGGATGTGTTGTTATTTTCTTTTGTAAGAGTTTACTTAACGCTTACATTTAAAATAATTTGAACATTAAGAAATTAGGTTTTGTTGCTTGTAAATATTTGCGAAGCAAAACGTGAGTGCGCTACATACACACATTAGACTGTGCAAAAAAACAAGAAGAAAATTCACTTTAAGAACTGTGTTGATATTTTTTTAGGATGGAAAAAGTTAAATACTATATAGAAGCCAGTAAATGACGATGATGATAACAGAAGTTTTGTACATTAATATTTTTTAGAAGTCTATTTTTGCTGGTTAAGATTGTTGGGACTGATCTAAGTTTTTCTTTATAACTTAAAAACCACTGTGGAAAAAGATTTAGCAGCATTTGTTTTTGTACGAAGGTCTGAAATAAAATTTTAACTTGGATAGCCATTTCCAGCTAATAAATTTGTAAGATTGGCATGTTTTCTTGATTTCACGTTTTTCTGAATTGTGTCATATTATATTCCAGAATGTTCAAGTACAAGCACAAATATTCTGCCACGCAATAGCTTAGTGATAATATTTATAAAACACGGATTAAAAATAATGTTGAGTATAAGTTAATTCCATTAAGTGAAAAAATTGGATCAGGAATGAAAAAAAAAAAAAATAAAAGTGTTTCTTTACTTCAATTGTGAAAGACTTTTGAAAGAGAAGCCTTATGGGATTCTTTGGACCATTCAAGTAATTTCTTATTGATTTATGCGTTATTGACAAGTTTCCAAAGTAAAAAATGAAAAAAAAAATAAAAATTTAACAATATTTAAAGCTTTCTTAGTCGGAAACGGTTGGCTTGACCAAGATTTCATTTCATATAAACATATTTCGACCTAAGTATAAACATTTATATTAGTATACTTAAATCTTGCTCTCAACCAGATTTTGACGGGGTTTCACTTGTCCTTTTAAAAAATTGGGATTTATCCACCATCAATAAGACACTATTTTCTGGGAGTTTCGTTGATGAGTGGAAGCTTACTTCCAACATTTTTGAGCATGCCGTCAGTGCGAAGTTAAGCTTCGCTGTTAAATCCTTTTTTCCCTTACCAGCTTGAGTCTATAGTGGTTTCTCAAAAGCTTTTCATAATGTCTCTCATAGAGTTTTAATAAATAAACTAGGCTCTACTGGATTTCGTTTATCCTTTCTGTTATGGCTAAGTTCCAATTTATCCAAACCGAAGAGTGTTGTTACTGTTGGTGGTGTATCTTTTGTTCCCTTTGTTGCCATTTTAGGGCTTTCTCACAGGAGTATACCAGATCTATTATTATTTTATCGCTGTACAAATGACATTAGTATTTGCATGGAGACACCATAATATTACAAAATGATATAAGCAAGCTATTTTTGTGGTGCCTGAAGTCCCAACTGTCCTTAAATCCAGCTAAATTCGCTCATGTGACCTATTCCAAATCATCGAATATCCTGCGCAGGAAATACAGTATATCTTATTGTGGACTTCAATGTGTTATTGAGATTAAGGACCTTGGGGTTATATTATATAGAAAGTTTAGTAATTATATTAATTACGTAACCTCTAAATCGGAGAACGAAACATGGCATGGAAAATGACGGAAAATTGTTCCAATATACATCAGCTTTAAATTATAGTCCATGCTGGGTTTCGTGAGGCGTAATTCCACAAAAGTTTCAGACCCATACATTATCAAACTCCTCTAAGCATCTTCCGTAGGGTCTCATTTACTCAGAAACCTATAAAAAGACTAAAGAGAGTACAAAAAGCTGTTCTTAAGTATGTTCTTCGTCCGCTAAATTTTGTTTAGCCCATACCATCTTACTCTGCTCGTATTATGCTGTTGTGTCGTAAGTCCGTAGTTGTTAGAAAGGATTCGGCTAAATGTTCCTCAGCGGCTACTTCGTAAGCGATGTAAATCCATTCTATGGGGATAATATGAAAACTAAGTAGGCTTCTAATGCTTCCATAAATCGTGTCGTAAGTGAGTTTAATTCGTTAAGTAATACAGCCATTTTGGATTTGTTTTAAGCTATATATTAATTTAATACATAGTCTATAAGGATTGTTTTCTAAAGATTTACAAAAAAACAAACAAATAAAATTTTATAAAAAAAATAAGTGCGTTCGAGTAGTAATAGTCTCGCATGAGGTGTTAGAGATTAACCTCATATAACTCCTAACCAAGTTTCATTGTTCTCACATAAATGCTTTCATAGTTATTTACATTGAAATATTATATATGTATGGAAGGTGCCACGCCCACTTTTCCGTTATATTTTACATTTGGGATATGTCTCATTTAATTCCTCATCGAATTTCAACTTTCGAGCATGAATATCCGCTGTCAAAAAATTTATCGGCGTAGCGATGCCCGATCAATATATTGAAATTAAAAGTATCCGGACTCTTAAGTTGAAAAGTCTTTTATGTCGACACCAAATTTGTTCAAAATCAGTTCAGTAGTTTCAGAATTCATTGCAGTCGAAGGTTGTTGCACAGTAAATATATATAATAGATGATTCTTTTTTCACCCAGTCTAGCCACCCTACAAATATAGAAATTAGCTATAAATTTGTAAATCCTTCTGCATATGTGGAGAAGAATATATTCCAAATTTTAGCAATAGTTAGAAATTTATGTAAATAAGCACACAATAAGTAAACAACTGTATATATATGTATACAGGTATGTGTACTACATCCATATTTATTCATTTTAAGCAGCTGTCAAAATATTGTTAAAGAAATATTGTATTTTTAGTTTAAATAAAATTTTAAAACAAGCTATATGTGCTTATTTATGTTAGTTTTTGTATTTAAAATATGCAAATGTTTTCTTATTTGCTTCAGACATTTAAACATTTGTTTGCTTTGTTGCATTGCTTAATATTTCAGATTCCAATCTACGGGGTCTAAAGGCTCACGTGTGTGTGATCGTAGTTTTTCTTAACAAAGGCTTTGCAAATGTGTATGTTTGATTTTGTGTATGTGTATGTAAAGAAGACTTTCTTCCACGCAACGAGATGTGCTGATATGAAGACATATTTTGCAGATATACATCCGTTTCGAGTGTACTTGGTTTTAGTCGCAATTATTTCTCACATATTTTCTTCATCTTTATCTATTACCGCAGTTTATTTTAACTGAAATCATAAATTAAATAAATAATTCAAAGAATAAAAACGTGCCAAAAATAAGTGGCATGTGGTACAAAATTGATGACATCCAGGGATAAAGCATTTTTTGACTTTTGCGGTTTGTTTATATGGCTGGAGGGTTTTTAGCCATTTCTGTGAAAATCATTAGAAAGTTAAGCATTAACAAAACATCCAACATTGAGTGTCACAGTTTGATACAGTCTAATTTTGTTAACAATACATCCCGTTAAGACAGTAGTTACCCAGCCGGCAAAATAATAGCAAACGAGCTCGTAATTAGAAGGTTTCCTAAATAAACAATGATTTCCTATTCGATTTTTCTTCAAGCAACCATCAAAAAATTAGCCTGGTCCGCTTCCTGGATTTGTTATAACTGTCTAATTTAATATTGGTTCTTAAGAAGACAAAAAAAGGAATAAAAAAAAATGAACACAGGGATAACAGCAAAAGCCTGTAGTCATGCCGAAACCGACCATAGGTTTCAAGGGAGTTAACGGAGCAATTATAATTTTATCGGCTCTAAAGCTGATGAAAAGCTTAATTTATATTAGGGTTTAGAAATTTTTACGTATAATAAAATTGACAGAGTTGGGATGTCTGTTCTCTCTCTCTATGGCGCGATATACAACAGGTATATCATCATAAACCTCCTAAGAGATTTTTGCGCCAAGCTTCTCTTCCAATTTGTGGTGTGCCGATTTTGAATTTTCCCTACAAATTGGTGGGACCTACAGTTTTTTGCCGACTCCGAACGGCATCTACAAAGGAGACGAATTTTTGCTGAGAAGCCTGTCATGGCAGAAATACACTCGGAGAGTTTGCCAAACCACTGCCGAGGGGCGACCCCGTTTTGGAAAACTTTTTTCAAATCACTTTTGATGTTACCTGTACCAGGGCTCGAACCATAGACCTTCGGTGTGGTAGGCCGGCAACACTACCTTCACACTACGGCGGCCGCTGTTAGTTTAGGTTAAGTTAGGTGGCAGCTGCCCGGGTGAACAGGCAGCTCACTTAGACGCGTGACGCTAACTTACAATTATTTGACCATCGCTGCGTAGGGCCAATAAAACTGCGATCTTCGACACATATTCCGGAGACCTAAGAACATTCGAACCGAGATAACTAGTCACAATATTCAATCGCACCGTATGCACCCCGCTCAGGAAGTGCCCCGACAAAACCCCAATTATCATGAAGAGTTGTGCCTTAGAGATCCAAAATTCCGACCAGAAGGACCTCGATACCTTATCAGCCCAGCGCTTGCTTAGTTGATCCGAAGCAAACCTGCAGATAGCAAGAGGATTTCCTAGTGTCCTTGAGTAAGTCACCTTCATCAAGAGTACCCGCTCTGGCCAAGAGATCCGCATGGCATTTGCCACGAATCTCATAGTGATCTGGCACTTAGATAATTTTCATGTCGAAGTAGCTAGACGCCACCATGAGCGATGCCAAACAGTCCTAGGCTGTCGTCTGTTGTACGCCGCTTGACTTACGAATAATGTTAACCTCTCAGACAGCATGGCATTCACCACATCCTTAATGGCGGTGACCTCCGCTTGGAAGACGCTACAATGGTCGGGTAGCCTAAACTTCACCCACAACTCTCCCATCCATCTTTGAACCATCTCTAAACAGGTTAGCCAGACCCCTTCCCCGGATGAGTTCTCTCAACCCTAGCTGCGCATATTTTTCCTACAATTACAATTGAGTACAGATTTAGCATAACATTATATCCCAGGCTAGGAGTCGTTCGCATGGCCCTGTGGAGATATCTGTACATGAAAGATATTAAAGAAAATTGCAACGGGATATAAAACAACAGGTTTTAGAAATTTTGTCTGTCTATCTGTATGCTTGTACTCACAAACTGCTCTATAGATTAGAATGTCTTTCTCTAGATGACAAGTCTTAAAGCGAATAAATATGACAAATAGTTTTTTATTGCAAAAACTCTCTGACTGGAGGTTAAACCTTTGTACATAATAAATATTACTTACATTTTGTCTAGGAGCTATTTGCTCAATTTGAAAAGTTAAAAGCGCTCTAATTGCTCACTAAACTTTACGATGGTTATGAGATTTATTTTGTTTGTGCTCAATTTCAATTTTACTTTTTTTACTAGTAATATTTTATTTTGCAGATACTTTTCAACCATTTCATTATTTGGCAGTTGCTCCATTGTTTTTCCCGTCCTTTTTAAACTTTAATTTAACAATTCTCTTTTGAGTGTATACCGCATGAAATTTGCTTTCAGTCGCTGATTTATTTACGCCGAAAAAAAAACCGCGGAAATGGCAAAAATCTAAAAAAAAAAATTTTAAGAAAAGTAAGGTAATAAAGTTATGTGGGTTTACAATTTTTTCTCGCATATTCTCATACACTTTGGTTGGGGCGTGATTGTTACGCTACAGCGTTGTTTCGAGGGGGGGCGGGGGAGTAGGTTGAAATGGAAATATTTTCAAATATTTTTTGCCACGCGAACTAAATTGGATATGAACTAATTTAGTTAAAAATGATGTTGGGAACAGCGCATAAACTCCCCATTCCTATAAGCGCGCCCACGCTGTTTGAGTTTTACACCACACTCACAAATAAATATCAGTAAATATACAAGGTGGCGCAAAAGTAAGCTTCCGATGTTCAGCATATCGGTTGTGGCACGTGCAGTGTGTGCTGTTGCACCGTCTTGTTGGAACCACATGTTTTCCAATCCCAATTCATCAAGTTGCGGCCAAAAGAACTCGTTGATCATTGCTCTGTAGCGCTCACCATTCACAGTAACCGTTTGGCCCCGACCGATTATTGGTCAAATAAATAGTCAGCAATATTCCGCGTTCTGGAGCTGTGTAGCATAACATTGTTTTTTAACGTGTATTTCGCATGTGTTTACTACACAAATGTCAAAACGGAACTGACTTTAGGGGCCAATCGCAAAATTTATAGCATTTTCTGATAGGAGCATTACTTTTGCGCCACCCTGTATATATATTTATTTTGTTGTATACATGCCCGTACAAATTTAAATATTTTTCTTCAATTTCTCCCTTTGTTTGAAAATGGCGGGATGGGAATTTTGTTGCGCCCAACTTTCATCTAAGGCGCACGCTTTGTTTTTCCCTCCAAACCAATTTCTTCCGTCAAAATCGACAAGCGAACTTGCCAATTCGAGTATTTAGCTGCTGACAGCATGCTTCCTCTGCCGCATTCTCAACTCATTTCCTGCCCGTAAAACCACAATAAAGCGGCAGATTAAGTGCTGATGTTGTCTTAAATGTATTGCTAGTGGCTTTTCGTTTGAATTTTATAACAGTTTTCGTAAATTTCTATGACAAATTAATAAATGCTTCAAAATTTATTGAAAACATGTGAGTATGTCGAAGTGCGGGTGAAACTGAAGATTATAAAGCTGGTTGTGAGTTAATGTTTTATCGCAAATCAAACACGGTCGCACTAATATTTCTTATTTTGGTACACATTAGCGGTACCAAGTTTGATTAAGTTCCTATAAGGGCTGAAGGGTAACTTAATAGAGCTACTGGAGGTTGAAAGGGACGTACCTACAAGTCGATTTCCTTACATTTTTATATATAATAAAATGTTAGACGACCAATGTCCTTACATTGTAGATGTTTATGAGAAATGCTTTGAAGTCTTAATTAGAGTAACGTAGTTTTTGGAATTTCTGTCTGTTTGTCTCTATGTTTGTCCCCTTATCACACAAACACCTCTACATTGAATTGAATGGACTTTTACTGATGTATTGCTAGATAGATAAAGTGGTTTGAAAAAGTGGTTTCAAAACGGGGTCGCCCCTCGGCAGTGGTTTGGCAAACTCTCCGAGTGTATTTCTTCCATGGAAAGGTTCTCAGCGAAAATTCATCTGCTTTGCACACCACAAATTGGTAGAGAAGCTCGGCCTTAATCTCCTTGGAGGTATACTATGAACATCGCGCCAATTATTTATTATGAAAGTATAGGACGCCTTTCACAGCAAAAGAGTATTTCGTTCTTCATATATACAGTGGTGGCAAGAAAATTAGCCACGCCTATTTCTGCAAAATGTTTACATCTTCCAACTTTGTCTGTTATGTTCATTAGCTGCACCTACTACTAATGTCTCTTAAATGGGGTAATTTTTGACAAATTTCATCAGTTGATCGTTGTGCATAAATTTTAATTAATGAGTTCTATTATTTTAATATTCTTCGAAATTTCCGATATCGAAAAAGTGTGCATGGCTACCGTCCGATTTAAACCATTTTCAATACGAACCTATTCAAGGTTTGATAATCGTGGTCCCGATTGATTGATTTCCTTTCTATAACAATTTGTGTGGTAAGCACAACTTTGTATAAAAAGTTAATTTTAGCCTTTCAAGAAAAACAATGAAGCAGCGAACTTTAATTGCTTAAGTTTCGCAGACCGGAAAGTTTCCCTTTCTGATAAATTATTAATTTCTGTTGCTCAAGTACCGTTGGCTGGCTTTTGGTCTACTTAAATGTTTATTATCATACGTTTTTACTTTTATTGTGATTTTTCTTTATTCTCTTTAGATTTAAAAATTGTTTTTTTGTTTTAGGGCGACTTTTTGCCAAATTGTCTTGGGGTTTACGAATACTACAAACAAACATAAAGAAAAATTTCCTAAAGGAGTTTTAATCGGGCAGATAAATTTTCAAGTTTTTATTTATTTTTATATTTAAAGAAAATAGTCAGACTAAGCAGGCTTATTCAGCTTTTTGGGAAGCCACTTTTTGTTTTTCATGTAACGCGGCCTTTGTGGTATTGTGATAGTATACTGGGCTCCCAGGATCATCAAAGTGTTTTGAAAAAATATTTTTTTTTAAATCGGGTGGGCCTCCGAGAGTGTGCCTGTAAGAAAAAGTTCTCAAAAAAAAAATATATCTGGCTTACCACATTTATTTGAAGCAATAGAAGGTTTAATTAGAGGGAGAGGGGAAGAAGAAGGGGTTAGGAAGATGAAAAGAAAAACAGGAATACAAATGAGAGGAAAAGAAGAATGGAAAGTATGAGAAAAGTGAAGAGATAGGTAGGTAGTACAGGAACATTAAGAGGGTATAGAGGAGAAAAATATTATTGGGAAGGGAAGTGAAAGAAGGGCGAAGAAAAAGAACAGGGTGACTAAGAGGAAAAAAAATAATAATTTGTCAATTTATATAAACTAACTAAACATCAAAAATAAATGTTAGAACAGGTGGAACTAATTTTCCAAACATGATGTGTACGTGGTAAACTCTTTCATATTCCACCTCGAATTTGAAAATGAACCAGCTTTACAGAAAGAGAATTTTTGCATAGCTGGCAACTAGGGATGCCAAATCAGTAAAAACATGTTTTCTTGTTAGTTGCTAGAAAGGCGCACAGTCTACAAGGAAAATTTAAATTCTGAAATTTACATCAACAAAACAAATCCCATTACAACAAGTATTTCAACAATGCCAGAAAGCCTTATGTAGTTAGCGAAAAGTCCAGGGAGCACATAAAATAGCACAGGATCCCGTGATTGGCATTCCTTTTTTTCAATAATTAAACTAAACTATTAAATTTACCATAAGTTGAGCCGTCCCTGCGTTATAAATAGTGAACTAACACCTTGGGAACTTCTTTTTGAACAAGTGGCAACAATTTTAACAAAAATTATATTATCCATAAAATATATCTATAATATAATTGCGCAAGTTGAGAAAGTTATACGTCCAAACTATGTATATAAGGTGTAAACAATTATATTTGTATGGATAGGTCTATCCAAGCAGCAGTGCATTCAATCGAAATAAAAAAAAAAATTTATTATAATATGGAAAAATCAGTTTAAAAATGACACCACTACAATTTCCAAACATGTATTCACACTATAGAGCTTTAGTTGTGTGAGTAGACATGTCACACAATTTTCGCTTTAGTCGTTGTTGTTGTATTGCTTACGGCTACGATACCCAGTATCAGCGGCTCTCCTGAGAGCACGAAGAGTAGCTTGGTTGGAGACATTACACCAGAAATGTAAAATATGAGCAAATATGCAAACTTCATTGATGATTCCAACAAACAGTGTTTACAAAAACAAAATAAATGATTATTCATAATGAGTATTCAACACCGAAATTAATTTTATTTTTGTATTTGTGGTTGGGGTTGTGTGAATTGAAATAAAATAAAATAAAATTTATTAAAAGAAAGTGAAGGGAAGGACAGAAAATTAAATGAAAGGAAATTATTAACAACTTTTATTTTTACTATTCCATATTTATTTGTTACAAGCATAAAATATTAATGAAGCATGTGAGAGTATTAATATTAACAAACAAAGATAATCCAATTCAGATATTTTGTAACAATAACAACACTAATATAATGAAGTGGCCAGCTTATGTAATATTTAAAAATAAATGTTAAGCTTTATTTTCAATATAAAGGGCATTGAAATGCCGTTTCTTTATCACTTTCATTGCTGTGTGTAAGGATGTTCCGGTATCGTCTGTGAATGTTGAACGAATCGGCTCTGTTAAAAAAGTAAATTTTATTTTATTTGTAAAATTTTGAAGACTTTATATATATATTTATATCGTTTACCTTTATATTATTTATAATCTGTTATTATTCGCTTTGTTTGAAATTGTAGATACATAGAGTTAGCTTTTAATAAACGCTTTAATCATCAAGAAAACATTGTCTTTTATTAAAAATGTTTGAAAGTTAAAGGAGTTTAAAGTTCTGAAAGCTAACAAACAAAATCAAGTAAAGTATAAGCCACTTGTTTTCTGCATTACTTTATGGTTAGGTAAAAGTCAGCCTATAAAAACTAAAGTATTTTGTTCTCAACTGGCTGATTTCTGCATGACGTAAGGGTCAAATAAAAATCAATTGCTTCGTTTCTGATTAACTTTATGGTTAATTAGAAGTCAATTTAGAAAAATAAAGACAAAGTCAAAGAAATTGTTTCTTACTGTTTCATTTCTGCATGACTTTGAGGCTAGCTATAAAACAAGTTGTGTAGATTGACTTAAAGTTATTTTCTTTGATAGACTGGCTACAAAAGCCCGACTTTTTCCATCTTAAAAAAGCCTTACTCGCTTACAAAAGTTTTCGTTTCAAAACAGACGTAAAAGCGATATTGAAAGCGATATTGAAATTTTATTAGCATTTGGCGCTTTAAAAACGTAATGCCGTTCTTTACGTGTTAAGGTATAAGTATTGATCATTCCAACCAAATAATATCTTGGTTACAACATTAGACATGATTAATTAATTAATTAAAAAAATAATCAAAAGTAATTGGAAAAATGCTTATTACTTTTAATTAAAAATAATCATATGATTAAAAACAATCAATTAATTAAAAGTAATCAAATAAGAAAAATTAATCAAGCAAATTAATTAAGTAATTAAATAACCAAATTTAATTATTTTCAGTTCTTGAACTATTTCTAATTATTTGATTTTTTTCAATTATTAGCATCAACAATATAAATTCTTACAGAAATATCTTTATCATTCCTGAGTTTCTGTACGCTTTTCTTATATACATGTAGGATCGGGTTTAGGATAAGAGAAGTACAAGTATGGCATGCAAGCTAGAAGTATAGTTGGCAACCCATACAATAGTTTAACTAAGGGTTAATCGTTAACAACCCACAAAATTTAACGAAGCGTCGCGCGTCGGAAAAAACGAAGAGTTGAGTTGAAGTAGAGGAATGAAAATTCACACACGTAAAAAAAACGAGCGCGTTACAAATAAGAACTTAAAATTATAATTTGCATATGAGTCTAACTTTAAATAATAATAAGTAATATTACTTGAATAAAAACTGTGAATTGATTGTCCCAAAGTGACCACGAGTGTTTTTATTACCACAAATGTGGGCTCGTCCGAAATGGATGCGCGGGCGTTAAGTGAAAACGCGTGCAAAAATTTTTAAAGTGCGCAGAAAAGAACATAAAACGTTTTAAAGTGAATGCTAAAAAAAAAAAAAAAAAAAAAAAAAAAATGTTATAAACGAATATTTCAATGGGAAAAAACTAGAAAACCCCTAGAATTTGGTGTATAAAGTGTACTTGAGTGTACTTGCAAAACGTACGCGCATTTAGCGTCAGATTTGGGTGCTCCGACGGACTGCGCAGTTGAAGCAGAAAAAAGTGGGTGCTCCATCGGACTGCGCTGCAGCGTCGAGGAAAGTAACGGCTACGCGAATTGAATTTAGTGTTCGCAAAAACGAGTAAAAAAGGGGAAACACAAACTGTTCCCAAAAGAAACGAGCCGAAGGCAAGTGTTCTCAGAATGAGATAAACTGTGTGTAACCGAAAGAGTGGAAGTGCACAATATAGTGACATAATTCTCGTTGCATAATTATGTAAAAACAATAAACGGAAAGAGACGGTAATGAATACAAGAGTGCCGTGACAGATATATGCCAGAGCAATTATATATGTGAGCATACATATGTATGTATGCATATTGCTTCAAAGTAAGCGAGACAAGAAAAGTATAAGTAAATATGCAAGAGAAAATATAAAAAACAACATGATAATAAATAATCAACAGCGAGAGAATTAATGAGCAAACCAACTATCGGGACAGCAGAGGCAAAATCAAGAAAGGCAGCAGGTAGCAGAGAAGCGGCGGTAGAGTAGATTTGTTTAGTTAGTCTAATTAGACGTATGTAAGTAGTTCTTTCTTTCTTGCTCATAATTGTGAAAACGTAAATATCAATAGTATTTTGACATGTTTGTATGTATTCGAAATCGAATTCTCATTCCTTTTTCGCGAGTCGGGTAATAATGGAAAAGAAGGTATCATACATTTTTCGCGTGTTTGTAGGTGTTTCGGATTTGTTTACATTGAATTGTTCATGTGCGTTTGCATAAACTCGATGGCTGAGTTTATGCAAAGAGAGTAGATTGCGTTTTGTTTTCGTATTTAGAGCCGCGTAAATAAATTTGGCAATTTGCAAGATGGATACAGATACCATAAAGGCAATGACCGTGGAAATGTTGAAGGATAAGCTAAGGGAGTTTAACCTGAGTGTTTCTGGGAGGAAAAAGGAATTGCAGTTGCGGTTGCTGCAGCATTTAGTGTTTGAGGGTGAAGAAAGAGAAGAGAATACGGAATTCGAAAACGAGTCTACACACTCAGTGTATGGTAATACAATTAACAACTTAAATGGGCAAGTGGAACGTATTCACAAAACGGTCATTCCAATGATAGCGAAGAAGTGCCAAAGCAACCCCACCCGGTGGTACAACCATGTAGCTAAAGTGCAACAGGTGCTGAACAATACTATACCACGCAGTACCAGAGCAACGCCTTTCAAAATACTTACCGGATTAGACATGCGGGTTAATGATTACCCGGATTTGCGTCAAATATTAAACGATTTAATAGTAGAGGATCTAGATGAAGAAAGGGACTTAGTAAGGGAAGAAGCCCAGGAGAATATAAGCAAAATACAAAAGGAGAACTGTAAAACTTTCAATAAAAACAGGAAAATAGAAGCGATATATAAAATCAATGATTTAGTCGCTATTAAGAAAACTCAATTCGGTACTGCCATGAAGTTGAGACCAAAATATCTAGGGCCGTATAGGGTAACCGCCAAGTTAAACCACGGTAGATATGAGGTAGAGAAGATCGGCAACCAAGAAGGACCGTTGAAAACAACAACCATAGCTGAAAACATGAAGCTGTGGTCCTAGTTATTCAGGGTCGAATAACCTGTCAGGACGGCCGATTGTAGGATCGGGTTTAGGATAAGAGAAGTACAAGTATGGCATGCAAGCTAGAAGTATAGTTGGCAACCCATACAATAGTTTAACTAAGGGTTAATCGTTAACAACCCACAAAATTTAACGAAGCGTCGCGCGTCGGAAAAAACGAAGAGTTGAGTTGAAGTAGAGGAATGAAAATTCACACACGTAAAAAAAACGAGCGCGTTACAAATAAGAACTTAAAATTATAATTTGCATATGAGTCTAACTTTAAATAATAATAAGTAATATTACTTGAATAAAAACTGTGAATTGATTGTCCCAAAGTGACCACGAGTGTTTTTATTACCACATACATATGTATTTTCTTAGTGTTACTGGATTGATCCTGTTCACATTCAACCAGCGTTGCAATGTGCTTTTTTCTTTTTTCTTTTATGGCGCGATATACAACAGGTATATCATCATAAACCTCCTAAGAGATTTTTGCGCCAAGCTTCTCTTCCAATTTTGTGGTGTGCCGATTTGAATTTTCCCTACAAATTGGTGGGACCTACAGTTTTTTTGCCGACTCCGAACGGCATCTACAAAGGAGACGAATTTTTGCTGAGAAGCCTGTCATGGCAGAAATACACTCGGAGAGTTTGCCAAACCACTGCTTTTTTCTTTACTAATTGTTTTATTAACTGAAAAAAAAACAAAAAAGAAAAAATTTATCAAATATAATAATTTAATTATGTTAATCATATTAATAGCATAGTTAAAAATAATCAAAATTCTTCAAATAATCATATCAAAAATACAATTTAACGAAATTCAAAATAATGAAAAGTAATCTTAAGTTTTTTCAATTAAATAAATGAAATATTTTTCATTGAAATGTTGCAGCTACTGGCAATTAACCATTAAACAATATTCTGAGGACGACGCAATATAATCAGTAATCATTAAAATTGTTAATTAATATTTAACAGGACTGTTTAAAAGTCTTAGGATTGCTGTTCTAACGTGCTTAAATCTGCGAAGTCGGTTTTACATGTTTAGTTCAGTTAACTAGAGTATAACCCTTAGTATATCCAGCAAAGGTAGAGTTGTCAAGTATTCTATGATATTGAAATAAGCAGCTGCCGACCCTGCATGGGCAGCATAAGATATGCAGATATTTTCCAGATTTAACATCAATTTCTACATAAATAAAAAAATTCAAGCTCCTCATCATTATGTAGGTTTAGCCTCTCACTCCTACTCACTTCAAGTCAAATGAAGCATCAAAATTGCGGTGACCTTTATTCAAAACTGCAGCGAATACGAAAGTCATTGATTTCAACTAAAAGCAAGCAAGCAAGCTCCGTTGGTATTCACAAGTTTAGCATTGACCACTAAATATCATAGTGACTCGTGTTTATGTGCTGATAGTGGTTTATGAGTTAAACAATAATTTCATGCTGCAAGGCTTTTAAGTGCACGAGTAATTACCTGTTAATGTGCTACATGTAACGCCATAAGCCGCTAAGACTTTAGTGCATTGCGAAAAGTCAGTAACGCAAACAAGAAATCAAGTGAAAACACACACGACTATCAATAAATTTGAGATAGATATAAATATGAATGAAGACATGATTTGAGGAAATATTTGTTTGGTGTCTATGCAACCAAATGCTTTAATCTGCTGATTTCTTAGTGTCTATCCAAGGTAAATAAAAAATAAGTAGACATATTTATACATGTAATTATGTGTTATGTTTTTGTGCAAATAATCAATATAATCAAATTGAGCAAGTATTGAATTTCAATACAGGTTTGTTTTTCGTAAAATTATGGCAATTTAACCACAATTAAAGGTTATGTAAATATTTGACTTTAATAGATTAGTATAAATTGCTATATTGTAGCTCTGAAGAATAATCTGTTACATCCTTTAAATGTAGCGATGGAATGACCGCAGTGCGAGATATCACGAGGGCAGTTTGAGAACAGGGGTTTTTTTTAATAAAAATTAATGTTCACGGCGAAAAAGCGGAGATAATAAAAAATGTTCATAAAAATCGAAAAATAATTAATTATATTTTAATAGATTATTTCTAAATCTTGAAAAATTATTACTTTGAATAGAAAAAAAAGACTTAAAATTTCCAAAATGAAATATTAACTATAGGGAAATTTTTTTTTAAAAGTCTCAAAGTAGCAATTATTTGTAAGCAGACTTGTAAAGTAATGATTACTAATCGTATTGATTTCAGGCTTAATTGATTACTTTTTGGAAAAGCCTACTAATGATTGATTACACATTGTTTTTTGTTGTTTTAGTGATTATTTAAGAAAAGGAATAAAAAACGAAGTTATCAAAAAAAATCAAAAATATTCAAAATAATTAAAAATATTTTTTTTTGATTACTTTTGATTGTTTGATAATTCTGATAACTTTTTAGTATTGTTGCAGGCTAACATAAGCACATGCAGCCAAACAATCAAAAGTAGTCAAACAAAATAAAATAAATAAAAAAATAAAAAAGTTAAGAACATTTAAAAAAAGGGGAAAAATAAAAATTCTATTCTAATAAAAAAATTTTAATAATTAATTAAAAATAATTATTAGAAAAATAAAAACTATAATGATTTTCATAAATAAAAAGAAAAACTATTATTTTTGGCCTTGAGCTCGTTTATAGTCATGGTACTTTATAAAGGAAAAATATATAACTAATTGGCTTTTAAATTTTCCTAAGAAAATAATCAAAAGAAAAAAAAAAAAATTTTTGTCTGGATTTTTTAAAAATTTTTTTCCACTTTTATCCAAAAAGTTTGTAAGATGCATTTTTTTAAGTTTCCCAAATCGTGCAATGTAAAATGAAAACTGAGAAGCCTTTTATACCTTTCATGAACATGAAATGGTATTATAACTTTGGTCCGATGTTTGTAAGTATGAGAAGAAGAAGAGATAGACCTACCAATAAGTATACCGAAATGATCAGGGCGATAAGCTGAGTCGAATTAGCCATGTCCGTCTATCCGTCTGTCCGTCTGTCTGTTTGTATGCAAACAAGTCCTTCAGTTTTTGAGATATCTTGATGAAATTTGGTATGGAGCCGCCATTTTGCATGAGATTAATCATTCGTCGGAATCAGCAAGATCGGAGCAATACAACGCATAGCTCCCATACAATCGATAGTTTCGATAAATGGGTTCATGGCTATAAATTTCGAACTTAAAAAGCTAGGAACGTCAATCAGCCAGATCGGACCTACATAACATATAGCTCTCATACAATCGATTGTTCCGATAAATAGGGTTTGTGCTATGTATCTTCAAATTAACAGTTTTGCAGAGTTTGTACTAATTGTAAGTAAGGATCGGACACTTAACCCCGTGAGCCGTATGCATGAAAGGTATAAAGTCTTCGGCACAGTCGTAGACAGCCCTTTCCTTACTTGTTTTTCTTAAAATATTTTAATGATGAGGTTTAGTAAAAACTAAAATATAAACTGTGACCGCGGTTAAGGGGAGACATAATTTTGGGTCTTAGAAGGAGATTCTTTGCTGCTTTTTCGTATTTGTTGCTGTGTACCACGATGTTGATCGGAGATTATGGTTGCTAATGTGCTATTTATTAAATCTCGTTGTTAAGCAGGACTTTGTCCTTATGAAGGACTTTGACAGGTCATATGAGGATGTGATGTAGATATGTGTTACTCAGTGGCGGATCCAGGATTCTGGGAAGGGGTGGGGGGTCAAACATCTTTTTTTTTAATTTCAAATATTTATTTTTTTCCCACAATTCTTTAAAACTTCCAGTGAGTTGTTGTTTATAGTTATGTATATATATACAATTTTTATTTAACTACAAATTTTACACATGGTAATTGTTCTTGGAGCAGTGTGTTTGTGTTTGCTTGCTGATTTATATTATAGAAAAATTACAACAACATGCACAGCGATGGTATGGTACATATTTTGAACTATTAAGTAGATTAAATTCAATTTCAGATTAAATGTTATTTTCGCTTTTTTAAGGTAATAACAGTTTTGATTTGACTGAAGACGAAATCCTAAACGAATTTTTCCAAAAGCTCCGAAAATTTACAAAGGTTTGAGTATAGGATGAATGGATTTTGGAACACAATTTAAACTGTTTAAATTCATACATACATTTTGCAAACATGAAATAAAATAACCGATATAATTCCACGTTCCAAGTTCCGAAAGTAAATCTGTATGGAAAAATGGCTGTGAAAAATATAACGTTTTAGATCTCGAAGGCGGGGGGGGGTTCGGATTTCGGTTTGCAATTGGTTTAGACCTTACCCAGACTAAGCCCTAAGTTCCTTGCCTGACCAGTTTCATGTTAGGTGGGGTCGTGAAACTACAAATACAAAA
Source organism: Merzomyia westermanni (assembly GCA_949987695.1). Classification (NCBI taxonomy): domain Eukaryota; kingdom Metazoa; phylum Arthropoda; class Insecta; order Diptera; family Tephritidae; genus Merzomyia; species Merzomyia westermanni. The sequence goes on along the minus strand of OX465290.1, from coordinate 5,009,652 downwards.
TTTGACGAAATATTGACACCGTGGCTGAAATACAACCATTTCTTCTTTCATCTTTACCTTGCCTGTCGCATTTGAATGTTTGTCAACACAAAGTTACACATACATACCTATGTTTAAATTTTTTAAACAAATTAAAATTTCTGGCCACACCAATTTGTTTTCCAAGTTTACTTTTACTAGGTATTGGCACTGCTGTTAAGGGACAGTATCCTACATACTATGTAGCTAAGTCAACTAATAAAGTAAATTATATAAAATGAGTAAATAGAAATTGATTAAACAACGAAGTAAACATGACGTACATTAGGGTGCTGCATTAAAAAAATTGAAAAAATGTGTGAAATGTTTTAGGAATTACGTGTTATGGACCAGTTGTTGTAAATAGAAGTAATCCTTAAAATATTAAAAAAAATTCCTGCAGTTGATAGATGCATGTATATATACTAAAGATTATGTGGACAAGACAAATCTAGATTGCCTGTATAAGAACAAACAGGTGCAGGACGTCCAATTATTTCGATTAGGATGAAATATTTTGGCAAAGGTCTTATAATACAGACATTTTTTTAATTTCGTTGAAAAGAAGAGCCAATATTTTTATAAGTAGGAAAAGGCATTGCATTATACATGCTCCAAGAGATAACTAAAGATATACCACTCTAATACTTTATCAGTTCAACCTTGACGAGTTTCCATGAGCGACACTCAGCCTAGTACACTTCAAATGAATTTTTTGGTATTTGTTGTGTGCCTTCTATCCATGTGCAGCCTTAAAACATTTTAACATGACAGCAATTAAATGGACAATGCAGGCGACATATCTGTTTGTCTTACTAGCTTCATGCATGAAAGCTTTAGTTAGTTGCTCCTACGACATGGTGCACACGGATGGGATTTGCTTGGTGTTTTGTTTTGCTATGAACTACAGATGTATGGGTGTGTTTCTGTGAAAACTTTGATTTTACCCATATTTTTGGGAAAGTGAACATGTTTGTTTGAAAGTATATTTTGTTGCCTTTGTTGTTGTGTTGAAGAACTTTTCGTTCAATCAAACTGAACATTTTTGAAGTGAGATTTGTAAAGTTACAGTGGTGAATAAACCAGATCGATCGGTTGTGGTCGAAAAATAATTGCAAAAGTGCTTGCTTATTTGAATTGTTTGTAGTTTACGTTTTATTTCATTTGTGTCGTCTTTTATTTACAAGGTTAGTGAAAAGTTTTAGCACAAGTCACATCTTAGCACATAGTAGTGGATGTGAAAGTGGACTGCTATAAAAAGAGGCGGTTATAGATAAACCTCAAAGCAATTATCGGAGTAGTGAAACCCAAGGAGAACCTAAAAGGTTGTTTATTTGCTGTAAATTTAAATCTAATGATTTGTGTTTTCCTTTATAATAATAAAATTGAATTTGTTCAAACATCTTTAATTATACCTGCCTTTTGTGATATTTCTGCTTGACGGATTTCGAAACCACGAACGCAATTTGCCAGAAAGTTTTGAGCCCACGACAAGGGTGTTTCTGGATTTGTAATAGAATAAGAGGGAGAGAAGAGGTCAAAGGGAGAAGGATCAGGAAGAGAACGGATAGGTATAAAGAAAATAGAAAGAGGAAGCAGAAAAGAAGAACCAAAAGACAAGAGGAACAAAGAAGTAACAGGGGAAACGCACTTGATGAAGAAAGAACAAGAAGGGGAAGTGGAGGGGCGGGGATTAGTGGGAAGATGGGGATCAAAATGTCAACTAGATATAATAGAAAATTAATAATAAAAATCAGAAATCAGAAATCAGAAAATTAGGATGATTAAAGGCACACTATAGCGTATGTTGAACGACGAATGATGAATGACTATTGATGATGGAAGAATGATGAATTATGAATCATAAGTTGTAAATGGTGAAGGATAAGTAGTTCGAATTATGAATTATAAATTATGAATTATCATGGATTATGGATTATAAATTACGAATTATGAATCATGAATTATGAGCTATGAATTATGAATTCTGAATTATGAATTATTTATTTATTTATTGACGAATTATGAATGACTAAAGAAGTTGGAAGAATGGTGAGTTATCAATCATAAGTAAAAACCTATATAACAAAACGCAGAAAGAAATTTAATGGAATGGTTGGATAACGACGAATATATGTGGATGAGTATAATAAAATGGCACATGGTAGCTCCATAGTTCCAAATTAACCATTCTTATGAAATTGTTAGTAAATAATGGCAGATCTATGAGATCTCTGGCAAAGATATAAAACGAGGTCTACGAAGAAATTTATTGCATGTCATGAAATATCCTACTTCTGACGCAGAGTGCTGCCAACGTTCATTGGAATGTTGCTCATACAACATGGTGACGTCTTCCGTTAATCATTTGCCAAAGGTAGTCACCACATCGCAAAGAAAATGGAAAGAAAATTAAAGCTTTACTTAATAGTAGAATAAGCACCTGTTGCTATGACGAATTACACGAATGAGAATGTATTTTTGTTATTTTTGTACTCACTTGTACTAGTAGGCATAACGCTATAGACAGATATAGACTTCCATGTTGATATATAGAAAATCAACTGAGCAAAGCCATTCCGTATGTATGTGAACACGAAGATATTTAAATAAAATTTAGTAAGTTTTCTATTAAAAACTAGAAAACCCGGCTGTCAGCTGTTTTTGTGAGAACTTAAAAGGGCTACATATAAAATCCAAACATTGTATGTAGATACGTATAGATATATTTTAGAGAAAGTTGTTTTAAAACTTTACATGGAATCAGCCGCTTATGTTTACCACAAGTACTCTATATTCACAATTAAAGTTTCGCAATAAAATTTTGCACAAGTAATTAAATTTAAATGGTTTAATAAACAATAAATAACAAATAAATAAATTAAAATATGAAAAAGGAGCCAACCAACGTTCGTAGAAACGAACAAGCATCAATCAAATGCTTGAAGACTAGAACATAAATGCAACCGAGCAATTTTTCCATGACATTTTTTTGTAAACAGCTTAGTTCATGTTTGAAGCATTCATACGAAAAAGTAGTCAAAGTGTTGAAGAGTGCAATATAAACTCCCTTAGTACAATACAACATTAATGTATTGCGCAATCACAGAATTGTACGTAAATTTGTTACAAAACATTTGAGTTGCAGCTGCGTACAGTCTATAAAAAAACGCTGCAGCAAAAAACATTATGAATGATAAGTAAAATATGGCAATTGATGAAATCAACAAAAAACAAATGCGAAATCGGGTATTTGCACGCTGATCGTTGCTATCAAACATTAAGCTAGTGGGATATGCTGAAGCAAAAACCATAATATTTATAATAAATTGTTTTTTTTTTACAATGCATGGTTTTATATATATGCATATCTCTGATTTTTTGCACGAGTTCAATAGAGTAAAAATTGTTTAAAAAATTTATTTAAGCTTGCTGTAAAAAGGCAGCTTCTATATATATTGAAAACTAATTTATGCTGCAAAAGTATTTCAACTTGATTTTTTGGTGGTAATCTTATAACTTTAAATGGGCTGCTGTTATATATTTGTACAAATATTTATAGTGGCCAATCACCTTTATAAATACCGCTCTTAAAGCCATGACTTTAACCACTTAACTATGATGCTCTGTATTCCCTCTTTGAGAAAATTAAAAGAACGTTCTTCATTAATATTTTCAATTACAAAAAGTGCTTATGAACTCTGGCTTTCGATGGCTATTATTAGCCTTACCCAGAATTGTTTTATAATCATTTTTATATTGTTTTGATTTTTTCGCTTTCCCTTATAGTTTATTGCAATTATTTGGGGATGCTTTGTTTTTAAGATGTCTAAAAATACCAACCTCTTATTCCTTCCATAAGGTTATTTATTTAAATATTCGAAATGTAAATTATGCTGTAATCGATCGATCGATTTCAATATCTCTTATTGTTGGTCCACAAAAGATCGCTGGTCTTATTGCACTAATTTGAGCAATCAAATACAAATACAAATACAAAATACACAGTACCAAAGCAGGCACAATTTCTCGACAGACTTTTTCGTATAGTTTATGCAATTCAGAAAATTCTGTTGGTAATCGAACCCGAGCACTTCTGATTCGCAAGCGCAGTGGTCTACCCATGTTTTTGGTCTGCTGTATAAATAAATATTTCTTAAAATTTCTTGTTTACATCCGCAGGTGCACAAGGCATTCGCCAAGTTTAACTTAATTTCCATAGGACCTTAAGCGAAACTTGGTAAAGCTGCCGATGCGTCAAAAAAAGCAGGGTGAAATATCACTTGTAGGGCTAAGTTAGAATGGTTAGGAAGTGAGAGGTAATGCTTTTGTCTAATTTTGAGTAACATACAAAATTGCGTTAGATTTTTAAAGAACCATCGAACCTGCCTATATTAAGGCGTTGGAAATGGTATGCGCCTCCTCTAAATTGTGGGTATGAGGTTGTAATTTTACAGCCGCTAACACACGTAGCACGTAAATACTAAGACATTTTAATATATTAGACAGAGTTGCATGTCCTACACAAGTAAATAAACATAAATTATCACCAGCTTGACACCCAGCATATAGAAACAAATAAAGAGACCTCAATTAGAAATTTGTATTCCTGTGCTGAAGTGTGGAAGTGACTACATGTTTATTTGCCTGCGTGTATGTGTATGTGTGTGTGCATATGCAAAAGTGAAGTGTGCGTGAATTATAGCATACGTGTTAATAGCCTGCTAACGGTCACAAAGGAGACTTTCCACGCTTCCCTAGCCACATGCGTTCTTTCCTCTTTTTAATGTTACTTGAGGCATACAAGTATCCTTAGGGAGTTTGGTTTTTTTTTGTTATTATATAGCTGTGGAGTTTACTACGTTATTGTTGTTATTAATAGCATTATTATTTTAAATATATTCTACATGAAATTCTATCAAAGCCATTAAAAAAATACATAAACATTGACTTTAAATATGAAGAACAGTGGAGGAGTGGAAGGAGTTGCAACAACAACTGTTGCATTGAAAGTCATAAAATGAAAAGCAGTTCAGCTGAATTGTCGTTACTGTTAATGGCAGTTATATGCTGGATACGTTAAGCACTTATATGTTTGTACATTAGGGTGGGTACATTTTTTGCACTTTTGGTTTTTATAAGGATTTGCATGGATAAAGAAAAAAAAGTTAAAAAAAAATTGTTACTATTGCTTAAAAATGTGAATTATAGTTCCAGTGGAAGCATTTTTTTTGTTCAAAAATATAAAATATAAAAGGCTGCAACAATTGCATAGTTAGGATTTTCTTAATTAATTTTCATTCTAATACAAATACAATTTTTTTCATAAATTACTAAAATAGTACGAAATTGTTTCTTCGACATCTTAGTTTCTATTGGCTTTTTAGGAAACACTCTAACTTTAAAAAAACTTAGAAAAACAAAAATTATTTGAATAATTTTTTTGGAGCAGGTAACAAGGTCAACGGAAATAAAGTCAATTGACTTTATTTCGTATAGCAAATTAAAATAATCACAATTTACGTTATAAACATTTGAATTAGGAATTAGGAAATAACGCCAATGACTATATCTCCAAATTTTTATTGGCCTCATTTCTCCTTCGAAAAGTGGAATAAAGTCAATTGATGTTACTTCCGTTGACCTTGTTACTTGTCACCAATTAGTTATTTAAAATGTGCCACCTCAAAACTTTTTGAATATTGAAAACATCATTTTTATTCACCACCAAGTACCAAAATCGAGCACCTAAGCAGCAGTACGAAATAGCCGTTTTGACTGAGAAAGTGCAGTTTGCGGCTTCTACTAACGGTGCGAAGAAAATCTACGCCATACTTAGCGTAAAATTGGTGTTTCTTAAACCCACTCTAATGTACACACATATATCAACATGAAATTTTTGTTCTTACGATTTCCTTTTGTAACTTAACGTCGAGGCTGTTCACTTGCACACTTAGCTCGGAGCTCGGAGCAGTGATTGTGTTTTGGCCTATCCGCTTTCACACTTCGCTGAATGATCTTCTTTGTGTGAGTTTGTGTATATTTGTGTTGCCGGTTTATGAATATATAATACTGTTTGCTTGTGGTTTACATTGGCTTCGTTCTAGACTGGCTCTTATCACCTCCATTGTGTGATATCCGGTGCGTTCGAATAACTTCCGTCGTTGCGGAAACCTAACGCCAATGTGTTTGTTAAGTAAACAAAGTATGTCATGTTGTTTTCTACATACAGGGTGTTAAGTACTCGAACTAAATGATAACATGTATATGAAAATAGTATGTATGAAAATGGTGTTGATTATAAAATAACAGATTAGTTAAAAGTGTCAGTTAGTGCCTATAAAGTTATTAGACGAGAAGTTAGGAATATTAGAAAATAATTCGTTGCTCCGATTAACATGATTACTGACGCTTAACCGGACGTTCGGATATTAAGCGAAGTTGACTGTGCAACAAAATACGTCAGTTGCTTCTTTGGTTGCCAATAGGTAATAGAAAGGAGTACTTAGCTATTATCATCCTACGTCGGATCATCTGCAGTTATATATGGAGTTTAATTATTCGTAGAGAGAGGGGTCTACTTTTCAGTTGCCTGTTAAACCGCAAAAAGCATTTGATGAAAATGTAATTCCTTATCGAATTAATAATTTCTTCTGGTTTTCAGGTAAACTAAACCATTAAAAGTAGTGTGGCTGCTTATTTAAGCACCAGTTGGAAATACGAAGACAGGTCAACTCATGCTCCTGTTTTTTCATTTCAGTCATGACTTCCCCTTCTTCTGCTGCGGAATTTCGCTATCGATAGAAACACCAACCGGGTGATCTTCGTGTGAAGTTACCTACTCGGTGTTATCACTGGTTCCCAAGTAGATGAATTTCCCTAAAATATGTAGTATTTGCCTGTCAGCCAGCATCAGAAGCCCTCACACCCATGACTTTCGGCTTCATGTTTCTTCAGCCGGTTGGCCGCAATTGAATTCATATTTCATTCAAAGCCTGCACTTCGTTAACTAAATTAACCATTTGCTGTTGACTGGTTTCCCCTTCAGGCCACAAATATGTATGTATGTACTCGTCTATGAATAAAAAAATTTAATAAAAATAAAAACAAATATGAAATGTTAAGATTTGATTT